>CM069910.1:59044404-59326825 GCA_036172215.1 Camellia granthamiana
GGGATTAGACTTTTGGGATGTTATTTGTGCCCATTAGATTCCTTGAGGTCTTATTAAAAGGGTACTTAATCAATACTCATTCTACTAAGAATTCTTGATTTTTCATGGAATGAATCTCATCACTAAAGGATAATTCGTATGTGTTTACGTGACTAAGTACTTATGTGGATTGAATTAAATTATTTGCGTGATAGAACATATATGATTGGTATAGTTTAACGCGTGAGGCAAGTTGCGAGCACATTTGGAATTATGTGCTAAATTATCTATCTTGTTCCTTAATTAGGATGTTAGGAAGGGTTCGAACTCGTGGTGGTAGAGGTGGAAGGTGTGGTAGGGGTTGCCGGGGTGTGTATGAGGTACCGGTCCAAGAGGTTCCAGTACAAGAAGAGGGGTTGGGCCAAGCTAACATGGCCGAGCAAGTGGGGCAAACAGAAGTACCGGACAAAGCAGGTCAAGCCGCAATGGGGGCCCTAGCCAGGGAAATGGCGGGGGCATTGAGGGAGTCCATGAACATACTTAGGGTAGAGACCCAAGCTAGGGAGAACGTTGTAGAGACAAGGGCCAGCTTTCTTACGAGGGAGTTTTTGCGGGCCAAACAGGATGAATTCCATGGTGGCCCGAGCCAAAGAAAGAGGATGAATGGCTCGAACAAACCGTGAAGACTTTCGAGATGCTTCACATCGAAGATAGCGAGCTTAGAGTGACTCTTGCGAGTTACTATCTCAAGGGGGACGCGGGCCAATGGTGGAAGTATGCCAAAGGCCGAATAGAACCGACATGGAAGGCGTTTGTGGTGGCCTTCCAAGACAAGTACCTACCTCCCACAGTTAGGGAGAGGTTGAGACAGGAGTTCCAAGACCTCAAGCAACTTAACATGTCCGTAGCCGAATTTGAAGCGGCCTTTTCTAGTTTGTCCCGGTTTGCACCGGAGTTGGTAGCGACGGAAGAGCACCGTTGCATTGAGTTTGAGAAGAAGCTTAGAACGAAGATCTTGTTCAAGGTATCGAGAACATGATTCGAAATTATGACGGTCTTGTGGAGGCGGCCGCACATGTAGAGATTACCGTGGAGGCCGAGGAAGAGAGACTTCAGAATTCGAGGTCTAGAGGCCAAGGGTCACAGGGAGACTATAGGCCCAACAAGAAGAGTAGAAACACCTTTTCATCCCAATCCCAGCCGCAACAGTCTAGATCTACTTTCCCCTTACCTAGTGCGGGTCCGGGAAAGAGTGAGCCGAGTGGATTTTCTTGCTTCAAGTGTGGCTAACTAGGTCACAAGGCCTTTGCATGTCCACAGAAGGGAGGAGGACAGCAGATGTTGCCACCACCACCACCTAACCGATCTCAAAGTCAGTCTCAGAGTAGGGGTTAGGGGCTTACTTGCTACCAGTGCGGTCAGTCAGGGCACATGAAGAGAGCTTGCCCGCAGTTGGGAGGCGCATCTGGCGTATCGGGGTCGAGGCAGACTCAAAGCCACTAGCAGGCTCATTCTGCTCAGACTTCATGAGTTCATCAGGGAGCCACTTCAGCTCAATCAGTACAGCAAGCCTATGCTTCGAGAGATGAACATGTTGATCAGAGGCCATAGGGGCGCGTGTACGCTGTTACTGTGCCAGAGCAGTTGCCAGGATCCTCAGTTGTGAGAGGTATTTTTATTGTGTGTAATTCTTTGGCCAGTGTGTTGATAGACATGGGTGTGTCTCATTCATTCATATCTACTACATTCGCATCTGCATTGGGGTTAGAGGTGGCATAGTTGGCATCTCCACTCAGGGTTGAGTCACCAGTTGGGGGTACAGTTGACTTGGATCGGAGATGTCGTGGTTGTGAGATAGAGGTTGCTGGGCTTAGATTCCTGTTTGCTTTTGTGTTGCTGGACATGTCAAGTTTTGATGTCATTCTAGAGATGGATTGGTTGTCTTCATATCGGGCAGTGATTGATTGTTTTCGTCAGAGGGTCACCGTGTGCACCTTGAGTGGTGATTGTTTTTACTTTCTGGGAGACTGGGTTGATAGGGCCTTGTCGCTAGTATTTGATCCTCATAGTAGGAACGAGCTTAGTGGTCTTATTGCTACTCTCTTGGATAGTGAGAGTGACAGGACTCAAGTTGAGTTACTAAGGGTAGTGTGTGAATACCCAGACGTGTTTCTCGAGGACCTTACTAGTTTGCCACCCCACCGGGAGATTGAATTCACCATCATCTTAGTACCTGGAACGACACCAATTTCTATAGCACCGTATAGGTTTGCACTCGCGGAGTTGCATGAGTTGAAGATTCAACTCCAAGAGCTTTTAGATAAGGGCTTTTTTCATCCTAGTACGTCACCTTGGGGAGCGCCGGCTCTCTTTGCGAAGAAGAAGGACGGGTCGTTGCGGTTGTACATCGATTACCGCAAGTTGAATCGAATTACCATAAAAAACAAATACCCATTACCCAGAATAGATGACTTGTTTGATCAACTTAGAGGGTCTTGTTGCTTCTCCAAAATAGACTTGAGGTCGGGGGTACCATCAGTTGAGAGTCCGGGAGGAGGACATCCAGAAAACGGCCTTTCGTACGCGTTATGGCCACTATGAGTTCCTTATAATGCCATTTGGGTTGACTAATGCACCGGCTTCTTCTATGGATTTGATGAACCGAATTTTTAGGGAGTACTTGGACCAGTTTGCAGTCGTCTTTGTGGACGACATCCTAATTGTAGACACCCCATTTTTGACCGACCTTAAGACTCAGATGTCACCGATTGAGCGCTCGGTGATATTGCCTACTGTGCTCGTTCAGAAGTCTCAGAGTCGCGGCCGTGCGCCCTGCCTCCGGACTTCCGAACTCTCTTCTGTGCCTTGTCTCGGTTTGCGAACTAGGCTCGGTTTTCTCTGTTTTCTTTCCTGAGGGGAGGGAGTGGTCCCGTAGACTATCTCTCAGTGGCCGTAGGCTACGTTTTGTGGCCGTAGGCCATTTTGCCCATTTCGGAGCCCGGTTCCCGGTTTTCGGGATCGTCAGGCCGTGTGCCTCGGTTCGGGACCGCCCAACCATCTCCGATTTCTCCAATTTTTGGTAAGTACCTCTGTTTTAGCATAACGAGGGACACTGGGGCCTCTGATACCCACTTCGTGGCCGAACGCCACTTCCGGTGCCTACAGCCCATTTTCAGGACCCCGCGCGTTTTGGTCCCCGAGCTTTCGTTTTGCATTAATTTTTGTTCAATTTTGGCAGGTACCTCTGTTTCATCATTCCGAGGAACACTGCGGTCTCAGATGCCCACTTCGTGGCCGAACAAAATCTTTTTTTTTTTTTGCCCTCAAAATATCTAGATATTTTGCCCTCAAAATATCTAGATATTTGGGGAAAGGTATTTCCACCTTTTTGGCCATAAAAACCAGCAGCTTCCAGCTGGTGGAAGGGTGAAAAAAAACCCTTTGAGAGCTCCATACACACCTCTCCTCTCCCTCTCCATTTCCAAGCTTCAAACATCCAAGTTTGCTTCCATTCCTTCATCAACTCCAAGCTCTACCTCCACCATCTCCATTTCAGCAACAAAGGGAGCTTCTTCAAGGCCTAAGGATCAGCAAATTGAGGCTACAAGGCAGCAAAAGAATTGTCTTCAAGGGTAAGCATTCAAATCCCTTTTTCTTGCATAATCTTGAGTCAAATATTTACTTTATTTCCTTTTAGTTTTTGGCTTTGACACCTACTGTTTTTGTGCTCATTTTGAGCCCCTCTACAACATTGTAGAAGGGCTCAACTTCATTTGGTGTCTCCATGATAGACCTCTTTCAATATCCCTCCTTAGGCCACTAATTTGCATGCTTTGCTAGACTCATTTGGCTCCGGATTTTGGCCTTCATCAGGCCTAGATAAAGCCTTATTTTTGTCTCCTTGTCATGTTTTGTTTAGGGTCTTAAGACATTTGGTGTATATTTTTGGTACTTCCTTTGAAATTCTTTCATTTTACCGTAAATTTGCATGCTTTATTAGACCTGTTTAGCTACTGTTTTGAGCCTCCATCAGGCTTAGAGAGTGTCTTGTTTTGGTCTATTCTACACTTTTTGTCAAGGGTCTTAAGTGGTTTGGTCATTGCACATGATACCTCTCTTTATAGCCCCTTTTTGCATGCTATGTTTAGCATATATACATACTGATTTAGAGGTTGTCATCTCTTGCATTTGTGCATATTTTTGTTCCATCTTCAATGTTGTAGAACTGATTTTTTGGGTTTGAGCATTGTACATATCACTTGCTTTGTAATTGCCCTCTTTTACCGTTTTTTTGCAAGCTTTTGTTTCCATACTTGTGAGCATTATTTGGCCTTGCTTTGTGCTGATAAAATGCTAGTTTAGGGGCTGCCTTGCCACTGTTTTGCATTCCATGTCCATATTCTGTATGTTTAATAGGGCTGTAGGCCATTTCGGGTGCATTTCATCGCATTTTGGGCATCGGTTGCAATTTTATCATAATTTGGGGGCTGTTTTTGCATTATTTTAGTTGCTGAATTTTGCATCTTCCTTATGCCATTCGCCACATCTCATTCGCATGTCATTTTGGTGCTTTAGAGCCTCGCCTCGGTTTGCGTGCCCATGTGCGCGCATTTCGAGGCAGCCTCGTTTTATCCGCCGGCAGCCTAGGTGAGTGTGGTTGAGGCCTTCTCATGTTGACGTAAGCCCAATTTGCATTTTCATGCTTGTATGCCATTGCCTCGGTTTGTGTGCCCGTGTGCACGCATTTCGAGGCACTTTATTTTTTATCCGTCGGCAGCTTGTGTGAATGTGGCTGAGGCCCTCTCATGTTGGCGTAAGCCCAATTTGCATTCCGTATGCCATTTTATGCATTCCTCGGTTTGCGTGCCCGGGTGCACGCATTTCGAGGCATCTCTTTTTTATCCGACGGCATCTGATGTGAGTGTGGCTGAGGTCCACTCATGTTAGTATAAGCCCAATTTGCATTTCTATCTCATTTTATCATTGCCTCGGTTTGCGTGCCCGCAGGCACGCACCTCGAGGCATCTCCGTTTTATCCGACGGCCTCCTATGTGAGTGAGCTGAGGCTCTCCCATGTTGGTGTAAGCCCATCGTGGCATTCCGTATGCCATTTCATTCCATTTCATCATCGCCTCGGTTTGCGTGCCTGTGGGCACGCATTTCGAGGCACTTCGGTTTTATCCGATTTCCATTTCATCATCGCCTCGGTTTGCGTGCCTGTGGACACACATTTCGAGGCACTTCGGTTTTATCCGATTCGCATCTCACATCATGGCCTCGGTTTGCGTGCCCGCGTACACGCTTTTCAAGGCATCTCATTTTCATCTCATTTTTCCAGTATAGTGCATACCAGGTTGTATCTTAGATTGCATTCATGAATTTTCTCGGTATGCGTGTCCACGGGCACGCATTTCGAGGCACCTCATCTTTATCATTTCGGCATCCTATGTGAGTGTGGCTGAGGCTCCCTCATGTTGGTATAAGCCCATCATTGCATTTCGCATGTCATTCCGCATTCCTCGGTTTGCGTGCCTGTGGGCACGCATTTCGAGACATCTCATTTTCATAGCATTGCGCATGCTAGGTTGTATATTAGTTGCATTTCATGCATATCATGCATATTGCACGGGAAACGAGGCGCGTTTTGTACTCCGAGTAACAAAGCGGGTCTCAATTCCCAAGTCACCAACACTCCGGATTACCCATGATGGAGTTAGGTTTTGTTGTCGCATTCATATGCATTCATCCTATATTGAGTTGTGCAATTCGGCTCCTCAGCCATCATGCATTGGTATGCGTGATTGGTGGCACGAGGATCGAGGCATGCATATATTTGTGAAATACATTGCCATGCCCTTTTCCTGCTCTCTGTTGCAGCAAAATCAAGAATCAGCTACTTTTCGGAGTCTGGCACGCATTTCGAGAAAAATACAAATAGAGGCTAATCGGGGCACCGCCATGGATTTCCGCGCAAAGGCATCCGGGCATGCATCATTTCATCATCCGAAGCAGAAACAAGGCAGTTCCTGGCTTGCATGCCAGTTTACAGTTTTCTTAGTTAATTTGTTAAATTAATTAGGAATCTGTATTATTCTTTTATTCTTTTATTCGGACTATATTATTCTTTTATTTCGGACTGTATATTTATTCGGACCCTCTGCGCGAGGGCACAACTGTAATAAGGGTGTGTGAGTGTGATGTATGTCTTCCAACCCCCATTTCTTTCTCCCTTTTATTTACCCGCTTATGATGGTTAGATATAGGGCATATTTCAATTAGCATACAGCATGACAGCATGTTTGCATTCATTCATCTGTTTTGCATGCACTGGGCTCGGCGCATCATACAAACTGCATCGTATTTCAATTCCAAGTTGAATACATGTTAGTTGTAACATTTCACATACCATGTTTAGAATAGCCGAGCCTGCTATAGTTGCATTTTGCATGTGTTGCATTAGGCAATTCTGTGTATTTAGGATCATGCATGATTCCTAATCAGTTTTTTTGTTTTGGCTTGGAGTACTCGGTGAGTTTTATGCTTTAGCATCCTTGCATGCGTGTGAGTGTTGCCATGGTAGCATGCTTACCATGAGGCTACATGCTTATGTGATATAACTGCCTTGAATGCCTGTGGGTGGAGGTTGAGTTATCTGAATTGGGACAATACATTGACTGTTTGTTTTAAGCCCACTAGATAGTGGCAAAATCATGCTTTCTAAGCCCACCCGAGGGTGGCAAATCCGCATTTTAGCCTACCTGCGGGTAGCACCTTCACACCATTTTCAAACAAACAAACATGAAGTGTTTTGTTCCAATTCAGACGGCCCAGTCTATACTTGTTTGCTGCGAGTATCACATAGTAATCTAGGCTAATAACCGGAATAAGAACTCACAATGTTTTCAAAAACAGATATCATGGTTAGTAGAGGCCGGTCTTTGACCGGGCGAGCGGGGGTGCTCACGATGTGACCTTCCCCAATCGTACCCAAGTTCCCGAGCCAACTTTGGTGATGACGGACACGTGGCCTTTGGCACCGAGTTAGGGTTTCCTAAATTTCCCATTTTAAAAAATATTTAGGTGGCGACTCTGTTATCTGGCAAAGCAGTCCATGTTTGGCACTTCTTTCAAAAATCTGTTTTTCTTCAAAACGATTTGCCAGAGTTGGACTCTTTGGTTCAGATTTAGAACCGCAACAAAATCGAGTCCGAACTGTAGCGAGGCCCCCTCGCGGGCTTGTTACAGTTTCTGGCGACTCTGCTGGGGATTTAGAGAACTTGACTCGAATTCGTGATATCTGGTTTTGACTACACTTGTGTGTTTCTTTGCATTGCATTTGCATTGGTGCGCCTAGGACACCGTGTTTGCCATATGCCATTCCCGAACGATTTGCCGGAGGCTTGTCTTGTCAAGGCATGACCATAAGGCTGATCGGCTCTGGGCTCTGACAGCATGGGAACACAAACCCCGGTTTTACCGGGGCACCCTTTTTGACCATTCGACCTAGTGCATATTCGGATCCATAGTGACCATTCCAAACTAGGACAGGTTGCTTACCCGTTTATAGGTTGTTTGAAGCCGCTGCGTGCATAGTGAAACCCTAGCTCCTGACAAAATAGGACAGGGAAACCCTACCCCAACATAGGGGTGTTTTGGCTCTCACTTATCTGTTATGTGCTTGTTAGAGTGCGTCTCTATAGGGAATGCATGTATCAGTTTATGAGTTTGGGCATCAGGCCTGCGGGCACCAGTTCAGTATTTCGGGATTCAGTTTACCCAAGGGTATCAGATTTGAGGCAGAATTTTGGGGGCAGAATTCAGTAGAGGGCACAGTTATCCTGTTATGCTCGTATCTGTTCAGGTGAAATCAGGCTGAGATGCTGTCTGTTTTCTCTTTTGCTAGGTAGTCTTGGGAACCATAGCTTCGGAAGGCTCCAATATCCCCCGAGGATCATTAGACTTGTGCTGATAGACTTTGTCGGGTCAGAGATTCAGTTCAAAGGGCAATCAGTGTTCCTTCACCAAAGGCAGGGTAAAAAGGCCAGTCAGGGACAGTTATACCGGTTGTTCAGTTAGACCAGGGCAATATGGCAGGGATGGAGGAAACGATGCGTCAACTCCAGGAAAGTATGAAACTCATGCAGCAGGACACTGCCCGTCAAGCGGAATTTGCCAAAAGCCAGGCCGAGATTATAGCCCAACAGGCAGAGACAATTGCCAGGCTAGAGCAGCAAACTGGAGTATCTACTTCACACCAGGCTCCTCCCCTACCCAGAGCTCCAACGCTTGAGGAGACAGCTAATGTCCAGGATGATACGGACATTCCAGGCAGGCCAGCTCCGCCCCTGGTTCTACCCCAACTATCTAAGACACCTACCAACCTACCAGACTCCCCCTTTGAGTTGAAGACGGACCCCACAGCGTTGAAAGTGAGCAAGCTTGAGGAATTGTTCAAAAAGTCTCAGAGGGCCCATTCTATTCCTGACATAGAGGATGGTTTTACCGATTCAGTGGTGACATTACCGGATCGGTTCAAGATGCCACATATTGATCGATTTGATGGCTCTGAAGACCCAATGGTGCACCTCCAACTGTTTTATGATATCTTGAGACCAATGGGTTTGACCACAGCCCAGAAACTATCACTATTCGGCCGAACCCTGTCCGGGATAGCCGCAACCTGGTATGCCAAATTGGAGAACTCTGTGAAACAGAACTGGGAAGAGCTGGCTGAGGCCTTTATTGATCAATACTCCTATAACGCACAGATCGAGGTCACAACTCGTGATCTCGAAGTCACCCGCCAAGAACCAAAGGAGGGTTTCTCAGAGTTCATGACGAGATGGAGAGCAAAAGCCTCAATGATGACCACTAGGCCCACTGACAAAGATCAGATTCGGATGATTGTGCGCAATCTCTAGCCCAAGCTTATGCAGAAGATGATTGTTCTTCCCTTCCCTACCTTTTCAGATCTGCATGAGATGGGGGTTCAAATCGAGGATGCCATCAGACAAGGGATCTTTGCAGAAGATAATGAGCCTTTGAAGAGGAATGTTGCTCGCAGTTCCAATGCTACTACTGATGGTAGCACAACTGCGAAATGCTCAGAAGTAGACACTATCACCACTTCCCTCAATGACCAAAAACCAACCACCTCAATTCGGCCCCAAGCCCGAAAATTCCATCCTCTTTACATGAGTCTCTCCCAAGCTTTGAAAAAGCTACAAGAAGAAGGGCACCTAGAACTCCTAGAACCCCAACCCCTTCCAAATCCTCTTCCACCAAGGTATGACCCAGCTAAATACTGTGCCTATCATCAACAGCACGGCCATGATACAAATCGTTGCATCCGCCTCCGTCATAAGATTCAAGATCTTATTGACGAAGAGACCCTAGCTCCACCAAAAGGACCTCAGGTTAGTACTGGCTCATCACCTCCCCACCTCAATCTTATCCATACACTGCCATCCACCTTTGACCCCAGCATATACATCACCCCGACCCATCTACCCAAGCCTGAGGTGTTTATCCCGGAAAGTATGGACATATGCATGATGGGTGCACCTGGACCCCAATCATCTCAAATCCGTGAGCCCACTACTTCTGAGCTAAAGAGAATGATCGAAGATCTTCCAAGAACTGTAACAGATTTGACCTCTGGGACATTGGCTCCATCATCGACCATACCACATACTGGGAATTTCATGTCAAAAGGCTCCCCAGTCTTGGGGCGGGCTACATCTGAGGAAGGCCAATCCCTTGGCAAAGTGGAAGCGAGTGGAAAGAACAAGATAGGGGTGGACATGGATCCCCATGAACATCTTCTGTTGGCTGTTGAGGCTTTGAAAGCCGAGGGACTGAACAAAGAGCAAGTGCTCGCAGTTGTCACAAAAACTGTGGACGACACTTTTGCTACTCAAGTTTGGGGCAGTTTGAATCAAGGGGCAAACCGGGAGAAGGGCCGTTATACCAGAGGCAACCCTGTTAGCTCTAATCCTCCACTCAGAAGAGATCAACAAACTAGGCCAGCACCTTCCAATCCCTTTGCTGGTGCGCCCAGCAGAAATCCACAAGCCCAGAAGTATCAACCCCGAGGTCAGAGGGTCTTCCATGCCCTGCATATGCCTTTGTCCAAAGCTTTCCGAATCCTGGTTGGACAAGGCCATCTCAAACCCCTTGAGCCTCGGCCTCTCCCGAACCCTCTGCCGGCTACGCATGATGCTACCCAGTACTGTGCATACCATCAGCAAACTGGCCATGCTACCAACAACTGCTTCCGCCTTCGCCATGAAGTGCAAGATTTGATTGACAACGGGGTCATTGTCACGCCAAGTTCTGCAAAGTCTATCGGCACTGGGTCAGTGAATTTGGGGGATAATGTGATTATGTGATCAAGGGATGAACCACCTGCGGATGGCACTCAGATTACTCCAGACGTGGGAATGGCACGCACTGTTCTGAGCAATGTGCAAATACCAGTTTTTGTGCTTTCTGACTTGGGTATTGGGTCGGTTTTGTTGTTTTGTCTTGAGTCTGTCTTTTTGTTTTAAGTCAGTCTCTTTTGTTTTGGGTCTGTCTTGTTGTATCGAGTCAGTCCTGTTGTATAGAAGTCAGGTGATTTCGGGGGTGTTACCTCAGGCGTCACCATTTTGTTTCGCGTTTGTCTTTTTGTTTTGTTTTGAGTCTGTTTCTGCCAGGGAGCCAGTTATGCCAACAGATTTTGAATGAAACAGCAGTGATTTCCATACTCTCGCATTTGCTTCTGCCGTGTGCTAGTTGTGCCGGGATTTGAATGAAATAGCAGTGCATTCCACCTGCTCTCTTGTGCCTTGAAGTCATTGTATTGACCTAAGTTTTTCAAAACCTTTTTGAACACTGCGGTGAAAACAAAGAGGGAGGAATTCCTCGGGATTTGCAAAACTTTGATCAAATTGAGGGAAAGAGAGGCGCGCTAAGCCCTTAATGAATGAAATCATGCTTGTTAGCGTGAGTACTGAGAAGGACCCTGGCTTGATCCAGACTAGTTTCATACTATCTTCAGCGCGAGCGATTTGTCGCTTTCTTAAAAATTTTCAAAAAATAAAATGTTTTGCGCGATCCTGCGAAGATCTGTGTGGAATTGCTCTTGAGATTGTGCAGCCTAGGATCGCTCTCAGCCTCGAGACTCAACCCCTTTGCTTCCAAACCTTGAACTTGAATTCAGAAGGTTCAACGGTCAACTATGATGTGAGGCCTGTGTGGCCAAATTTGAAGCAGCCCTCGAACAAGAGGCTAGGAAAGTCGGATCAAGAAGATCAGAAGATCAGAAGAAGCTTGCAAAGCTAGAACAGAAGTACCCTTCGAACTAGGGGCAAAGATATCAGACATGCTCGAAGAGCTGAAGATGAGTCCTCTTGCAAATCAACAGCCACTCTCCTGGATACGGATGGCTTCGAAACCCTACAACCATTTGGCATGGACCAAGCTACACTTTTACCCTTGAGAGGCTCGCTGGGTCAAAAATCCGGAAGGGCGACCCAGGCAAAAGTTAGAGCAAGAAAAAAAAAGAAAGCAAAAAAAAGAATGCAAAAGAAAAGAAAAAGAAAAAAAAGAGAAAAAATGCAAAAAAAAAAAAAAGAAAATGCAAAAAAAAGAAAAAGAATGAAAAGATACAAAAATTGAAAAAAAAGAAGAAGACCAAAGCTCGCATGGTCGAAAACCCGCGACGGGCGCCTTGGCAAAAGTTAGAGCATAAAAGGAGAGGTTAAATACCCGAGTGTACCTTAACCCCGAACTACGTAAGGCTTGATTCCCATGTTTGGGATACGTAGGCAACTTCATTCTGAAGTCCAGCCGTAAAACACTTCAATTTGATTGTGTCCATGCGATGGTTCTGGTCATCCTTGTCTTCTCTGTATCTGAGGATTTGGTTGTGCTCGTCACTCTGAGGACTGCATTCAATGCGCCGCGGTGCCATCCAAACAAGGGGCAACTTTCCGTTGCCATTCAAAACGCCACGGTTTCATTTCAAACAAGGGGCAACTCTCTGTTGCCATTCAATGCGCCGCGGTGCCGTTCAAACAAGGGGCAACTTTCCGTTGCCATTCAACGCGCCGCGGTGCCATTCAAACAAGGGGCAACTTTCCGTTGCCATTCAATGCGCTATGCAGTGCCGTTCAAACAAGGGGCAACTTTCCGTTGCCATGCAGCTCTCTTCAAGCACGGGGCAGTTTTCCTTGGATCCGAGGTTGTGCATCTCAGGAGTAGGTTTCACGCTCGTTGAGCAAGTGGCCGTGTGCAAAAATAGTTTTTGCAAATTTTTACTGAGGTTGACTATTTTCTCGAAAATTGTTCCATCTTTTCCAAAAACTGGACCATTTCTTGGACCTGAAAAAGGAAATTTTTCAGTGCTCATAGCCTGACTTACGTGATTTCAAATCAAAAATCGAACAAGCATGTTAATCTAACTCCCATTTTGGCCAAATTTTTTTTAGAAAGCAAAAATAAAAAATGGTCAAAATGATGAACCAGGGGCACAGTTGAGTCAGGTGTTCTGTCTTTTCCCCATTGTCAACATACTTGCCAGAAAGGGCACCCTACTCGCCGAGAAGGGCACTCTACCTGCCAGAAAAGGGCACAACTGAAGCAAACCGCAAAAGGCTGAAAGCTCTCATATCCTCCACGCAACGAGGTATCAAGCCAAGTGCGAAGCACGAACTAGAATGGGCCAAGATATTCCACTCCATCATCTGGACAGATCTGATCACGTCCAAACTCCCCAGCAAAGCATCATCAATCGATGTCAGCTGCAGATTTGCTACACACCCGAATGTAGTGCAACCCCTCTGTGGGAAGAATTCACTAGCTGTGAGCGGAAGAAAGAGAATCGAGCAGAATGCTAGGGGCCCGAGCCTTCAACTTGCTGTTTATCCATCAACCACCCAGGGGAGGGATGAAAAATGAGAGATTTAAGAATAGAGAGATGTGCGATGAGAGAAAAAGTGAGAAGAGGGCTTTTTCAGAAAAACCGAGCTTGAGGGCCGAGTGATGTGAGAATCACAAATAAGAAAGGGTGGGAAATATACCCGGTGAAACAGGCTCCCTGTGCACGTCTGAGTGTCGTATCTTTTTGTTTTATCTCGATTTTGTTTTGGGTCGTTTCGAGTGTTACTCGATGTGTCTAGGTTGTGTGCCTTTTGTTTTCTTATTGAGTCGTAGTGTGCTGTATTCAGTCGTAGGCTCAATACCCGGTTGAGAATTCATTTCTCAATTTCAAAAATAAAAATCGTTTTGTGCTCCGAGTGCCGTGCCGTTCTCCACATTTGTGCAAAACAGAATTTGTTCTTTCATAAAACTGCAGGGTTCAACCCAGGTCATGTGAGAACAGTAAAACCAAGACCTATCTGAAGCTATGAGTTTCGGGCTGCAAAGCAAAAGCAAAAGAGGAAAATGTCGGGCATCTGAGTTTGTTCCAACTTCAGTAAGTTCCGCGACTATATTCCGTGTGTACCTCTTCAGGTCTTGCCAATGTTCTGAAGTATGAGTGTGCCTCTACCTCAAGCTCAAGATCAAGTCTACTTCAAGCCAGAATGGCAATCAGAAATGCTCTCTCAGTTTTTCCCCTGCCAGATGCATCTTGACTGTGTTTGCGATGAGTTCCTAGGAGACCAACTGCGACGGTGGAAACTAGAGTTCGAATGGCCGTGGCCCAGAACGCAAAGGTTCGGGATTTCCGAGACTAAAGTCTGGTTTAAATACCCAGAGGCGTGCCCTCGGCTTGAAATCTGTATGGAAGCCCCATAGGTTGAGATAGCATGTATGCACCTCAATTCTGGATACTGAACCAACCTAGTCTGTCACCCCGTTGGAGAATAGGGAAAGTTGTGAGTTTGATCAGGAAGGCAAGCAGCAGCCATAGCTCCTACATACAGATGTTGTTACTTGTCAGCATTTCAGAGCCTTTGTACTGCGAGTTAAAGGTAAAGTGTTCGAAGAGCACGAGGGGGATCCCCGTCAGAGTAAAGCGGTTCACCGCCACTCACCTCATGAGGTGTTTTCTAAAATGCCGCTTTGTCCATTTATTGCTTTCCTTAAGCATCATGCATTGTAATGCATTGTGCCTGTCAAGTTTCTTTCTCAGTCATGCACGATATTGTATGTACGGTTCATTCCAAGAAGTTTCCGTTTAAGATCATTCATTTAGTGTATCAATCACACTTTATTTGCTTCACTCAGTGTATCTAACACACTTCATTTGCTTTAGTGTATCAATCACACTTCATTCATTTTGTGTATCTATCACACACATTTTCACTTAGTGTGTCACTCACACTCTCTTCACTTTAGTGTATCAATCACACTTCATCCATTTTGTGTATCTATCACGCACATATTCACTTTTTGTGTATCCATCACACACCTTTAGTGTATCAATCACACTATGCTCATTCGTTGCGTTGTTATGCACATCTGTCTAGCATTATTATGCTCATTACTCGCATTGTTATGCACATCTATCTAGCATTGTTATGCACCTCTTCACTTGCATCGTGATGCACGTTTCAAATTGCATTGTTATGCACCCATCTCACTAGCATTGTTATGCTCATTACTCGCATTGTTATGCACATCTGTCTAGCATTGTTATGCACCTCTTCACTTGTATTGTGATGCACGTTTCAAATTGCATTGTTATGCACCCACTTCATTTGCATTGTCATGCACATCCCGGTTGCATTGTTATGTACACATTTCACTTGCGTTGTCATGCATGTTTCGCCCACATTGATGTGCACCTTTTTACTTGCGTTGTTTCTCTTTCCTCTCTCGCGTGTACTACGCTGAGAGGCTTTTCTCTCCTCTCTCGCGTGTACTACGTTGAGAGGTTTCTTTTTGCTTTCGTCTTTCCTCTCTCGCGTGTACTACGCTGAGAGGCTTTTCTCTCCTCTCTCGCGTGTACTACATTGAGAGGTTTCTTTTTGCTTTCGTCTTTCCTCTCTCGCGTGTACTACGCTGAGAGGCTTTTCTCTCCTCTCTCGCGTGTACTACGTTGAGAGGTTTCTTTTTGCTTTCGTCTTTCCTCTCTCGCGTGTACTACGCTGAGAGGCTTTTCTCTCCCCTCTCGCGTGTACTACGTTGAGAGGTTTCTTTTTGCTTTCGTCTTTCCTCTCTCGCGTGTACTACGCTGAGAGGCTTTTCTCTCCTCTCTCGCGTGTACTACGCTGAGAGGTTTCTTTTTGCTTTCGCCTTTCCTCTCTCGCGTGTACTACGCTGATGAGGTTTCACCTTGCTTTTATCTTTCTTCTCTCGCGTGTACTACGCTGAGAAATTTTGCCTTTCTTTCCTCCCTCACGTGTACTACGCTGATGAGGTTTCTCTTTGCCTTCCTTTCTTCTCTCCTGTGTGTGATACGCGGAGAGATATTGTGTGTGAGACTCCGGGTACTCTCGGTAGTCACTTTTAGCCTTCTCTGCGTGAGACGCAATGAGAATTGCATATTTTCTTACATCCTTTCTGCATCCCTAACTGCATGAAATGTAGTTGTTGCTTTGCATTCTTGCTTAAAACTGTTGCATCTATTTGTCAATACTTGCTTCATTACAGCTTGTTGCACTTGCATGATCATCTGGCTCCGCGCCTATCATTTTGCATTTTGCCCCCTGCCTGCGGGCACACATTCTCTGTTTATCTTGTTTGATTGTCTCAGTCTTCGGCCTTGTCAAAAATGGGTCGTCTCTGGGCTTTGACATTCACTCCCGTCATTCTTATGACTTCCGAGTTCTGTCAAAGAGGGGCAACTGTAGACACCCCATTTTTGACCGACCTTAAGACTCAGATGTCACCGATTGAGCGCTCGGTGATATTGCCTACTGTGCTCGTTCAGAAGTCTCAGAGTCGCGGCCGTGCGCCCTGCCTCCGGACTTCCGAACTCTCTTCTGTGCCTTGTCTCGGTTTGTGAACCAGGCTCGGTTTTCTCTGTTTTCTTTCCTGAGGGGAGGGAGTGGTCCCGTAGACTATCTCTCAGTGGCCGTAGGCTACGTTTTGTGGCCGTAGGCCATTTTGCCCATTTCGGAGCCCGGTTCCCGGTTTTCGGGATCGTCAGGTCGTGTGCCTCGGTTCGGGACCGCCCAACCATCTCCGATTTCTCCAATTTTTGGTAAGTACCTCTGTTTTAGCATAACGAGGGACACTGGGGCCTCTGATACCCACTTCGTGGCCGAACGCCACTTCTGGTGCCTACAGCCCATTTTCAGGACCCCGCGCGGTTTTGGTCCCCGAGCTTTCGTTTTGCATTAGTTTTTGTTCAATTTTGGCAGGTACCTCTGTTTCATCATTCCGAGGAACACTGCGGTCTCAAATGCCCACTTCGTGGCCGAACAAAATCTTTTTTTTTTTTGTCCTCAAAATATCTAGATATTTTGCCCTCAAAATATCTAGATATTTGGGGAAAGGTATTTCCACCTTTTTGGCCATAAAAACCAGCAGCTTCCAGCTGGTGGAAGGGTGAAAAAAAACCCTTTGAGAGCTCCATACACACCTCTCCTCTCCCTCTCCATTTCCAAGCTTCAAACATCCAAGTTTGCTTCCATTCCTTCATCAACTCCAAGCTCTACCTCCACCATCTCCATTTCAGAAACAAAGGGAGCTTCTTCAAGGCCTAAGGATCAGCAAATTGAGGCTACAAGGCAGCAAAAGAATTGTCTTCAAGGGTAAGCATTCAAATCCCTTTTTCTTGCATAATCTTGAGTCAAATATTTACTTTATTTCCTTTTAGTTTTTGGCTTTGACACCTACTGTTTTTGTGCTCATTTTGAGCCCCTCTACAACATTGTAGAAGGGCTCAACTTCATTTGGTGTCTCCATGATAGACCTCTTTCAATATCCCTCCTTAGGCCACTAATTTGCATGCTTTGCTAGACTCATTTGGCTCCGGATTTTGGCCTTCATCAGGCCTAGATAAAGCCTTATTTTTGTCTCCTTGTCATGTTTTGTTTAGGGTCTTAAGACATTTGGTGTATATTTTTGGTACTTCCTTTGAAATTCTTTCATTTTACCGTAAATTTGCATGCTTTATTAGACCTGTTTAGCTACTGTTTTGAGCCTCCATCAGGCTTAGAGAGTGTCTTGTTTTGGTCTATTCTACACTTTTTGTCAAGGGTCTTAAGTGGTTTGGTCATTGCTCATGATACCTCTCTTTATAGCCCCTTTTTGCATGCTATGTTTAGCATATATACATACTGATTTAGAGGTTGTCATCTCTTGCATTTGTGCATATTTTTGTTCCATCTTCAATGTTGTAGAACTGATTTTTTGGGTTTGAGCATTGTACATATCACTTGCTTTGTAATTGCCCTCTTTTACCGTTTTTTTGCAAGCTTTTGTTTCCATACTTGTGAGCATTATTTGGCCTTGCTTTGTGCTGATAAAATGCTAGTTTAGGGGCTGCCTTGCCACTGTTTTGCATTCCATGTCCATATTCTGTATGTTTAATAGGGCTGTAGGCCATTTCGGGTGCATTTCATCGCTTTTTGGGCATCGGTTGCAATTTTATCATAATTTGGGGGCTGTTTTTGCATTATTTTAGTTGCTGAATTTTGCATCTTCCTTATGCCATTCGCCACATCTCATTCGCATGTCATTTTGGTGCTTTAGAGCCTCGCCTCGGTTTGCGTGCCCATGTGCGCGCATTTCGAGGCAGCCTCGTTTTATCCGCCGGCAGCCTAGGTGAGTGTGGTTGAGGCCCTCTCATGTTGACGTAAGCCCAATTTGCATTTTCATGCTTGTATGCCATTGCCTCGATTTGTGTGCCCGTGTGCACGCATTTCGAGGCACTTTATTTTTTATCCGTCGGTAGCTTGTGTGAATGTGGCTGAGGCCCTCTCATGTTGGCGTAAGCCCAATTTGCATTCCGTATGCCATTTTATGCATTCCTCGGTTTGCGTGCCCGGGTGCACGCATTTCGAGACATCTCTTTTTTATCCGACGGCATCTGATGTGAGTGTGGCTGAGGTCCACTCATGTTAGTATAAGCCCAATTTGTATTTCTATCTCATTTTATCATTGCCTCGGTTTGCGTGCCCGCAGGCACGCACCTCGAGGCATCTCCGTTTTATCCGACGGCCTCCTATGTGAGTGAGCTGAGGCTCTCCCATGTTGGTGTAAGCCCATCGTGGCATTCCGTATGCCATTTCATTCCATTTCATCATCGCCTCGGTTTGCGTGCCTGTGGGCACGCATTTCGAGCCACTTCGATTTTATCCGATTTCCATTTCATCATCGCCTCGGTTTGCGTGCCTGTGGACACACATTTCGAGGCACTTCGGTTTTATCCGATTCGCATCTCACATCATGGCCTCGGTTTGCGTGCCCGCGTACACGCTTTTCAAGGCATCTCATTTTCATCTCATTTTTCCAGTATAGTGCATACCAGGTTGTATCTTAGATTGCATTCATGAATTTTCTCGGTATGCGTGTCCACGGGCACGCATTTCGAGGCACCTCATCTTTATCATTTCGGCATCCTATGTGAGTGTGGCTGAGGCTCCCTCATGTTGGTATAAGCCCATCATTGCATTTCGCATGTCATTCCGTATTCCTCGGTTTGCGTGCCTGTGGGCACGCATTTCGAGACATCTCATTTTCATAGCATTGCGCATGCTAGGTTGTATATTAGTTGCATTTCATGCATATCATGCATATTGCACGGGAAACGAGGCGCGTTTTGTACTCCGAGTAACAAAGCGGGTCTCAATTCCCAAGTCACCAACACTCCGGATTACCCATGATGGAGTTAGGTTTTGTTGTCGCATTCATATGCATTCATCCTATATTGAGTTGTGCAATTCGGCTCCTCAGCCATCATGCATTGGTATGCGTGATTGGTGGCACGAGGATCGAGGCATGCATATATTTGTGAAATACATTGCCATGCCCTTTTCCTGCTCTCTGTTGCAGCAAAATCAAGAATCATCTACTTTTCGGAGTCTGGCACGCATTTCGAGAAAAATGCAAACAGAGGCTAATCGGGGCACCGCCATGGATTTCCGCGCAAAGGCATCCGGGCATGCATCATTTCATCATCCGAAGCAGAAACAAGGCAGTCCCTGGCTTGCATGCCAGTTTATAGTTTTCTTAGTTAATTTGTTAAATTAATTAGGAATCTGTATTATTCTTTTATTCTTTTATTCGGACTATATTATTCTTTTATTTCGGACTGTATATTTATTCGGACCCTCTGCGCGAGGGCACAACTGTAATAAGGGTGTGTGAGTGTGATGTATGTCTTCCAACCCCCATTTCTTTCTCCCTTTTATTTACCCGCTTATGATGGTTAGATATAGGGCATATTTCAATTAGCATACAGCATGACAGCATGTTTGCATTCATTCATCTGTTTTGCATGCACTGGGCTCGGCGCATCATACAAACTGCATCGTATTTCAATTCCAAGTTGAATACATGTTAGTTGTAACATTTCACATACCATGTTTAGAATAGCCGAGCCTGCTATAGTTGCATTTTGCATGTGTTGCATTAGGCAATTCTGTGTATTTAGGATCATGCATGATTCCTAATCAGTTTTTTTGTTTTGGCTTGGAGTACTCGGTGAGTTTTATGCTTTAGCATCCTTGCATGCGTGTGAGTGTTGCCATGGTAGCATGCTTACCATGAGGCTACATGCTTATGTGATATAACTGCCTTGAATGCCTGTGGGTGGAGGTTGAGTTATCTGAATTGGGACAATACATTGACTGTTTGTTTTAAGCCCACTAGATAGTGGCAAAATCATGCTTTCTGAGCCCACCCGAGGGTGGCAAATCCGCATTTTAGCCTACCTGCGGGTAGCACCTTCACACCATTTTCAAACAAACAAACATGAAGTGTTTTGTTCCAATTCAGACGGCCCAGTCTATACTTGTTTGCTGCGAGCATCACATAGTAATCTAGGCTAATAACCGGAATAAGAACTCACAATGTTTTCAAAAACAGATATCATGGTTAGTAGAGGCCGGTCTTTGACCGGGCGAGCGGGGGTGCTCACGATGTGACCTTCCCCAATCGTACCCAAGTTCCCGAGCCAACTTTGGTGATGACGGACACGTGGCCTTTGGCACCGAGTTAGGGTTTCCTAAATTTCCCATTTTAAAAAATATTTAGGTGGCGACTCTGTGATCTGGCAAAGCAGTCCATGTTTGGCACTTCTTTCAAAAATCTGTTTTTCTTCAAAACGATTTGCCAGAGTTGGACTCTTTGGTTCAGATTTAGAACCGCAACAAAATCGAGTCCGAACTGTAGCGAGGCCCCCTCGCGGGCTTGTTACACTAATTTATTCGACTTCCAAAGAGGAACACGAGGCTCACTTGAGAGTAGTGCTTGACTTGCTTAGAAAACATCAACTGTTTGACAAATTTGAGAAGTGTGAGTTTTGGCTCACCGAAGTGAAGTTTTTGGGTCATGTAGTGTCAAGTGAGGGAGTAACTGTAGATTCTTCAAAGATAGACTCTGTACAAGATTGAGAGCAACCTAAGAATGTCTTTGAGATCCGGAGTTTCTTGGGATTGGCAGGGTATTATCGGCGTTTTGTGAGGGATTTCTCTAGACTAGCCACGCCTTTCACTAGGTTGACTAGAAAGGGGATTAAGTTTGTGTGGAATGAAGCTTGTGAAAAGTCTTTCCAAGAGCTCAAAACTAGATTGACTACGACACCGGTGTTGATCATTCTGGAGAGAGGTTTGGGTTATACCGTCTTTTGTGATGCATCTCAAGATGGGCTTGGTTGTGTTTTGATGCAAGAGGGAAAGGTTGTAGCTTACAGTTCACGATAATTAAAAACTCATGAGAAGAATTACCCTACCCACGACTTAGAATTAGCCGCAGTAGTGTTCGCCTTAAAAATTTGGAGGCATTATTTGTACGGCGAGAAGTTTGAAGTTTTCTCCGATCATAAGAGCTTAAAGTATTTGTTTTCCCAAAAAGATTTAAATTTACATCAACAGAGGTGGATGGAGTTTTTAGAAGATTACGATTTTGAGTTACACTATCACCCGGGGAAGGCCAATGTAGTGGCCGATGCCCCAAGCCGAAAAACCATGAGTACTTTGGCGAGTGTGGCTATTCGGGAGTGGGTTATGTTGGGTGAAGTCGGCAAGTTTGAATTGCAATTGGGTGGGTCCGAAGAGGGTGCAACATTGTTTACTTTGAGTGCTCAACCTGTCTTAATTAGCAAAGTGGTAGAGGCACAACAAGGGGACCGTGAAGTAGAGTTAATTCATGATGGAATCTCCAACGAGAAGGAAGAGAAGGGTTTGAACATTCACTCGGATCAGAGTGTACGTTACCTAGATCGTCTATTTGTACCTAAATCTTGTAGGGAGGAAGTGCTTCAGGAGTTCCATCACTCACGCCTTGTAGTACATTCGAGAGGCACCAAAATGTATCGTGACCTTAGCCGTCAGTTTTGGTAGAGGGGTATGAAGCGGGATGTCGCATCCTTTATGTCCAAGTGCCTTACCTGTCAACAAGTGAAGGCCGAACATCAAAGACCAGCGGGTTTGTCACAACCCTTACCAATAGCCAAGTGGAAGTGGGAGCACGTTACCATGGAATTCGTAGTTGGGCTTCCTAGAACACAGCAGGGTAATGATGCCATTTAGGTGATTGTTGATAGGTTGACTAAGTCCACACATTTCATTCCAATGCACACTAGTGACTCAGTTGAGCACTTGGCAGAGTTCTACGTTAGAGAGATAGTTCGGCTTCATGGGGTTTCGATAACCATCGTATCGGATAGGGATCCTCATTTTACCTTCCGGTTGTGGCAAAGCCTTTAAGAGACGTTGGGAACCAAATTGACTTTTAGCACCGCTTATCACCCTCAAACCGATGGGCAGTCGGAACGCACCATTCAAATTTTAGAGGACATGCTTAGAGCTTGCGTCCTAGATTTCAAAGGGTCTTGGGAAATGCACTTACTGTTGATTAAGTTCCCCTACAACAACAGTTATCAAGCTAGCATCGAGATGGCACCGTTTGAGGCCTTGTATGGCCGACCATGTAGATCACCGATTTGTTGGGCCGAGGTGGGGGATGCACCATTATTGGGTATGAAAATTGTTAGGGAGACAACAGAGAAAGTTGCTCTCATTCGAAAGAGGTTAGCTACGGCCCAAAGTCGGCAGAAAAGTTATGCCGATAAGAGGAGGCAACCCTTATCTTTTGAAGTGGGTGATCATGTGTTCCTTAAGATCTCACCTAGGCGGGGTTTAATGAGGTTCGGTAAGAATGGTAAGTTGTCTCCAAGGTTCATCGGGCCTTTCGAGATATTGGAGAGGATTGGAGAAGTGGCATACCGGTTAGCTTTGCCGCCACAACTTTCGAGAGTTCACAATATGTTTCACGTGTCCATGCTTAGGAAGTACGAACCCAACCCTTCTCATGTGTTAGATTGGGTTAATTTGGAGGTAGATGAGGATGCCTCTTACGAGGAGCGACTAGCTCAAATCCTAGATACCTAGGAGCAAGTGTTGCGGGGTAAGACCATACCGTTAGTGAAGGTATTGTGGAGGCACCACGGGGTTAAGGAAGCAACTTGGGAAAGGGAGGTGGAAGTCCGCTCCAAGTATCCGGATTTATTTGAGCATGCTTAATTGATTTATTTAATTGTAATGTTCCCTTGTGTTGAAAGGAAAATGGTGTTAAATTGTTGATCACATATTGTTGTATGTATTGTTAATTTGAGTATAAGGTTATGGAAGGATGATTTTTGTTATAGATGTTTCATTTCATATATCTAGTTTGAGCGATTGTGTTTTAATGAAATGATGAGTAAGAAAATGATGAATGTTGGTTGAATTTTGATGTTGCTATTTGATGATGTTGCAAGAGCACTTTTGTTTGATGGTTTGTTTAAATTTCGGGGACGAAATTTCCTAAGGTGGAGAGGTTGTGATGACCGGGTCCTCGTTTTATTTCTTTTTTTTTTTCTTCTTCACTCCGTTCTCTTTTGCTCTCGTTGGGTTTGAAATGTTCGAAAGTTATTTTCAATTAAAGTTCTTGTTCTGGTTTTCATCGGTGTTGGTTTTCACTTGTTCCGGAGAGCGTGAGGTCAGGTCCGGAGTGCCCGGGGGTTGAACCAAAACTTTTTCTGGACTGATTGGCTAGCCGCACATGCGGGGGGGCCTAGGGCCGCACGTGAGGGAGAGGGCCACACGTGCAGGGAGTAAGGCCGCACGTGCGGATTTCAGGGGGAGGCTGGGGCAGCACACTGCAATATATGCAGGTGCGGAGCAAGGTGCGTGCGGGGAGGGCCGCACGTGCGGGGTTAGGGACCGCACGTACGGGGCACGTGCCACACGTACGGGACGTCTGGCAGTCCGAAATCTCTGTTTTTTTTTATCCTTTTGGCCGAAGTTGTATCACATTTTGGGCATTTCTCTCTCACTCTAAACCTCATTTCTCTCCTCCTTCTCTCTAGAAAACCCTCATAAAACACTAAAACACTTTGATTCTTGCTATCCTTGGGTCTAGATTATCATCCTCTCTCTCTCTAATCTTGAAGATCTAAGCTAGAGCTCCTCTTGGTGTAGTGGAAGGTTGAAGGATCTTCTATCAAAGCTAGGGTTTCCATCTCTTTCATCATCAAACATTGAGGTAGGGATTTCTTGAGTTATATATACAAGTTTTGCTATTTTGATGTGGATTTAAGAGTTTTCTTCTAGTTCTTATGTTGATTTTAACATTGTGTTTCAAAGTGTAGAGAGTTTCAAAGTGGGTTTGTATTTTAATCCTTTTACTAATTTTAGAGGGTTTCCTTCTACCAAACTTAAGAAAAATGGTTTTGATAGGGTTTCACCAAGGAAATGAGAAAATGTTTGGTTTTGATGAAAAACCCTAGAAATTGGGGATTTTTGGAAGATATGGAAATGTCCATGGAATTCTTTATTTTCTTTTGATAAAAAGATGAATGAGTATAGATTCCATAATGTGGTTTGCAAAAAATGGAAAGCTTTTGACATATTGAAATGGAGAAATTGTTTTAAAAACTATTGTTAAATAAATGATGATATATAGTTGTGAGATGACAATTATTGTGCACCATGGATTGTGAGAATTGTAGAAAAATTGGAGACTTGTGTTTGAAAACATCACATGTAGTTTTGAAGAAACTAAATTACTAAGATTTTTGAAATGAGAAATTGTAGCTATGTGTTAATGGCATATGGTTATCTTGTGAAAGAACAATGAAGAAAGGAAATGGGAATTGTGATTGTTGACATTATTGTAGAGACATTTGAAAATGGAGAAATGTTATGAGATATGGAAAGATCATTGTATTGCACACTCATTCAATTATTCATTATGCATTGTGAATTCTAGATTGAAGACATTTACTTATGAAAGAAAATGGTATTGTAATAAGAACTATGGAAATGTGTCATGGGGTAAATACGGTGGTAAGTCCGGATAGGGGGTGTAGATGAGTTTGATAAGTTGGCCTGAGTGTCTGGGGTGAAGGACTGAAAACATGCGCGGAGGAGGTACCACTTCCCTTCCGGTCAGCAACCGGTAAAGTGGGGTTGTTGGTAGTGCTTGTTGAGCCTACTTGTAGATACCAACTTAGGGATTACCTGAGTCGTATTTACCGCCCCTGTTGATAAGAAAATTAGAAGTTTTGAAAGGTATTGTGATTGCAAACTTTTATTGAAAAATGGTGATCTTCAAGAAAAGCATGAAATGAAATTTCTTTAAAAAGAACATGGCATGGCATTGACATTTTCATTCTTTTAAGAGTTTGCATAACTGTACATACTTTGTAAGAATTTTCTACTGGGCTTTATGCTCACCCCTATGGGATTTTGGTGCAAGAAAGGACGTGGTGATCCCGCCAAGTTGAGGGCGTCGATAATTTGTGAAGAGTATATAGCTCTATTTTGTTGTGAATTAATTGTTAGCCAAGGGCTATTTGTGTATGGGTCCGAGAGGCCACTTTTGTGTAACCAGGCTTAAGCCTTGGAAGTTGTAGCCTATAGGGGCATTTTATTTATTTCAAGACTATGTGCTTCACATGCTATAGATTTATGCGTTGGCTTACCAATGAATGTATAATTTGCATATGAACCTTTTGTATAAGCTTGTTTATTAATCATGTAAAGATGGGAGGATTATTGTCATTATTTAGTGAATGTTAGTTGATGTGGTTAGTTTATGTTAGATTATTTCGGGGCGTGACACTGAAGATGACTCAACGACATTGACTATACGATCAAGTGTCTTGTTAAGTAGAGTTGCACCAGTTAATTTCTTCTTTGTCTTGCTCTTGGTTAATGAACCATCAGTGTTTGAAGGACGGTTTTTGTTTGAATCTGAAGGATAAACCAGCTCCAAATCAGCATCATCCTCCAAATCAGCGTCATGTGGGGTATGAAATTCCTCCAAAGTCTCATCAGTGTGAGGCATAACCCCTTAGCTAGGAGTGTATGCCCATTCTCTTGTAGCAGCTGCATCTGAGAATAGTATGTCTAAGTCTTCAGTGAATTGCAACGACATACGCCGAAATTTAGCAGCATCAGGATACCTTTGTAACAATTACAAAGGAAAATTTAACAATTTCAAGTAACAAAATTTGGTCTGTTGAAACAAAAAACAAATAGAATATGTACATTAAGCAATTCACTTACCTCCAATTTCTTGGTCCACTACTCATCAGATGCAGATATAGCTCTAGTCAATGTATCACGGCCTAAGCCTGTCTCACCCCTTAATAGATTATTCCATAAAAACCAAACTTTTTTCAACACATCCCAATGATTTTTCATTTGTATTCGTTGGTATGCTTTTCCAGTCATACTTTTAAACTTAGTTATCACATTTTCCCACCCGACCCTATCTAAGTGTGTACCAAGTCTGTGTCCAGCCTTCACTTGCTCAACACAAAGCTTAATAAAAATTTCATTTTATTTTGCATCCCATTGAGCTTTAACAGATGGTACTTGACTTGATTTTCCCTTGTTCTTTCTATTTTCATATTGCGTTTCGTCTTGGATACTCATTCTATGAAAGAAAAAAATTCTTTAAAACAAATCCATTCATCATTGCTTGCATTACAACAGCTAGATTAGTACAAAATAACCATACATGGCAACTACATCAGACATATCAACATTCATTGGGTACAAAGCTTAGTACAATAGTTCATGGTAAAGTACATTACCACAAAAACACCAGATATCTCTAAACGGCACCTATCATCACTTGAAGAGTAATGCAATTGACATAACAATACAAATTGTGAGCAGACCCACAACAAGCTGCTTCATGAAAGCATTGTATTGCTTAAGCATTTGGTTATTCACTTTTAGTCCTATAGTCTCCATATTTTGATTTTGATCAAGCATTCTCTCATTCCTTAGCCTCTCTATCATCGTCACAGATTTTGGGGTACACCACCTCCAAAATTGACAATTTCTTTTATCCCAAATGAAATACAGTCTCCGTTTAAATGGCTTGTCAGACTCGATAACCCTTATGGCAGCTCTTAGCCCGCAATCACATTTCAAAGCCTCATACCTCAAGTCGAAGGTCTCAGCACTAGAATAATAGTTACTAGAGGATGACATGCCTCTGCATTAATTAGGAAGAACTGAATCCAAATCCTCTAAAATTGATTGGGAAGTCAATTGTAAATACATATTGCACACAAGTATTGATTGAATAAAATATTTGTAACATATTGACAATTCGTTTGCCACAATTTCTTTTGACACCATTTCATATATCCCCAATCAAGTCTATGTCCAAATGATGTATTGCAACTAAAGGTGCATAATAATATGAAGCAAATGAATTGTTTCTTTAAAAAAAACCATATCGAAAAGAGGGGAGAATCGAAGCAAATGAATTGTTTCTTTAATTGTATAACAGAAACAAGGAATTCACAATCTACTACATCTTCCATCAAATCAGGCCATTCAGAGCCAAAAAAAAAAATAAGGCTCAAAATAGAAGGGATTACTATATTGTTAGTGGCAACAACTAACCCTTCATAAGAACTCAGAATTTTTTTTTTTAATGCTAGCAATGTAGTACTGTACTTGATTTTTAAATGAACTAGGTATAATTACTCATCCATAATATACATTATATCATAACAAACGATCAAAATTTTTAGTTTTATCCATGTTTTGTAGTAGTTCTTTCTTTCCTGGGTCGTTCCGTAATTGAAGGCAGTACAATTTGTATCTGTTAGGAAAATCTAAAATAAGTGTCATGATAAAGGGCAAGTAGTTAAATATGAAGACTGATTTTTAGTTTCACAAACACAATTAAGCACTCACATTCAAAATTCACTATAATCTTAAATCGAAAAAGCAATTATTAATATTTAATTTGGTATTGTTCGACAGCACAATTCCATGAGATCCATATTTCAGAGGCTTACTTGAGACCTAGACACTAGTCACTTTGCAACCCAACCTAATACCAAGGTAACACTGCTTTACACATGGAAGAAATCACCTAAAATCAGAGAGAGAAGGGAAAGAGAGAGAGAAAGAGAGACAAATCTTTTTTAAGGATGCAGAAACCCTACAATTTGTTTTTCTTGAAATCGGATGCACATTAACGAAGCTCATGAAATGAATATAACTTTGAACTCAAATTTCACCTACTCCAATACCAAATTTATGCATTTAAAATTGAAAAACATCTAAGGATTAAATAAATAAATAACAGATCACAATAAAAATGATGTTTTCAACCCTAATCAGAGAGTGAAGAAGAGAGAGAGGTGTTTTCAACCTTAATCACAGAGTGAAGAAGAGGGACATTTCACCGTAATCAGAAAGAGAAGTGAGAGAGAGAGAGAGAGAGAGAGAGAGAGAGAGAGAGAGAGAGCGAAAAGAGAAACCTAACACAGAACTGGCACACCATTTCACATAACCAAAAACAAAACCCTAATCGATGTCCATACATATATATATATGTATGTATGTATTTGTATATAACTTCACAATCATGAAATCTTATCTTTTTGGTGCAGATGAACGGAAAACAGGGGGACAATTGTTCTTAGAGAGGTAGACGATTGTTCTACAAGCATGATCTGCTGCAATTAGAGAGGTCGACGACTATTCTTCTCAGTCGCCAGAGAGGAGAGGAGAAGAGTGTGAGAGGCGAGAGTGTTTAGGGCAAGAGAGATCAAAGGGTATATATAGTGGCGGTTTCGTAAATAATGAAGTTTGGGAGGGGCATTTAAGTCATTTAACCCCCCTATACCAACTATGCGCTTAAGTCGAAATGTTTTAGCACTCCCTGACCAGCTTTTCAAAAGAGTTGAAATTTAGCTTCATTTAAGCTATAAACTGGTTAACTTAAGCTGCACCACACACAAGCTAAAAGTAACTTATAAGCCCTACCAAACACCCACTTTGCCCATTACCTAGATCAAATAGTGTCCAGATTAGTAGGTTGGCACATTTCACCTATCTTTTTACGCCTAATGGAATTGAAGGATTGATCATCACCATCTGATAACTCTTTTCATGGAGGTTAAACAAACCAGGACTACAAGTGTTGTTCAATTGTTTAAATGGTATTAGAAGTCCAGAAAATTGAAGTTACACACTTCAAATAGCAAACTTTGAATTTGCTGATTGAAGATAGTGTGTCTTAATTATCTGAACCATTTCATTTTATATAATTCATTGAGTTTGATGTTTATGTAGTTATTATGTTCAATTAACTTAATTTTTTGTGAATTGTTTGAATAATCAAATTAAGCCCAAGTGAGCCCATATCAAGAAAACAGAATAGTCCAGTCCACTTATATGGATTGGAGGCAAACCTATTACATGAAATTTGCCATTAACAACTAGGCAAACGACGTGGTATTGATTTGGAAAATATTGTAATTAGAAGGATTCAGTTCAATAAGGAAGAGCTGATTTTTTTGTAGCACATTAAACGGACAAAGAGCCAAGAGTACACCATCCGTCTTGGCGAAATCAACACCCCTGCTATGCAATACCAAATATACTACTTTCATCTGGCATTTGAAGTTTCTAGTGCTGAAACTCTGTTCTTGTTACTTGCGAGTTAGTTGGGAATTTCGGTATAATTGTGTGCCCGTTCAATTATTAATGACATTTTGATGTTTTCTTTTTTCTCAAAATTGATTGCCTGCCCTTTATTGTTGGTTGGCCCATGACCAAATGGCGTTTCTGGAATAATTACTTGGAGTAACAGTGAAAATTATTGGGTGTTTTTGGAGCATCATATGTTCATACTTCTTCACTAATCATCATACGCTCTGTTCTAATTACCCAATACAAAATTATAAATATTATCTTCTCCACTAATCACACCACTCCTAGAGCACCACGTGACCGTACTCCGAGAACACCAAATAATGCAAATAAACAAAAGAAACCTTTTTAAGGAACATCAGTTCTAAATTTTAGCTCTCAAATCATGCAAATAAACATTCTTTAGAAAACCACAATTTTATTAGAACGCCTAGATAGCACTAGGCTACATACTACAACAATATTATTGAACCCAAAAAAAAAAAAATAATTAACATAGAAAAACCATTTTCGCAGGTAACGCTATTGCATTTAGCACATGCAACAAGACTTTTAAACCCCTAAGTTACTTTTAGAGAACGAGTGAAGTCTCGTGAGAGTTTCCAGTAATGCTACTCACAAACATCCTGCATTTCACATATCACAGCTTTCCTTGGGTGGCCTCATACTTGAAGTTATAGCAATTGATGCCAGTATAAAGGCCATCGTCCTTCCTGTAGGTAATTTGCTTCCCATTAGAAAGAGTGTCGCGCTGAGTATAAGAGAAGGGAACATCGCACGAACCCCTTGTCGCCATCAGACTCTCCTTCACCCTAGTCATTGGCGGAACAGTAACCTTGTACACAGTCTCCACTAGATTCGTCAACGACTCAGTTTCTCCCCACATGTATGCTCCGGTAAACTCAGCCGAAATCTGGACCTTCCCATCCGCCACGAATGGAATGCCGGTTTCGATTGTGGTTTTCACACCCAATTTCAACGAAACGCTTGCATTCCAAGTACTGCTCTTAGTCTCCGTATACGCGAGCTTCACATCCACAGTATCATGTGTTTCGGTCCTGTTAATGGCTTCTCCAGTGGCCATCGTGACGATGCTCTGATCGTAGATCCTAGCGTCGTTGAGGCGAAACTCCAAGTTGTAGATGTTCCTTGAGATTACAAGCTCCTCCACCTCCAAACGCGCAAACTTGGCAATGGTGCAGACAGCGGCATTGAGACAGTCGGTCTTGTCATCGGCAGAGAGTCTCTTGCAGAAAACATTGTTACCTGTCACACATGTCATTTTATTAAAAATGTCATTTATTCTATTTCACTGTTTATTAGATATTAGTTAGTGATAGGGGATAGTTAGTGATAGGGGTCATGAGATAGTAGGCTAGTGGGCAGTGATCCTACTATATAGAATCCTAGGTTTAGATCATGGGCTTTATAAATCATATCTATTAATGAAAAAAAGAATGAAAATTATTATTGGAACTCTTCATTTATGAAGAACAGGAGTCTTTCTCTTCTTCTTTTTTTTTTTTTTTTCAAATTTTTTTAATTAATTTTGTTAACAAAAAGGTACCTAACATTACCCGAGTTACGAAGAGCGACAACATTGTTGGCAACTTTGATTGGCCAAAACACCGTGTCAGGGTTATCGCTGGTGGTGTCATCTGAGTCAGCCCAGATCCAATTAGCCCCAGTTCTTTTCCAACTATGTGGCTCATCACTGTACCTCGAATTCGACCCTCGTCTCCAGAATTTTCCAAAGTAATCAGACTTTATACGAATGCTGCCATCTCCGTTGGTGAAAACCTCATTGCCCACCGTTGGATCGCCAATGTCGTCGGATGCAAACTCAAGATATGGGAATGTCTCGAGACTGGTGGCGCTGAGGTAGTAACCATTGTCGCCCTTGAAAGCGATGTGTTTGGGCAGTATCAAGAGCGATTCCCAATCGATGATTGTGTAGACGTTGCGGAGATCGTTGTCTTGTGTTGCTGAGCCTACGAATAAGCAAGAGTCGTGTGGGGGTTGAGCATTCCATAAACAGGCGTGTTGGTTGAGCTGGACGTGGCGAAATCGGACTGTTTTTGAATCGCCATCTTCGTAGACGGTGGGCTCGAACAATGTACATGACCATTTGGATTGCTTTTCCTCTGGTTCGTTTGCCTGAGCAGCAATCCACCTCTCATCCTCCGATGACCTTACCTAGTTTGTTTTTTTTGGATTGGCAAACGAAAATTTTATTAATTCAAATTCAAGAGCAGTTACAAAGTTAGATCAATAAAGGTTGGGCAAATTACGCCTCTAGACTTTCCATTTTGATTTCTATAATTTTAATTGATTTAATTTTAATATTGAATTTATAACTTTATATCAATTTGATTTAATTGATTAGAACCCTATTCTAAGTTGGATACAATTATTATTACGATGAAATTGAGTAAAATGATTATTAGTATGAAATATTAAGTTAGAAATGTAAAACAAATTATGTTGAGGAAGATGAAAATGAGTTAAGTGAAAAACAAACAACATTCCGAATAAAATAACAACAAGAAGATTTTAAAGGGCCAAACAACCAACCAAACAACAAAATAACAAATGACAAAAATAAATCCATCAAAAAAATCAACAACGATCCAAGTAAGATAAATTAGGTTGATTTGTACACTAAAGTTGACTTTGTAGCTTTCATAAAAATGAGGGATAAAATAGTCTTACTATTTCTAATCCCATGAGATTATATTTAAATAATACCTCCCGTATTGTTAGTTCCCTCTTCAGAGGGGCTTCATTATCCCATAAAACTATAAATCTTATGGTAACTTTTCAAAACAAATATATTTTTTGAGCCCTACCTAACTACTAATAATTCCATCCTTTAACTCTAGAATCCAACACGACTTATAACTATTAGTATTTTGGGATACTTACGTGTAAATTCTAATAAGTGGATTTATTATCTAATAAGTCCTATGAAAAAAATTTGTCATAAAAAAAAAATTATTAATTCTAAATTTTAGCGACAATTTATAAAAATCATGACAAAAAAAATCACTAATTGTCAATTTTTAGCGACATATATTAAAAATTGTCACAAAAAAATATTTTTAGCGACAATTATACCAAGACTTATTTTCAATAAGACTTGATGGGAATTAAGTCCAAATATTAAGACTTATTGATAGTTTACCCTAGTATTTTTTATGAAAAATATGTCATAAGCAATATACGTCACGTTGTTAGGAATAAAATTTTAAATTTGTTCAATTCAACTAGTTAACCTTAATTGATTTAGTGATTATTTTTCATCAAAAATCCTAATGATATTATCAATTTGATTAAATTGATACAAAATTTAAAATTAAAAATTAAAATTGAGTCAATTAAAAGTATAAGAACTAAAATGATACCAAAGACAAAATATAAAGACTACTAATATTATTTATCCATAAAAGTTTAAGATCCACACAACATCAAAAGCAAAACAATTTTAACCTCACTAGATTGTTGGCACAAAAAGATGGTAGATGGTTAGCACCAAAAACAAAACAAAAAATAATGAAAACAAAGGCTTACCCAGTATTTGTTGTTGTAACAACATCTTATGTGCACTAGTCCGTTCCCACATTTTGCCATTTCGACTTGGTACTTCGTGTATTGGCTCACAACCTCCTCTCCAGAGAATTGAAGAAAACCGTGCGCTTTTACATCTTCGTATATGTAGCGCAAGTATTTTTTCTGGAACTCTGATTTGAGTGCAATAAACCTTGGCAAGGCCATTTTCTCTCTTCTCTTTTATTTTATTTATTTATTTATTTTTCCTTTCTACTTGCTCAGTTGATCTAACTTGCTTTCTGTCTTGTGCTTCCATTAACTCCAACCTGCTATCCTATTTATAGGAGAAAATGATGGCCTAAAAATCTGTTGACCCCACACTTCTTAAAGTTAAAAATAAATAAATAAATAAATAAAACCATGGTGAGAGTGGATAATTGTTTTTGTTCTATTTTTAAAGTCCTATTACACCAAGACCATAATTTAGGTGTGCCCATTTGATGGACAATTTTTTATACTAAATTATTTTGAAAAAAAATATATACGTAATTTAAGTGGGATAATAGCTTAGCAAAAGTAAAAAAAATTAAACCGGTAAATTTAAAAATACATAAATCATATTAAGTATATATATATATGAACAAAATTTTACAAGTCCTTTTAATGAGACTTGTTTCTAGTAAATCATATTCATCAATATATATCAAATTTAATATTTTAATATAGGGGATTCAAGTGAAAAATCCAATCTTAAATTTTTTCTTACCCAAAAGGTCCAATCGCTAATTTATTTTGTCTATAAAGACAAGCTATCATAAAATGACCAAAATACCCTTTCACTACCTCCGCATCTCTCACAACTTTTATTCTTTCACATCTTTTTTTTCTCATTCCAGTCGCCTCTCTTTCTCTCTCTCTCTCTCTCTCTCTCTCTCTCCATCGCCAGATCTCACACCCTTCTCCATCCTCCTCCTTCATTGTCTGATGCCACAGACCACACCATCGCTTCACCAGCACTCGCCATCAAAATCTACGATCTTTGAGTCTCACTCATGGAATCGTGCAATCGGAGAAACATTCCGATGGAGAGACGATTTGTTCGTGTTAATCTGAATGTTGTACTCAAAGACCCAGATATGAGGTAAGTTGTCGAAGAATAAATAATAATGATACTCACAAACAAAGATGTACAAGAATAACAAAACAAATTATAATTCACTCAAACGAATTCAAAATAAATACGAAATCTTACAATCAAATACAAAGGAGAGGTAACCTCTCCTAACTTACAATCTCTCTCTAATTCAGATATTTTCTATATCTAATACAACACATTAGCTTCCTATTTATAGGTTTTTGAGGAGGATGAGAAACGGAAGCAATGACGCCAAAACCACCGTGTTTCGGACGCGTTCGGAACGCTTCATGATGGCTTCCATTGTTGACCAACTAAGAATTTCAATTCAAAGCCATCTTCTTCAGTAGCTTCTGGATCATCTAGGAGCCTCAAGAACAATCTAGAGGAGAAGATGAGAAGTTGAATCCAAACTTCTTATGGGAAAAATTGAGGGTAAAATTGAAAATAAAATGCCCTCCAAAACAACAAAAAGAATTCTTATCAAATTATTTCACAAAAGGTAGACTTCTCACTAATAAAAAAATATTCATTGGACTTAATGACTTTTACTCTCTTTAAATTGGATTTATCACCAATTTTTTCTTTAATATATTGGATTTAGTTGTTTGAAATTTTATTAATATAGTTACACAAAGACCCCTAAACTTTTGAAAAGTATCACTTTCATTCCCTAAACTATAAAAACATACAAATAGACATCTAAATTATTGAAAAGTATCACTTTGCTTGGTTCCTCTTTTCCAATAACACTTTTCAGAAAATTCTACTCTCCTGTTTTTCGTATTTTTTTGTTTTTACTGAAATTTTTTTAATATTTTAAGCAATTTTTTTTACTTTTTAGACATACCTAACATAAATATACCTCAAAAGTAAAAAATTTGTGAAAAAAAACCTTTTAAAAATTCACTAAATACCAAAAACATTTATAAAAAAAAAAGAAGAGAATTCTGTACATTTTTTGTATTGTTCTGTATTTATTAATTTTTAAAATATTATTTCACAATTTTTTTATTTTTTAGATACATCATCTAAAAAAGTAAAAAAAAGTTTAAAATTTTAAAAATATTCACTAAAAACAAAAAAAAAAAAACACGAAAATCAAAAAACTCAATTTTCAAAAAACTTAATCCAACAAATTCAAACCAAACACGCCGATTATTTTTTTCACTTAAATTATAAAAGTATATAAATGACATCCTTAAACTATTGACATGTTAATCCCAAATGATTGGCCTAGTGGGTGGGGTCTGGAGTGTGCTCCCTGCAAGTCTCAGGTTCAATTCTCACTAGGTGCTATCAACTCCTTAGAACCACGCCCACGAGCTCTACCTCAAATCTACCCTATCCACATGGAAGAGGCCTTTTACAGAAGTCTCGAGATTAGTCGGGATGCGCGTAAACTGATCCGAATATCTGATCATCAAAAAAATTATTGGCGTGTTACTTTAATCCCTTCCGTTAGGGAATCCAATTTGTAAGTGATGTTTTTTAATAGCATAAAGAATTTATTTGTACGCTTTTATAATGTAAAATTTCAAAAATAATATTTTTTAATAATTTAAGAGCGTTGGTATAATTAACTCGTATTTTAACAGATTTGTGGAGTCAATAGGTGATAAAAGAATCGAATGAAGCTAAGCTTTTATTCGGTGGGGATGGAAAGAGGATTTCCTCTTTTGGCTTGGCTGTAAAGAAGGGAATGTTTATTTTGCCTAAGATCAAGTCCTAATAATCAATTGTTGCTCTCGTTTTCGAGTAAGGCATCACTTGACAATGACAATATACAACCGTAAAATATATATATATATATATATTCGTATTTTTTGTTTTTAGTGATTTTTTTAATATTTTAAATATATTTTTTACACTCTAGATGTATAATATATATATATATATTTTTAAAAAAAAAATATTTTGTAAAAATATTTAGATTAAGTGGATTTAAAAAATTAAAAAAATTATTAAAATATATTTAAAAGATTATTAAAAATTAAAATAATTTTTTAAAACTCAAAACTAAACAGAATGAATAATATATATTTATATGAATAATATATATTTAATAAAAAAATAATATTATGATAATTAAATTTATGTATCATACTTCATTATTATCACATATACCAACATTGCATTGGTTACAAGTGTTGTAGTCACACATCGCGCTGATAAAACAAAATATGATATACAAATATAATAAATGTAACGTTATTGATTGAAAAATTAATCATAACAAAGAGAGGAGAACATAGAAAAAAGATGAGTGGGAAAAGACTAAAGTAAAATTTAAGTACTTGTGCTACTAACACATTTAGGATTCATTTTAGATGTGGGTTAGTTTTTTATTTTTTTGACTTTTTTTGTTATTTTAACCTGGGACTAAAAAGTTTCGTTTGGAATAGACTTTTTGACTTTTTGACTTTTTTGACTTTTGTGAGGGAAAAAATGAAATAATTATGATTTGGATGTGATATTTTGTCTTATTGGACTAAAAAACTTATTTTATCTTTTTATGACTATTTTAATCAAAAAGCCATCATTTAACTTATGCTAAACGAGGGCTTATTTAGACATTTATTTACATATATGGGGACTCGTACAACCCCCCCCTCCCCCCCCCCCTCTCTCTCTCTCTCTCTCTCTCTCTCCACAAAAAAAAAATGATTTTGATCATCTCCATTACACTATTGGAAGATTTTCATTAAAAATTCAATGGCTATAAAATAAAAATGTGAATTTACCATTAAGAAAAAAATCATTACACTTACTGAGGTGTTCTTTTTATAACCATTGAATAATATAAAGAAAATCGTTCTTTATAATCATATAATAGAGAGGATCACAGTCGTATTAAAATTATTTATTAAATATATGTTATTTTTTGAAGTCCTACGTCGAACACATATCTTTTGAATTAAAAATTATTGTTTTTAAAATAAGAAGTGATGATTTCAATTAACTTATGTTAGGTACATTTTATTGAAATCATGTTTTCATGACACACATTTCAATCTTTAAGTTGTGTTTTGAAACTCAACTTCACAAAAAAAATTCAAGTTTGAAACACAAGCTCAAAAGTGTTTGTATTCGGATAATGTGTTTTAAAAATATGTAAATTTGGCAAAACAACTAAAAAGTAGTGCCTGACTGTTGAAGTGATTCTGTAATCAATTCAATTCAATTCCAACTTCTAAGACAAAAAAGAGAAAAAAGAGATATAAGAAAAAGGCAAGAGGGGCAAGGAGATAATGATATAATAATCAATCCAATTCAATTGCAACTTCCAATAAAAGGCAAAAAAGACAGAGAATAGAAGAGAGAGAAAGAAAAGAAAAAATGAAAAGTGGCCAGCTGTTGAACTAGTTCTATAACAAATCCTAATCAATTCCAAGTATTTTTTTGATAGTGGAGAGGACAAAAATAAGCGAGCGGATCCTCTAGAGTCCCTTCTCTAGAGTGATCTCCTAGAGTGAAAATCGGAGGGCTGAGATTGTTCCACGCCAAAACGACGTCGTTTTGGCGTGAAATTTGAAAAAAAAAAAAACAAAAAAAAAAACTCAGATTGATCTCCATGTCTGCCGACTTGCCTTCGTCTTCGATGCTGGTAAACATATAGGGTAAAATCTCATAAATAAATAATGAAGCAATTTACAGGAAACCAAACCACCACAATAGAGTTGAATGAGACCACAAAATTGGACTCCATCTCCAGAGAAAGAGAGAGAGAAGGGCTGAGAATGTGAGTTTTTTTTTTGTGGATCAATCTGAGTTTCATTCTCAAACTCAGTTTTTTGATTAATATTAGGAAATTGAATCAAACTCAGTAAATTGAATCAAAAACTCAGATTAACATTCTCAAACTCAGATTAACATTCTCCAAAGCAATATTCAGTAAATTGAATCAAAATCCATCTTCAACATTCTCCAAAGCAATATGTATCTCTATATGCATATATATATATATATATTTACAGACCCATGTATATTTTTTGTTGATCAACAACAGACCCCATGTATATATGTATATCTATATGTATATTTACAGATTGAATCAAATGAAAATGGATTTTGATCCGTGAGATTTGAATAAATAAAAAAGAAGATTAAATCAACACAAGCATCGAAGACGAAGGCAACTCGGAAAACGAAGGCAACGTCGGCAGACATGGAGATGGAGATCGGATCGAAGACGAAGGCAACGTCGGCAGACATGGAGATCGGCGAAGGAGATTGTTCAGCTCCTCTTCTCTCCTCTCAGCCCTTCTCTGTTTTGAATCAATCTGAGTTTTTTTTTTTTTTTTTGGGTTTGGCTCACCAAATCATCCCAGCCATTGATTTATTTATGGGACACGTGTTGTATCATGAGGGATCACTCTAGAGGATCACTTTAGAGGATCACTCTAGAGGATCCGCTCGCCAAAAATAAGGGAGATAAGAGAAACGATAGAGGCAATGAAAAGAATAGTATTTTTTTTTTTTTTTATTTGGTCCTCTCAAACTATCATGCTTATATCATTTTACCTCATGAAATATCAGTTTTAACAATTAACACCTTGAACTATTGAAATTGTTTCACTATGACCCAAGTCATTAGCAATTTTACAATTTTTTTTACTTTAGGGAGAAAAAGAAAAAAAACAAAAAAACACTTTGCCCTTTGACCTATCCCATTTATACCACTTTGCCCATGACCAATCAACTTTAACAATTAACACCTTAAATTATTAAAATTAATTCACTTTGCTCAAAATCATTGACAACATTACAATTTGTAAGAGGGATTAACTCGAGCTCATCCAATTGATTAAACTCAATCGAAGCCCAATCAAAAAGCATAAAATTAGTGGGCCAAGAGAGTAGTTTTTGGTTTGTGTTTGTAGAGTAATTTTTTAGATAAAAAGTACGAAAACTTGTTTGATTTGCCTTTTTTTTAAAAATGGTTTTGGAAAATTGTTTTGGGGAGAGAGTTTTAAAAAAAGTGATTGATTTGATGTGTATGAGAGAGAGAGTGAGTGATTTTGGAAAGTAGGTAACCAAACAAAATTTTGAGATTTTTTTTGGAAAAATTTGTTTGGTTTGATTACTCTTGAAAATTTGTTTGTAGAGAATTTTTCTCAAAAATTTTTCTGAAAAACAAACCAAACAAGGCCATGTCATCAAATGGGCCGGATTGCTCTAATCTCGAAAAGGTTCGAATTCACGAACTTAGAAACCTATTTGAGCTCAGACTTAAAATGATTCAGATCCACAAACCTAGATATCTATGTCTATTTTTGCCAATTTTGATAATTTTCTAGCTATTTCCTACTCACTGACTTCTCTAGCTATAAATAACGATGTAAGCCTCGTGAAGAAAATGGCTTTGATTAATAATAATGTCTCTCTCTTTGAGAATTTCTTCTCTTCTTTGTAATTTGTGAATTCCAGGCTCTTTCTCGTGAATTTGATATCCATCATCTAATAGAACGACATCTAGTCCTAAATGATATTCTGCTGTTATCACTTTCCCACATGGCTTGTGGAAAGAAACCTTTCAAAACTTTTCAGATTCCACAACAGCAAACATTTAACAGCCAAAACCTGTCAGAGAGGTACTGAGCTATTTTTTAGCAAAAGCTGGGCTTCACTATTTATGATACTAGGACATACTAAAGTGTAAGTATGAAGAGCCATTGCAAAGCACTCAAAGTAGTGTCGTAACAAAACACCCAAACAGATGAAAGAGAAAATCATGAAATCCAGAGAAGCTACCTTCTCAAAATTTAACATTCCTTCCAGAGTACAAATTCAATATACTCATCCCGGTCAAATCTACTCAGTTATCTTTACAATGAATTCTCATATTAGACCTTGTAAACATACCAATCCATAAGTCATGGGCTAACAGAATTCCCTGCAACAATCTGATCCACAATAATCTGCCTCCGTTCATTTCAGTCATTGCAGTTCAACATGTTTGGTGCAGCTTATTAGAGCTAAATATAGGTTTTTTTTTTTCTTTTAGTAGTGTTTGGTGCAACTTCTATTTATAGCTTGTAAGGTAAAAATAGCTATAAAAAAATCGATTATACATAAACTAGGGGGAAGATATTCTTAGTTTTTGCTTTCTAATTATCAACTTTCACCTTGAGAAACGATGCGCCAAACAGGCAGTGTTTTCTACAGTTAAGAGAGAGATGTGAAACCAAGATACCTCAGACTGAAACTAGACCTTCCCTTCGGACAAATAAGGGTGGTTTCGCTCAGTTTCGATGGCTGTTGAAGATGAAGATGATGATGTAGCTATAGAATTTGTGCCTTTGGAAGGAGATGAAGAGGGACTAGGGAGCTTCTTGGGCAGCATCTGTTCCCAGTATCCCTTGGGCAATCTGGATGCTTCTGCCACTGAGAGAACAATGAAAGCAAGAATAAGAGTCCTGAGCAAGCATTGGTGCCTCCAACAACCTGACATGTTGGCTGATAATAAACCAGGAGTGCATGCCCAGAGACATAGTACACTACTCCTTTATCTTTCAAAAACAGCTTGAGATGATTTGTGGAAGCAGACATGTTGAGCATTATACGAAAGCTGCCAACTAAACTTGTCTGTTTGAGGAAAGATGTGCCAGTGGCAGACAATGGGGTATGTAACAATTCATTAGTGGCTCATGTTGTTGGACTTATTTATCTAATAGAAGTAAAATCCGTTTGTGTGAGGATGAAGGAATTTTATGAATGCTGTCATTCCTACTGGGTCCACCGCTAGTTTTTAGGGTCATCCTACAATGCACACCTTTGAGGGTGGCCAAGAATCTTCGGTATTAGATGATCATATCTTGACGTCCTCGTATCCCAAGATTACCTTCACATTAATGCAATTGAGAGTGTATTGAGACAGAATGACATGGAATTTGATAGAGGGTCCGAAGATCTTTTGAGTGCATACCATATGCACCTACTATTTGAGGCATAATCAACACCATCGTAACTAAGGTTGGTTGGCTCACTTCAATCTGACATGAGTAGACCCCTCTACCCCTTAAAGTCATAACTAGCACCGCTTTGTAGCATAACAAACACCACATTAGACCATAACTTGCATATGATATACACCCTCGGGTGCATACCATAGACTTGGCTCTGTTTTTAAGCCCCTAATTCTGGTAACAAATCTTAATGTCAGACTTTACAAACTGGCATAATCAGCAGCAATGCCACTTAGATGAGATACATGAACATGCCACTAAATAACGTTAATTAATATGAATGCACATGATCTCTACATGCTATGTGATGACAATTCACATGATATATACCTAACAACCGTTGCCTAAGTTTCAAAAGAGATACACAAGTGGAATAACAAGGATAAGGCATGATTCAAGCATAGTTCTAAATACCGGCCAATACGCTATGTATCGGCCGATACGTATTGGAAAAATAGGGTACCGCGACGGATACAGGCCGGTGTACCGCTGAGATTGAAAATCGCAAGAGTATCGGCCGAGTCCCGGTACGTATCGATTTGTAACCGTTACACAAGCCGCAACGGGCCGATAATCACCGGTTTGGACCGGTACGGGAAAGAAAAAGCTGAAAAATCTGTGAAATGATTTTTAAAATTTTACCGCCGCAACACCCGATTCCCGATATGTACCAATCGATACTACCGATACCGATACTCCGTGATCAATACCGTTACATTACCCGATACCACGATTTAGAACCTTGGATTCAAGTCAAGACATCTATGTACATAGATGGCCACAAGGAACATGTGTTACCAATCAAGATCTACCATTCAAGAAATAGAAATCTCTTTGAAATATATTCAATCAAGTCAGATGATCATATTTTTTTGCTATTTAATGCATTATAACACAAACACATGATATGAACTGTCATTAAACAAAATCCAAGCATGTGTCATTTAAAAAATCCACCTGAAACCCTAACAACCCATCCACCTAAGCACTCAATTTCCATTATCTAATTTTAATCTAAGGACGGACACAAATGACATGACACAATGATGATAGGTGCAGCTCAAGCTCAAGTGCTAATGCCATGCCTCTCAACAGTGATAATGAAGAGAGGTCTAAGTCTGCTTTGTCTAACCACCAGCAGCAGCACAAGGGCATGTTGTCTACGTCTAAGTCTAAGCAGCAGTAGTTGCACCATACCTCTACAGTGTGTGTAGGTTAAGAGTAGTCTAGTGCATATTAGTCAAAGCTTAGTGTATGTTAGAAAACCCTCTTAACAATTAGATTGTTAAGACAGTTATGCTATTGTGTCTATATAACTAGAGATCTGCTGTTGTAAATGTAAGTTGATTCATTTGATGAAATAATATCTTTTCAGTTGCTTCTCTCTTTCTCTTCATGGTATCAGAGCTGTAGATCTCTCACGAGCAACAATGGTGATTCAAACTGAGAAGCAATCATTGCCTGCAAATGTTCTTCTTGTTGTTTCCAATCTTAACTCTTTGATTACAGTTAAACTCGAAGCTTCAAATTATTCAATTTGGAGAAATCAAATCCAAAATTTCTTTGAAGCTATAGAGTTGTTTAGTTTTCTTGATGGAACTACTGCATGTCCATCTGCTACAACTCTTGATTCTGATAGTAACACAATTTCCAATCCTGAGTTTCTGCAATGGAAGTTGACTAATTCTTGTCTTCTCAGTTGCATAATTGCAACTCTTACTCTTTCTATTTTTTCTTCCATTCTTCATCTGAAGAATTGCTGTGATGTTTGGTCTGCTCTTGAGAAAAGATTCACATCACTTTCTCGCTCTCATATTCATCAGATCAAGAATCCTTTGAGCACTACTTCAAAGAAATTCAAACCTATGGAAACCTATCTTCAAGAAATCAATGATGATAGGTGCAGCTCAAGCTCAAGTGCTAATACCATGGGACCTTCACAAATGGCTTCTTTTACTCCTAGAGCCTTTTCTGCACATACTCATTTTCCTGCTATGTCTACCACTATGCAATCCACTTCAGCTCCATGGTATGTTGATTCTGCTGCAACTTCTTACCTCACAAATGATCTGAACAATCTTCATCTTTATCAACCTTACCAAGGACATGATCAAGTAATGATTGGTGATGGAAATACTCTTCCAATTCATAACTCTGGCACTAGTATATTGTCCTCTCCTTCTTTTCAATTTAGGATTAACAATCTTCTTCATGTTCTACAAATATCATCCAATTTGTTATATGTTCATCATCTTACTTCTGATAATAATTGTAGCATTACTTTTGACAATGAGTCTTTTGTGATTCAGGACAAGCTCACCAACAAGGTGCTATGTAGAGGACATCATCAAAATGGCCTCCACCAGTTTCCTTCTTCTTCATTTTCTCCTAAAGCTTTTTCTAATACTATTTCTCTTGCTACTATTTGGTATAAAAGACTAGGGCATCATTCTTCTGCTGTGTGTAGACATCCCATTTTTGATCGACCTTAAGACTCAGATATCACCGATTGAGCGCTCGGTGATATTGCATATTGTGCTCGTTCTGAGGTTGTGGAGTCCCGGCTGCGAGCCTTGCCTCCGGACTTCCGGACTCTTTTGTGCTTTGCCTCGGTTTGCGAACCAGGCTCTGTTTTCTCTGTTTTCTCTTCCCGAAGGGAGGGAGAGGTCTCGTAGACCATCTCTCAGTGGCCGTAGGCTACGTTTTGTGGTCGTAGGCCATTTTTCCCGTTTGGAGCCCGGTTCCCGGTTTTTCGGAGCTGTCGGCCGTGTGCCTCGGTTCGGGACCGCTTAACCACCTCCGTTTGCTCCGGTTTTTGGTACACACCTTATTTCCTCCCTTTTGAGGGACACTGTGGTCCGAGAGACCAACTTCGTGGTCGGACACCACTTCCGGTGCCTAACAGCCCACTTTCGGGGCCCCGAACTGCGTGTTTTGGCTCCCGAACCTTCATTCTGCATTTTTGGGCTCCGACCCGGACTTGAGATAGTCATATTTTGAGGTCCTTTTCATGTTTGATTAAGGACCTTTTACTGTTTGAGATCTCCTACTGCCACTTGCTTCTTTACCCCTCTTTTAGGCTTTCTTGCATGATAGTTTAGGCCTACTTGTATTTATTTTCGTGGCTTGTCATAAACTACAAAGTGTCTTATTTTGAGCCCCTCTTCAACTTTGTTGAAGGGCTCTCTTCGGTTTGAGATCTCCTACTATCACTTGCCCCTTTATCTCCATTTTTGGCCAATTTTGGGGGGAAATTTGAATTTCATTTCCCCTCCATTTTTCCCCCTCTTTTCCACCCTCTTGTGTCTATATAACAAACCCCCCAGCTGTGTTTTAGGGGTTAGAAAATTTTGGTTTGGAGCTCTCACATTAAATCTCTCTCTCTCTTTAGTCTAAGCCTTAAAAAAAACCCTTTGATTCTTACACCATTTCCTCATCATCACCTAGCACCACACCACCACTCCATTCCAGCAGCTTGGAGGGTCTTTTCAGAGCTTAAGAGGCAGCATTTCTTCGTCCAAAAGGCTGTCAAAGATTAATCTTCAAGGGTAAGTCCTCAGCTCCCCTTTTTGACCCTTTTCTTGGTTCATATCATAGCTCTTTGTGCTTGCATGTTGGGGCTCCGACCCTAACTGAAAATATCATTTTTTTGAGCTCTATTTCATATTTTTTTAAGGGCCTCTCACTGTTTGAGGCTCCCTTTTTACATTTGCTTCATTACCTCCTTTGTATGTCATTTTCTTGCATATTATTTTGGGCCTATATGTAAACTGTTTTGAGCTCTGGTCCAAACTATAAAGAAGCTTATTTTGAGCCCTTCTTCAACATTGTTGAAGGGCTCATCATTGTTTTTGGCTTCCATTTGCCACTTGCCTTTATATCCTTCTTTTGGCCTCATTTTTGCATGATTTGTTAGCCCCTTGTGTTTATGTTTCTGGACTTTGGTCTGAACTGTAAATAGCCTTATTTTGACCCCCTATTCATGTTTCATTAAGGGTATTTTTCTGTTTGATGTTTCCTTTTTCCTCCTTGTGTTTAGACCTCTTTTTAGGCCTTATTTTGTATAGTATTTTGAGCATGCTTGTGTACTGTTTTTGGCTCGGCCACCAACTGTAGAATACCATATTTTGGGCCCCTCTTCAACATTGTAGGAGGACCCTTCTCTGTTTGAGGTTAGCAGCTGCTACTTGCTTCATTATCTCGCTTTCGGGCCCATTTTTGCATGCTAACTTAGGCCTATTTGTGCTCATTGTTTGGCCTTTCTTAAAACTGTAAATATGCTTATTTTGGGGACTTCCTTGATTCTGTCTTTAGGTCTCATGTTCAAATAATGCATGCTTTGTATAGCTGTAAGCCATTCCATGTACCTAGTTTTGCATTTCGGGATCATTCCATGCATCGGGTGCCATGTTTCTATGATTCGGGGCTGTTTTGCATCACATTTTGGTACTGAAATTTGCATGCTAATATTCCATACTCCATGCCTTGTCATGTCTTGTTAGGGTGGCATTCCATGCCTTAGGGTCGGTCCTCGGTTTGCGTGCACGTGTGCACGCATTTCGAGTGTCTCATTTTCATCTAATGACCTCCTGTGTGAGTGTGGCTGAGGTCCACTTGTGTTGGTGTAAGTCCATTATGCATCGTGTATGCCATTTCATTTCATAGCATTGTGTATGCTAGGTTGTATGTTAGCGCATTGTGTATGCCATGTTACATCGTGCATCGTGTATGCCATTTCATAGCATTGCGCATGTTAGGTTGTATCTTAGTTGCATTCATGCATGTCATGCATATTGCATTGTGTTTGGGATAGGAGTTAGCCCGAGCACGGGAAACGAGGTACGTTTCGTACTCCGAGTGACGGAACGTGTCTCAATTCCCCAGTCGCCGACACTCCGGATTACCCATGATGGAGTTTAGGTTTTGTTGTGTTTTCATGTGCATCCATTCCATATTGAGTCGTGCAATTCGACTCCTCGGCCATCATGCATTGAGATGCGTGATTGGTGGCACGAGGATCGAGGCATGCATACATATGTGAAAATACATTGCCATGCCCCTTTCCTGCTCTCTGTTGCAGCAAATCAAGAATCAGCAGTCTTCTGGGGCTTGGCGCGCTTTCCAAAAATTATTGCAAAACAGAGGCTAATTGGGGCATCACAGTGGATTTCCGCGCAAAGACAGCCCAAACATGCATCATTCATCAGAGTCGAGGCAAGTCCCTGGCTTGCATGCCAATTTATAGCTTTCCTAGATTAATTTGTAAATTAATTAGGATTTTTTGTATTTATTCGGGACTGTATTATTTATTCATTTGGGACTGTATTATTTATTCGGACCCTCTGTGCGAGGGCATAATTGTAATAAGTGTGCGTGTGTGTGATGTATGTCCTCCAACCCCATGTCTTTCTTCCCTTTTATTTACCCGCTTATGATGGTTAGATTAGGGCATGTTTCAATTAGCATACAGTATGATAGCATGTTGCATTCATTCATTCTGTTTTGCATGCACCGGGCTCGGCGCATCATACTAACTGCATTTGTATTTTAATTCTAAATTGAATACTTGTTAACTGTCGCATCTCATATGCCATGTTTAGAATAGCCGAGCCTGCTATAGTTGCATTTTTACATGTGTTGCATTAGGCATTTCTGTATAATTAAGATCATGCATGGATTTCTAATTAGCTTCTGTTTTGGCTTGGAGCACTCGGTAAGTTTTATGCTTTAGCATCCTTGCATGGGTGTGAGTGACTGCCATGACAGCATGCTTACCATGAGGCTATGTGCTTACGTGATATACCTGCTTGAATGCCTGTGGGTGAAGGTTGGGTTATTTGGATTGGAATAAATCATTGACTGTGAGTTTTAAGCCCACTAGATAGTGGCAAAACCATCTTTTCTAAGCCCACCTGAGGGGTGGCAAAATCTGCATTTTAAGCCTACTTGCGAGTAGCAAATCATTTTCAAAACAAACATGAAATGTTTCATTCCAATTCAGGCGACCCAGTCTATACTTGTATGCTGTGCGCATCACATAGTAATCCTAGGCTAATAACCGGAATAAGAACGCATAATGTTTTCAAAACTAGATATCATGGTTAGTAGAGGCCGATCTTTGATCGGGCGAGCGGGGGTGCTCACGAAGTGACCTTCCCCAATCGTACCCAAGTTCCCGAGCCGAGGCAACTTTGGTGATGACGGACACGTGGCCTTAGGCAAACGAGTCAGGGTTTCCTAAATTTCCCAAAATAAAATATTTAGGTGGCGACTCTGTATCTGGAAAAGCAGTCCATGTTTGGCACTTCTTTCAAAAAATCTATTTTCTCAAAACAATTTGCCGGATTTGGACTCTTTGGTTCAAGATTAAGAACCGTGACACGAAATCGAGTCCGAGCTGTGGCGAGGTCCCCCGCGGCCCTGTTACACTGTGTTTCATACTATTGCAAATAAAAGTGGTTTGTCTCTTAGTCATCAAGATTGTAATACTTTTTGTCATTCTTGTTGTGTGTCTAAGAGTCATACTCCCTTTTGTCCTTTCAACTAATAAAATTCATGCTCCTTTCACTCTGATTCACTCAGATGTTTAGGGCCCTTTCACTCAAGTGCATGCTTCTTTTACTTACTATGTTGTTTTATTGATGATTTTAGTCATTTTACCTGGCTTTATCCTCTGTCTTATAAAAGTGAAGCATATTCTGAGTTCTTAGAATTTAAATCCTATGCTGAAAATCAGTTTTCAAACTCTCTTAAAATTTTAAGAACTGATGGGGAAGAAGAATATACTAATGGTCAATTTGAAGCTCTTCTCAAAACTCCTGGCATTGTTCATCAGTTTAGTTGCCCTCATACTCCATCTCAAAATAGAGTTACTGAGAGAAAGCACAGACATATTATTAAGACAACCATCACACTGCTTGATCAATCATCAGTGCCTCTGAAATTCTGGTTTGAGGCCCTTGCTACTGTTGTCTATCTGATAAATAGAATGCCTTCTCCTATATTAGGTAATCTCAGTCCCTATGAGGTGTTGTTTCAGATGATTCCAGACTATGGTTTTCTCAAAGTTTTTGGCTGCAGATGTTATCCATGGTTGTGCCCTTATACTTCTCACAAACTACAACCAAGATCCAAGGCTTATGTCTTTATTAGTTACTATCTAAGCTACAAGGGATATAGATGTTTGGATCCTCTTTCTGGTAGAATCTACATCTCTCAGCATGTTGTGTTTGATGAATGTTCTTTTCCTTTTGCTTGCGTTGATTCTTCTTCATCTCCTCTTCTTTCTTCCAAATCTGCCATTAAGACATTCTTTTGGGGTACTACTCCTTCTTTGTCTCCTTCTCAGGTTCCTATCCAGCCTTCTTCTGTTTCACCTTCTTCTCCTAATTCCTTCTCATCTTCTCATCCAACAAATATTTCTGGTTCTTCTTTAGTTCCTATTTCTACTTTTTTATCTTCTACTTCTCCTCTTGTCTCAAATAATCCTAGTTTTATCTCTTCTCCTTTATCTTCTTCTCCACCTGGTATTAATCTTACTATTCCTATTATTCCTCTTCCTTCTTCTCACTCTCTCAATTCTCATCATATGCTCACTCGAAGTAAGACAACATGCTCTTCCCAAGTTGGTTTGCTTGCCACTTTTCTTGACACTGAGCCTCGAAACTATAAAGATGCCCTGCAATGTCCTCATTGGCATCAATCTATGCTTAAAGAATTTCAAGCTCTTCAAACTCAGAAGACTTGGTCTCTTGTTCCTTTTTCTGTACATCAAAATGTTGTTGGATGTAAATGGGTCTTTAGAATCAAAAAGAATTCACAGATGACTCTATTACTAGGTACAAATCTCGACTTGTTGCCAAAGGTTATCTTCAAGAAGCTGGTGTTGATTTCTTAGATACCTTCAGCCCTGTAGCCAAGCAACCGACCATCAGAGTTTTCCTTTGTTTTGCTCTTCATTTCAATTGGTCTATTAAACAGTTGGATGTCTCTAATGCCTTTATTCATGGCAAGCTTGAAGAAGAGGTCTTTATGGCTCAACCACCTAGTTTTGAGAATCCTCGGTTTCTTACTCATGTGTGTAGATTGAACAAGGCTTTTTATGGTCTTAAACAAGCTCCTAGAGCTTGGTTTTCCACTTTTTCCTCTTTTCTGCTTAAACTTGGTTTTGTTACTTGTCATTGCGATAATTCCTTGTTTGTTCAATCTACTATTACCACTCTTACTTATCTCTTGGTCTATGTTGATGACATTCTTGTTACTGGTAACTCTTCTTCTCATGTTCAGTCCTTAATCTCTCAGCTTTATTCTATTTTTCCTCTTAAAGATCTAGGTTCTCTTTCTTTCTTTTTGGGTATTTCTGTTACTGCTTCTTCTTCTGGTTCTTTCTTACCTCAGTCTCACTATGATTTTAAGTTGCTTTAGCAGGCTGGCATGTCTGATTGTAAGCCTACTACTTCACCTCTTAGTCATTCTTCTTCCCAGCTTTTTCCAATCCTTCTCTCTACAAAAACCTTGTTGGTGGTTTGCAATATTTGACCATCACTCGTCCAGATTTTGGCCTTTGCTGTGAATTAGGTCTGTCAACATATGCAATCACCTTCTCAAGATGATTTTGCTAAGGTTAAACGTCTGCTCAGATTTGTTCAAGGGACCCTGTATCATGGTTTGCATTTTTCTCCCAGTTCCTTTGATATTCATGCCTTTTCTAATGTTGATTGGGCTAGTAATCCTTGTGATAAAAGATCTACATCTAGTTTATGTCTTTATCTGGGTTCAAATCTGGTTTCTTGGACTGCTAAGAAGCAGCCCATTGTGGCTAGGTCTTCTACTAAAGTTGAATACAGGTCCATGGCTCAAGCTGCAGCTGAAGTGTCTTGGCTTCAAATGTTGCTGCATGATATGCAACTCACTTCCTCTGTTCCTGTCCTTTGGTGTGATAATCTATCTGTCTTATCCTTGGCCTCTAATCCTATTTTTCATGCCAGGACCAAACATATCGAAATAGATTATCGTTTTGTTAGAGAAAAGGTATCTGCTAAACAACTTCTCATTCGGCATGTTGCTTCTTCAGATCAGATTACTGATGTGTTCACTAAAGCTCTCCCTATTAGCCGCTTCCTTTTTCTCAAATCCAAGCTTCTAGTTGATCTTCCCACTTTCAGCTTGAAGGGGGCTGATGACAGGTGCAGCTCAAGCTCAAGTGCCAGCTCAAGTGCTGATGCCATGCTTCTCAACAATGATAATGAAGAGAGGTCTAAGTTTGCCATGTCTAACCAGCAGCAGCAACATACGGACATGTTGTCTACGTCTAAGTCTAAACAGTAGCAGTTGCACCATACCTCTACAGTGTGTGTAGGTTAAGAGTAGTCTAGTGCATATTAGTCAAAGCTTAGTGTATTAAAACCCTCTTAACAACTATTTGTTAGATTGTTAAGACAATTATGCTATGATGTCTATATAACTAGAGATCTGCTATTGTAAATGTAAGTTGATTCATTTGATGAAATAATATCTTTTCAGTTACTTCTCTCTTTCTCTTTAGACAGGATTTGATATGGATTTTTTTTTTTTTTTTAAATGTAAAATGTGGCGTGTGAAGAACATGCACAAAATATATAATTTTATATATTTATTACATGGCATATATAAGGATAAACAATTATTATATGTCATGTATATATATAATTCAAATATATATCAATATCTGATACGACACGCCAACTTCTTTGAAATTTCTAAACCTTTTAAATTCTAACCATGCAAACATGAGAACAACACTCTTTCAGTTATCTCGAGGTAGCTGAGAAGCCGAGACAGGCCTTGTCAAGAAAAGGTCAAGAATGTTTTGTGAATTGCAAAAAACAGCACCTTGACGCTTGTGTATACTTCTAAACCAAACAAAGTTAATTGTTTATTAAGACAAAAGATAGCAATTATCAATAGTGTCAGTGGGATGTCATGATCATTTTTTCATGTTCTGATTTGGGCACACCATTTCTTTCATAATTGGGCACCCTTACCGGTATATTAGTATAAACATATTCAGATGAAGAGAGAATACCCAACTGGGATTCACAAGTGTCAAACCCACAAAATCAACTTTACCAACTACATTTCCATTGTCATCACAATTTGCACTTGCATTTTATTCTCCAAAACATTATTTTTCAAATTTTTTTAAAAAAAAATAAAAAATCCTCCTTTCTATTTTCTTTTTCTAAAATACAAATTCAGAATAGATTCCCAACAACCTCTAACTAGGCTTAGTTTTTTAGACTTCTGAATGTCAAGAGCCTTCGAAAAGAACACTTGGTAAGAAATGGAATAGGCTTAACAGTTCAATATATAGAACCAAGAAAGATCAAGCAAAACACAAGTCTCAATTCTGAGTAAGCAAACCAGTTAATTAGTAATGTCTTCCCATGCCCTTGTTATATCAAAGGTAGCACATATATAAATGAGCGGTGTTATTTGGTTCAAAATTTGTATTTGAATGGTTGGTACTATGTTCAACCCACAGCATGCACCAACAAATCAAAACCGAAGGCGTATGTTGTGTTCGGTCTATTTTTTCACATGTATATAAAAATAATAAATGCTCATGAAGATTATAAATTGTAAAAGTTGGAAGAATGTCGGATGAAGGATAACTTATGTTATATATTTATATGTAGGCTTTTTTACGACATAAAGAATTGGAAGGAGGTGGAGTTTGAACATCACTCAAAGTGGTGGGCCAATGTTCCAAACACAAAGTGGTATGTATTATAATTATTGATTAATTCAATATATCAAAAGTGATATGTGAACTAAAAGAGATTCTAAACGACAATGTCAGAGCGCACAACAGAAGAATTTTATGTGTATTAATAGTAACAGATATACAAAACAACAATTTTATAAGTATAAATTAAACCAAACCAAGTTTTAAGTCTTATCAAATGTGAAAAATTTAGAAATTTCTTAAATGTTGATTTGTGATTATGTATCAATTTTAAGCAATAAATAACAATCTCAATAAACCAATCAAGACAAATCGACATAACGATTTTACGTGAAAAACCCACAATTGGAGCACCTCCAATTGTGATAAAAAAAATCACGGGCAAAAGCACAAAACAATCCACTAAGAAGACATAAAGGAATTACACAAGTGTACTCTCAATTAGGATGTACCTTGTTTTTTTTTTGACTTTACCAACTCTAGGAAGATTGAGAAGTCTCTCCTCTCGTTGAATCTTTTGGGTCCCCCTGCCCTTGAGTTCGTGTATCATAAGATGTAGATGCACTCTGCTTTTGCTCTTTATTATCACTAAAGCCAATGCCACTCTTGTCATAACACATTTGTTGAGATCCAATGATATTGTCCAAAGTCCTTTGATCCTTTGTTCCAAAGACCAATGGTAGCCATCGCACACTTGAGCTCTTCCTCTTTCTTGATCATTAGTTCTTCCAAAGCAACGTAAGACATCTCGAGATATTCAATCTTTTCTTCATACGTTGCCACAGATTTGTTGTAGCTCATTCCTCTCTGTCTCACAAGTCAAGAGTTTTGCACAAAGAGCTTGTCGATCATTAGATATCTTGATGGCATCATTCCTAGCCTCGGAAATCTCCTCATTTAGTTTGACATTCTCACTTTCACATGCTTTGAGTTTCATAGTGAGTTTGTTATTCAATTTGGATAAGTTAAGAGATTCCTTACACAATTTTTTCATAAGCTTGCTGAAGCTCTTTATCATTACTCCCTGAGTATTCATTGTCAATGTCATTCTCAACCTACTTCTTCGGATACTCTATTCGTCCTTCAGTTTTAGAAGCCACCATAAAAGCAAGGAATTGTTCATGCCCCTCTTCGCCTTGTGCTTCATTGTCACTTTCATCTTTATCAGAGTCTGATTCATCATCCCAAGTGATAGCGAAGACTTTCTTCATCCTCAAACGAGTAAGCATTCTTGAGCAAAGTAGCCAAATCCTTGGCATTCATAGCATTGGACTCTTTCAAAGTTCCCTTGTATTTTTCCTTTCTTCTTCTGGGTTATAAAATTAATTTTGAATTTATCTTTGCCTTTGGATTTATGAGTTGATTCCAAAGGATTATGATTCTTTTTCAGAAAAATTTTTTAAATTGTTTTACGAAAGCATCCGTAATCTTGGAATCATCGCACAATCCTCATCAGAATCCTTTCCAATTGCATGAGCATTACTAAAAACATTATCATATTTCTGTTTCTTTTTGAAATTTCTATATGCCTCATAAGTTTGGAGATTTCCAACCAAATGATACAGTTTGAGGTTGTCAACATCTTGAGCCTCCTCAATAGTCGTAACTTTGGATGGAAACCGATTGGGCAAGGATCTCAAAATTTTTCCTACAACCTTGGATTCTAGTATTTTTTCACGTAAATTGAAGCTGGAATTTACAATGTCACTCAACTTCGCATAAAATTCATCAAAGGTCTCATTATTTTTCATAGAAAGGTTTTTGAAACTAGACGTGAGCCTTTAAAGTTTTGAGCGTTTAATAGAAGGAGTGTCCTCATGAGTAGTTTGTAAGATATCGCAAGTCTCTTTTGCGACTTCACAATTGCAAATTTGACTAAACTCTTCAGATGTGACAGCGCAAATGAGAGAATTGATAGTTTTACTATTCCAACTACTATTTTGGTAATCAGTTGGGTCTCACTTATCAATTGGTTTGGGAAAAGTTACTCCATCAACGATAATCATTGGTTCAATCCACTCATACATGACAGATTACCAAACTTTTTCATCAATAGATTTTAAAAACGATCTCATCTAAGCTTTTCAAAAGGAATAATTAGATCCGTCAAGTAGGGGTGGTCAAACCATAAAATTTCCCTCACGAATTGAATCCATTATCATAAATCAAACAAGATCTCGCTCCAAAAGTTTTTAAAAAAAATAAAGCAACCTGCTCTGATACCAATTGAAAATTCTAGAAATCCCCCAGATGTTGATTTGTGATTATGTATCAATTTTAAGTAGTAAATATCAACTAATCAAGACAAATCGACACAACGATTTTACGTGGAAAAACCACAATTGGAGCGCCTCCAATTGTGATAAAAAAAAATCATGGGCAAAAGCCATAAAACAATCCACTAAGAAGATATAAAGGAATTACACAAGTGTACTCTCACTTACCTAGCGAATCCACGCCCGAATCAAACCGACCCCTATGTGCCTCTTCCAGCCCGTCGTCACCTCGGAATTGTCTTGCCCAATGTTGAATCCACAACGCCGATGTCGAATCACGACGATGAGCCACTCCGAAATCCACCAAAGCTTCAGGCCCAAATTCCATGAAATCCACCGAAGAACAACTCTCTCTTTTGTATTGAATAAATAAAACAAACAAATCCTTTGATATAATCCACTCAATTCATGATTAAACTCTCACAGATATCAAAGGAAACAAGCAAAGAAGCTCCAGATGAAAACCCTAATATCCAAGAAAAAGATCTGGAAGCCGTAACCCTAAAACCGGATGAAACCACATATTTATAGAAAATTGATCCGCGATCTCCGCTTGAGCGCAAGATTGACCGCTCGAGCAGACCTCGTTCGAGCGCAGGAAAGTTCGCTCAAGCGTAAAATCCTAACTTTCAGTACTTTTGCAGACATGTCAAACTTCTGGAACCAAACATTCTCCGCTCGAGCGCACAAATGGCAGCTCGAGAGGACAAGCAACTTCGAATGCATCTTTGCATTTTGGCTTCGAGGGTGCTGCCCCTCGACCCTGCTTGGGCGTTGCCCCTTGGACCCCCCACGAGCTGACCGAGCAGCTCGATCCCTAACATAGTCAGCGAAGTGGCAAACATGAAAGAATAAAGATCATAAACTCCTCTGCATAAGCACAATTCGGGTTGGATTCGCATCTAAATACTCGTAGCCTCACTAAAATAAAAGATCGAATAAAATTACAACTGAAAGGAGTTTTGTCAAACGAGATTGCCAAAAATAAAAACTTAACAAAATGGAATCGGCTACATGAATTTATTCTCTACTCGACTTTATCAAATGAGGATTATAAGTACAAATGAGGATTATAAATTATTAAATTGTCATCTTAGGTAAGCCATACCTGCATTATCTGTATTGAGACTCTACAAATAAGCTGAGCCAATGTAAGTCTCCGTACCCTTTGTAGCTGGAAACCAAAGACCTCCAAGTCCAAGAGTAAAATAAATGGTATGAACAGTTAAATAAAAATATTCTCGAAATAGAAAATCTTAGAACAAATAGGTGATGCATGCAATCAATTATGGAAACAAAGTCATCGTGGCTCTCATATACTATATCTAAGTTCAAATGTTCTTAGCTAAAAGCTTAGATCTATGTTACATGGACTCTATTACGAGTATTGGGTGCATAGAAGTGTTCAAGCGTCAGACCTTCTTAAACTTAAATCTTAGAATATTAAGATATATATCAAAAGATTGAGTACAAATACAAAGACATGTCCTGAACAGTTGTATATATTTTGTATTATATAATACTCTTAAATAAGATGATGTGTGGAACAATTATTTAGAAATATAATTGAAATTAAATAGGGTTTGAGAAAAATATGAAATTTCTATCTTCCATCCATGTGAAAGGGAATAAATATTTCTTTATAAGCAAATGCCAGCTTCTTCTTCTTCTTCTTCTTACATCACAGAAAATTAGAGAATTTAAGTATCTAAATTGGGTTCAAGCGTCGGACATATCCCACACCCTTATCCTTGTCATATCCGGTAGACAAGGTACTGTGGAGAAAATAGAAGAGTGCATGTAACACAAGTATTCTTCATTCCTTTCACGTTATTTTATTTTCTTTACAACTTGTTTACTATTTTCAACTCATCTTTTACTAAGAGAATCTCCAGTGGTGTTTGCTAAAATAGCATTGTCATTGCTATAATTGGCAATGAATAGTGCTATTTTGCCAAATTATAGCAATTGTACTCTAATGATGACATGCTATTTTGGCAAATCTCAACCAACTTTTCCTCCAAGTTTGTAAATGTTGTTTGGATATAAGATTTTTAGTTTTTTTTTTTTTTTTTTTTTTTGTGACTTTTTTTTAATTGTTTCTAAAAATAATTATATATTTAGATTATTCCTGACTAGACAAATATAAAAATTGAAACATTTATAACTGTTGTTTATACTGATTTTAAACATTTTTTTTTTCAAGCAAAAAGAGCACAACGACTCTTTTGCCTTTCCAAGACAAATCACCACCGTCTATCTCAACCATTTCCAATAGTTGAGATGAATGATCCAGAATCATCTTGACTCTCCACTCTGTCTCCAGTATGTCTTCACTCTTCCCCTCTCTCTCTCTCTCTCTCTCTCTCTCTTTGATCGGCCACGGTGTCTACCCCTAATCGCTGAAGACCAACCTTTCCTCTCTCTCTCTCCATCTCCCTCTCACTCTCACTCTCACTCTCTTCAATCAGCGACGATGTCTACCCCCAATCGCCGAAGACCAACCTTTATTCCCTCTTCATCTCACTCTCACTCTCACTCTATCTCTCTTTCTCTCCCTCTATCTCCCTCTCCCTCTCACTTCTCTCTCTGCTCTCCAGTACCGCCAATCGCCGTCGTCTACCCCCACCCATCTTTCTCTCACTCCTCTCTCTCTCTCTCTCTCTCTCTCTCTCCTAAAATGGATCGGCAATGTTGGACAAGATCAAAGAGACGATGGCTAATTTCGAACCAAAGACCACTAGATCTACTCTTACTGCGGGCGAAATCTTCACCTTTTCCTTTGACGCTGTGACTCACTACCATATCTACTTTGAACTACCAAAACCAAGTATTTATTATTTTCAGTTTTGTTCATATTCTGAAATTCTGAGATTTGAAGTTATGAAATTGCTTGTTGAGCTCCAATGAAATTGTTGAAATTTTTTCGTTGAATCTGAGATTTGTTGAATTTGTTTGAGATTTTGTTGAGATTTATTGATTGTTGTTGACTAATTTTGTTAAAAATAAAAATAAAAACTTTGCCGATTGCAAGTAAATTTAAAAAAAAAAAATTGAAATTTTTTTTTGGTGAATTCTAATAAAAAAATGGTGAAACATTTGCTGGGTGAGAGAGAGGGAGGGAAACATTTAGTTTTGGCTGAGTTGGCACAAATGGCAACTTTGACACAAGTTTTGACATTTCTCAAATTTGACAGCTGCTATATTCAACCATTGGAGCATCATTTTTCAACACAATTACTATATTATAACAATGATAGCTCCAATAGCAAACCATTGGAAATGCTCTAAGTTTGCTAACTGCTGAGCGTTTTTAACTGACTACAAAAAAATACAGACAAGTAAAAACAATATATAAAACCTATAGTTCTCCACTTACCTCGCAAATTCTACAACCAAAATCAAACTATTAGGTCAACATGAAATCAAAGAATAAAAGTGGTGGCAGTGGTGTTACAGGTGAGGTAAACAAATATGAGTGAAACAGAAAAAAGAAAAAAAGATCCATCTCCAATTTTCAAACTATAACCTAGATATCTAACCAGAGGATGATAATAATAACAATAGCCGTCATAGTAATTGTAACGGAAAGTGGTGATAATGCTGCAAGAAACAGAGCTTCTTTTTTTCTTTTTCTTTTCTTTTTTTTAATTTATTCAGTATATGTGCATATATATATTATATATATATACACACACACATATGTAGAATTAAAATAATACACTGTATTCTTCCAAATCTAATACTATATTCTTTTTATTGTAATGAAAAATGAATGCAGAATGAACTAGGTAACTTGAGAAATAAAGTTGTTACAGAATGAATCTGTTATGTCTATTTTTGTTTGCTTTCTAGACATATTATGCTTAGTATCAAGCTTCTTCCCATATCTTCTGGTTGTTTGGGCTGAAAATACCACAATTCTGAATGAAAGAAGACATACATTACAGAAAAATGAAGATTTCCCTATCTTCAAATGTTTGATGAGCACCATTAACTTATCTATAGTTACCTTCAAATAGGCTTCACTCATCCAAGAACTCAGCTATTTTACAACATCAGATCACAAAACGTATTGTCTAAAAGCAACAATCTTAAAAGATGTATGCACAAAGGCAAAAATCCTAAAAGATGTTTACATGAAATTCAATTTGTCAACACAAGCTTTTGTATTAATATATAAAGCCACCACTTCAATGGTGCATTCACATTTTTAACTTTTTTTGTATTTTTATCAGCAAAGAAACAAATATTTGTTGAAATAGGGAAAAAAAAAGTACAATGAAACTTCCATGAATAATGGAAGTGAAAAGAAAACCAAAACCGAACTCTAAAATTTCAACTTTCGGTCCAAAAGATCCTAATGAAACTACCAGATAATGCTTGGCACTTGAAAGCAACTTCATTGATGAAAAGCTTCTAAAAGCACACCAGAACGATTTTTTAGGGAATAGAATTTCTGCCCACCGATGCTTTCTAGTGCTTTGTTTTAAGTAAACACACACAGCTTAAGACTGTCTAGAATCACTTCAAGGATGGTTTTGGCATGCTTCTTGTGGAAGCCATGAAAGCCTTTTGATTTTAAGCCTAGGGTTTTGGCCATTAGCATCCATTTTGTACATTAGTGAGGTGGTCTATGTAATTAGCTGCTGGAAGCCTGGAACTCCCAATTAATATCAGTTGATTTGTTGTGATACACTTTGAGGGCATGTTTGTTTGGCTGGCTCATTGAGGAGATTGTATTGCTAGTGAGATCACTTCACTTATGGCTTGTTTGGTAAGCCTTATACTCTACTGGACTATTAGTCCAATGGGATTGTCCATGATGTACGGAGGTGGACTTAGCTTTCTCTAGGAAATCATGGGATTGGAAAAATAAATGTATTTTTTTCTAATTTTTTTATTTATCCAAATGCAACCTATTATTTGTATATATATATTTTTTATATTTGTTTTAGAATTTTTTTTTTTAATATAAAAATATATTTTTTTATTTTATATAAAAATAATTTAACCATCCCATTACTATCCAACTCTCCCACCATCATCAAAACAAACACATATTTACTTAATCTCCCCACTAATAATCCTAACATTAACAATTTCTTCACTAACCGTCCTCTTACTAACAATCTCATCCAATCTAATCCACCAAACAAATATGGCATGAAATCTTTCCGAAAAATCAATAAAATCACAAAAGTACAAAAAAATAATAATAATAATAATAAAAATAAAAAATTATAATACAAAATTATTTTGAACAATGAAGGGGACAAATTTGCAGCATATCATGCTTGCCCATTGGTCTGGCATATTACTCTCAAACTTTAGTATCAAATACAAAAATAACTAGAATTGTCATATGGCAAGTTGACTTCCCAAGTAACATAACGTGCACATTCAAAAATGAATATAATTTAACCGATTCATATAATAATGTAGTGTAAATTTACATCCTAAAACTCTTCCCTATCCCTCTAATTTAAGGGAGCAAAAAATGTATCTAAGATAGCAAAGCTGAGGTGTAGTAAAAGAATAATCAACTAGGGAAATGAGAAACTATTGCAATTACATCCTCAAAATCAAATGGTGTTGGAGAAAACCAAAGAATAACTAATCCAGCAGTAAAAGGATTTCACTGGTGGCAATTATAGCATTGTTCTTATGCAATAGCTGAGACAATAGTCTGCACCTCTGTGGGACGCCAGAATGTCTTTTGAATGCACAGCAAACCCTCGTTGTCCTTTGAGTGCGTCGATCGAATCTTCCACTGTAGAGATCGAGCCAAGTTCTCCACCTCAACTATGGTTTCAAGTTTATCCCGCATGATCAAATATCCTTCTGGCCTTAGGATTCTATCTACTTCTGCAATAATTGTGACTAATTTGCACCTGTGGCCAGAAAACCATTATAAAGTCAACAGCAATGACTGGGAGTGACTTTGCAAAGGAGTAAAACTACAAGGAGAACGCTATTCAAGATAATAACCTTTTCTTGAGATCGGAGAAGAGATGATCAGCATGAAGAAGATCATAAGATCTGGGGTAAGTACTAAATGATTCACACCAATCATGATACATCCCAAATAAGCCACGCTCATATATTATTGGAAGTGTGTCTGGTGAATTGATTGGAACTACATTCATAACCCATACATTTAGGTCTTTCAGTGCTGCAGCAAACCTAAAATCATATAGAAAGCATAATCAGGAAAAAGTCCATAATGAGATAATAAAATCTCTTATTACAGTAAAGAAAGAAAAATGACAATGAAAGCAATAATAGTAAAAACCAATAACCATAAGGTCAAACAAAAGAAACCATATGCTCTCCAGTTAACAATGTCATGGTTTTGTCCTACTACATATTCAATGTGCCACAACAGATAGCAGTTTCATCATTTCACTAAACAAAAACCAATACTCTTTCACATAAAACCTAATGGTAGTATAGTATCATATAGAAAATGAAATATATTTCCCAAGGCCCTACCTTAAACAAATGCAAAGAAGCACAACTTATTATCTGAATTTAACTGGAGCCTGTCAAGGACATGAAATTTCATAAACTTATACAAAAAACTTCAAATGCTTACCCTCCATATACAGCTCTCATGTCCATTACATTCCTCACTGCAGACCAGCTGATTCCCATACCTTTCAGATATGACATGGACACAACAGTTTTCCAGTGATCAAAGTCCTTGACGAAGTCCTCCGGAGCTGCTTTACCATAAACTCCAACCTCTGAACTTTTTAACCAGTAGGGTGCTTTCTCCACTCTTAGTGGCCATTGCTCTGGCCACCGCGACCCACGCTCTGATGCACCCACTGATACTTTGTGTATGCATGCCTGGAGCAATATGTTCCTGAATACATAACCAATATAAAATTTAGAACACGTGAATTTTGGGAATTTTCACTCAGTACAACAGTTAATGCAGGGACCAATGATTCTACCATTAAACAGGGTCACCAGTAGCCAAGTGCAGGCCTTTTGGAGCCATAACATTACTCAGATAGAAACATTAGTTTCTACCAATGTCGTATTCTTTTCTTTTCTTTTCTTTTCTTTCCTTTTTTTTATCTTCTCAAGATCTGGTGATGAACATGCTTTAGTGTCTTCAGTTGTCCTATTTTCTTGTGACAAAATTGGCAGATTTGAACATCCAAACATACCCACAAGAAAATTTCCCTTAACAAATCAGACTTTGTTACCACAGAAATGTGTTTATTAATCTATAGCAATTATGAACACATTGAGAATAGTACCAAACATCAAAGACTAATGTAGTAACATGATGGCCCCATCCAGCAGTTTATGCAGTGAAGTTCTTTCATATATGCAATAAAAAGAATGAAAAGAATTATTTGACTTACCCATGAATGAGGTAGAGCCCATGCATATATAATAAATTCATGATATAATTTAAGAAACGATATAAATAAGGAAACAATACTAAATCAATGATTGACACAATCACAGATTATATACATAACACTAAAAATAAAAAGATTTTATGTACTCTAATTTCTATGTTCAACACTCCCTCTCAAGATGGTGTGAAAATATTCAACAATCACAGCTTGCCAATGGATGACTGGAAGAAGCCAGAAAAAACTCAACAGTTAGTCCAAATAAATGTTACCGAACAAATCCGGTAGTCCACTAAATAAAACGGCCAAAAAAAGTGCTTAATACATCAACACCACACCCTAGAAAGGGGGGCAAAAAAAAAATTGGGACTGACCTGCCCTAGAAGAGCTGCCGAAGCATCTATGGCCAGGAAACACCCTGGTTAGCAACCAACAAGACCTTAGTCAACATCAGAGGCCGGAGCTAATGCCGAGAGATACTTTATGGTCGTGCCGGACCATTGTAGAAACTAACCGGAATCAATGTTGGAACAATTTAAGGGGTCATGCATGACCGTTGTAGAGACTAATCGGAATCAATGTCGAGATAGTTTAAAGGGATCATGCCGAACCAATGTAGAGAACTGGATGTTAAACCAGCAAGTGTGGCACACACATATATTAGAAAGTGGTGATGAACGATGATGGCAACAGATAACTGAGTGCACCAAGGGACGACTTATTAAAAAGTGCGCCAAGGGACGGCTTTCGTTGTGCGCCAGAGGGGGCGGCTTAGATGGTTCACATGATATATCACCATGCTCACCATGATATAGGTATAATACTCCTCCCCTCTCTTTCAAACTCACATAAGTTTGAAGATAGAAACCTATTTGAGGTTGAAATACAGGGAAAGACAAAGTGGAACAGAAACACACACAAAAATAGATTGCGAGTAAAAAAAAAATATGATAGAGATATTTATGATAGGTATAAACTAATGGATAAAGGAAGAGATCACCACGAAGTGATACTGAAAGAAAATATGACAGTGGAATGGGTTAAGGTCCGGCGGGCAGCCAAGGCAAGGCTGACGCCCGCCGGTGAAGCAAAATTACTAGGTACTTAACCTAACTTTGATACCAAAAAGAATGAAAATAATTATTTGACTTACCCATGAATGAGGTAGAGGCCATGTATATATAATAGATTTATGATACAATTTAGGAAACGATATAAATAAGGAAACAATACTGAATCAGTGATTGACACAATCACAGATTATATGCATAATACTAAAAATAAAAAGATTCTATATACTCTAATTTCTATATTAAATACAAATACTCACCTATTTCAATGTTTCAACATCTGTAATTAAACAAATTTCTCATGTGTTTCTAAATGTTTGAACATTTGTAATTAAATAATTTTCTCATGTTGTAAACTAAAATAATTTGTACTAATCACAGCTCATAAAGTAATCCAAACCACCAATTCTATCATTAAAACCAACAAAACATGGAATACATAAAACACTACCATGCTGCATCCGGGTCATCAGATTCTTTACACATTGGAGGCTCATTTTTTGGTCTTTGCTCATAGCACTCATTGGAAATCGGCTTTCTGTATATAGCTGCACCAACTCGATTCAATGTATCCTTCTTAACCACCACCAGGTCCCAGCACATTGACTTTGTCAGTTTAGACATATCTGCCATTAATTTTACAAATAATAATAATAATAATAAAATACTGTTAAAATCAATCTCACAACTCCATTTCTCACAAGAGAAAAATAACATAGGTTCACAAGAATTCTACCTTTCCAAATTCCAACATCTTCGGACCCCTTTCTGTAGACTGGAGTAGCAGACCACACAAAGTATCCTCCAGGGCGCAAAAGACGATTCAACTCTAAGAGAAGTTTACCCCCTGCAATGCCCATTAAAATAAATTTATAAACCCAAAATTATTCAATACCCAGGCTGTTTTTGGATTATGGATTTGGGTAGAGATTTGACAAGGAAAAAGGAAAATGCAAGGGAAATGAAGAAAAATTTAGCTTATATTTCATTCATTCACATTTTCCTCACCTTTTCTTTTCCTTTCCTAAATCCCTACCTAAATCCATTATCAAAACACAGCCTAAAGCATTTCTATTAAATGAAAACAAAAAAAAAAAAGAAAAAGAAAAAGAAAAAAGCAAACCCCACCTTCAATGTGCCAAGGGACTCTACATCTAGCACAATGGACAATGTCAAAGACCTTACTGGGAAAAGGCAGTCTCTTTGTACCCATGACCGCTGATACAGCTGGGATCCCTCTTTCAAGTGCAAATTGCACTTGCGCTTCATGCTCGTCCTTGGGAGCAACTGACATTGTAAGTGCATCTCTTTGAAAAAGATATCCTCCAAAGCTGGCCACCCCACACCCAACATCCAATATCACACGGCTTTGTTTACCCCAAGCAATCTGAGGAAGAGACTGCATTTTAGACAAAATACCCAATCCATGCAACAAGATTAGGATTCCCACAAGAATATTTGGGATATTAAAACTTCATAGCAATTAGGAAGTTAAGCTGAATAGAGGAACAAATAGGGTACAGAGAAAATTAAGCATAGTGTAGAACGTGGTAAGAGAAAGGTCAAAATGGTGAAGAAATGACTAAACAAAGTTGTAGAGTATTAAAGAAGACATGTAATCATAAAAACAATTCATCGCATGGACAACCAATATGAAGACGGGAACGGACATGTTGCAAAACAAGAAAAGATAATATTAGAAGAGAGGACATCAGAGAAAATACAAGAGTAGCGTCCATATTTGAGATGTTCATGGGAAATACAAGGGGTGACAAATAACATTGAGAACTACAGAACTTGTTCAGGCAGCTCAGCAGAAGAAAAGAGGAAAAGATAAAAAGAACAATGGTCACAATAATAATAATAATTCAATACAAGTTACAGAAAATGTGATGAGATGTTACAAATTTTTTGTTTTCTTAAAAACATTGACTTTGAAGGACCATATGTCAAAAGCCGATTTCATAGATCTTAAAGACTATTACATATGATCAGAAGGATAAATTCAAATAAATCCCGTCATGTTTCTTTTTTCTCATTTTCATACATTGAGCTTGTAGTCCAATCAAGTTCAAAGAATAAAATGTATTTGTACAGAATATTTAGAATTATACACTCAGAGAAGCAAGTTAATATGTGAAGAAATACAGGATATACAAAGTATTCATACAGAATACACAGACTTAGAGATTAGAGATTTATACAAATAAAAGTACATATATTCCATAGATGGATGCACCCCCATCTATCTCTACTCAGAGCTTCATCTTGTCAATCACAGATCAGAAAAGCAGAGGAAAACAGAAGGTTTGTGTTAGGATCACAATCAGTGTGAACTATTAACCTTGGTCAAAATATTGTGCACATGTTAGTACATATAGCGTGCACATACACGTATAACAGTAGGTCTTACAATTGTATGAGCATCTTAAGCAGTTGTGACAAGTTACACTGTAACTCATGCAACATTTTTATAACGCACCTCATATTATCCCTAAAAATTTGCACATACAACAGCTTGCAATTGTAGCACTGATTATAACAACGAAAAAATGAATGAGTTTACTTTCTCTAATTGCCAAATGATGCACAAAAACATGTGTACGGACAGAAAAAGCTGTATGAAAAAGTCAACAATTAGACATTATACCAACAAAATAAGGCAGCACAACATAATCAACAATGACAAGGACTAACTTCCTGGATGAAATCAATGTAATGAAGGGCGCCTTTCTTAAATTGAGTCCCACCACCAGGGAAAGTAAGGTAATCTCCAGTAACCTTAACCCAATTTTGATGCCCCTTAATTTCTGCAAGCTTTGTGTGTGGAACATTGTAGTACCATATCTGCAGAATGCACCAGAAGATCCCATTTAACCCAAACTAAAACTTCAATTGCAATAATTTTTCCGTACAATGAGCATAAATAATATCTACCTGTTCCCTGCTTTTAGGCCACTTAATTGGTCGTTTGTATCCTTCTGGTAGAGCAACAAGGCAAGTTGGAGCTTCATCTGGGCAATGCCTCTCTCGATGTTCATAGTGCATTGTACTTGGAAGTTTTCTGATAGCTTGTATATTGTCCAGGCAGGGAATATAGTCTGGCCCAGCAGTGATATTACAAATTTTCCACTTATGCTCATTTTGATCTTTTGACAAGACATTTTTTTGCAATTCCTTCTCATTCTCAGACTCTGCCACTTGAGTTGACCAAGGCCCATTTTGGATGTTAGTCTCATTCAAAATCTCAGACTGGTCTTTTGCCTGATCTTCCATCTTGTTTCTACCAGTGCTTACGTCTGAATCCTTATCTTGATTCTCTTCAATCTTCTCCTCAGTCTGAACATTGACTTTATCGTCATGCTTTGTCTCCTCTACATTTTTCTCATTATCTGGTTTCATACCCTCCTCCAAATTCAGTTGATTTTCACTTGGGCTTTCCTCTGATTCTGAATGCTCACTGGCATTCGTTTCGCCACCTTCTGTTCTAGTCTCACCACGTTCTGGATTGGAGTCTCCATCTGCTAAATTTGAGCGGTCACCACCTGAATTTGATTTCCCATCTGAATTGGATTCCGATTCTTCCTTTTTTAAATCTCCATCACTTTTGGTGCTTTCCTTTACAAATTTTTCTTGCTGTGCTTCCTCAACAGTAGTCGCCAAACTTTTTTCAGGTAAATTTTGACTGTCCTCAACACCTAAATTGCCCTTATCCCGATTATTGTCTAGGCGACTGTCATCTTTCAATGCATTCTCTGGTAAATCACCGGTACTGTCTTCAAATTGATTATGATCAGTCTCTACTTTTTCTTTTAACTTGGTTTTAATCTCCGGGAAAGAGAACCCTAAATTCTGAACAGGTACAATGGATGATGACATCAGCATCCAAACTCCAACCAAACAAACACCCACAAGCACAACAGCAGTAATACTCGAACAGTAACTCAATGATTTCCTCCCATCCACCCTGGAATATCTTCCTAAAGCCATATTTTGAGGCACACAAGCTCAATATTTTATGCCTGGCCAAAAAAAAAATAATAATTTACAAAGAATGAGAAAAAAATGAAATGGCAAAACCAAATTTCCTGCAATGCAATGGAGCAGAGCACAACAGATGTATTCATTTTAATACCAAAAATCAGTACATACTGCTATAAGAAATAAAGTTCCTAATATCAGTTTGATTAAGATAGGCAGCCAGCCCAATCAATGGATCAGAACTGTTGAAAATTTTATTTGCGAACACACATTTTGCGAGAAAGTTATCTTTTGACATATTTTTTTCCTACACAACGCATATGTAAACGCATAGACGTATATGAATTTGATCATTAATGGATCTAGATTTCTATAGCAATTGTATTCTAATGTGACATATACCCCAAAAAACAAAAGATAAATTGATTATGTCATAATAGGATTACCAACTATCCACCATGGAACAACCGTGGTTACCCAGAAAACAAAACAAAACAAAACAAAACAAAAAAAAAAAATTAATGATGAATTTGCACATGTTCTATGTAAGAACATATGTGCACATACTATATAATGTTGGTTTCCCAAAAATTACAAATAATTAGCTATGAAGACATATTCATAGAATACATAAACACACATATATATCTTCAAGAAATCAAACAAAGCCAGATTGATGGAAAATGTTGAGGCAAACATTTATCCAAGCACAGACAACCCGCCAGTTTTATACTTATTCAGAAATTTATATTTCCAAACAATTGTTTCAATTTCAGCTATATAAAGATGTAGAGAAAAATTCACGTTGCCCCCTCTCAAACTATCATACTTGTCACTTTACCCTTGAACAATTACCCCCTTAAACAATTGACATTAGTTCACATTATCCCAAACCGTTACATGAAGTTAACATGTTTTATGAAATATCCCACTTGTTGGCTCAGCACACACAATCAATTGAGAGTGTTTATTAGCTTCAGCTCCTAGTAAGGATACAAATTTCCTGATACCATGCAACAAAACACAACCTATCGTTTAGAAAATATTCAATAAACACAAAATATAACTAATTAAAGAAAATCATCTGTACAAATATTTTTTTGTATCAGCAGGTGTGATATTCCCTCAAAAATATTAACTCTGTTGATGGTTCAGGGTAAAGTGAACTAAGAGTAAAATGAACTAATGTCAATAATTCAAAAAAGTAATTGTTTAATTGATAGTTTAGCACAAAATATAACTAATTATAGCAAATTAAGCAAATCATGTTGTTGGCACCACAAAATATTATTATTATTTTATATATTCGCAGGACACGTGGCACTATCTTGTTCACCTGGAAGTTAATAGAAGTTATAAAACGTAAAGAATTTGAGTGACACATGGCATTGTAGGAATGAAGAGGAGAGATGTAGTGAGTTATTGGTGGTTAACTTAGTGGTAGTTACCTAGGTAGTTTTTTCCTACAATTTGTCTATAAATAGCCATTCATGGCTACATTGTAAGAGAGGACAACATCAAAGACATTTTGGATCAAATTATATCTTTTTCTTTCCTATCTTAGGAGTAGTTTTTAGATAGTTATGAGTAAATTCAATATTTGTAGTTGTGGTAGCAATTTCGTTTCTAGGAGTAGGAGTAGTAGTAAGGTAATTTATTTCCCAAAATCGTAATCATCTTGTACTCATCAAGGAATTACAATTATGCTTTTGTAATTGTTTTGTCTTCAATTCAAATACATACTTTTTCTCTCTCTTCATTTTTCTGTTTATTTTCTTTACACTTGACAAATTTGGGAGTCCTTGAATCTGTCAAGGCATTAAAACCTCACACAATCGCTTGATATTTGTTTGGTGAAATTGTGTTAACACACTTTCAATCAATGCCTAACAAAAATTTTACTAACACATGTGCACAAATATTTTTTTTGTATCTGTAGGTGTGATATTCCCTAAAAAAATTTACTAACTACAAGTAAAACGCACTAAAGCCAATAATTCAAGGAAGTAATTTTTTAAATTGATAGTTCAGCAGAGAAAGTGACACTAGTGTGATAGTTTGAACAAGCAAAATTAATTTCCCAATATGTTAATATAGTAACTGTAACTAGCATTGCCAACAAGTCTTCCTCCACATTCCAATTGAATTTCTGAATTTAATGTCACTCTTCAACCAGAAAAGTTTTTCCCAATTCAATTCTCATGCCTAATGTCACCCAATTTCTTTGCCAAACCCACATTGATGGAACTATATCAAATTAAATAACTTTGCATACAAAGCTATAGCTCAACTTCTTGCTAGTAGATTTCCAAAATCAGGAGAGAGTTAGTTTGCACAATAGCAAAGAATTTCAAGCTAAACCTGTATTTCAACTAATTAAGCATTCAAACATCAATTTTTCAAATATAACACAGATCATAAAACAACACTGAACTTACACCAAACTGAAATCTATAGATCCTGAACAGCTATTACAACAAATTAATGAATAAAATAAAATAACCCAAAAAATTAATTAAAGTCACACTTCAACTAAAAGGCAAAGAAAAAACACAAAATGAGAGAGAGAGAGAGAGAGAGAGAGAGAGAGAGAGAGAGAGAGAGAGCACCCGTGTTTGTGGGTGGAGAGAGTTTTCCTATGGATCTGATCGGAAAATCAGGGGTTTAAGCTCATTTTCTGTATAGAGAAGACGTGTGCAATCTATATACATTACGGAGAGATTGTGATGATACGTACAAAGATCAAGTGATTTAAATTTTGGTCACAAAAATATCAATATAAAACTTTTTTAGTGATTTAAAAAAATCATCATAAAAAAAATTATTAATTTTTAACTTTCAGAAACATTTTAAAAAATCAATCACAGAAAAACGTCAATAATTATAAATTTTAATGATAATTTATAAAAATCGTAAAAAAAAATTTAATTATTAATTTTTAGTGACACAAGCAAAAATCGTAAAAATTTAGTTTTAACAATAATTTTAATATGACTTATTTTTAATAAAATTAGATGGAAATTAAGTTTAATTATTAGGCCTATTCATAGTTTTCCCTTTAATTAATTAGCTCTTTTTTATTTTCATTTTAGTTAAATTAAAATAGGCTCTATTAACACTTATTTGATTGGACGAATTATATAGAATTGTTAATTTATGAGATTTAAATTTTATTATTAATAACATAAAATATATATATAACTAAAATTATATATTTTCAAATTTGTTGCAAAACAAATGTGAACAAAAGAGAATTATATATTTCACTAATCTAATTAGATAATCAATTATACAATAATCTCGTGAATTGTTAATCCCCTCAATATTAATCATATTAATCAAATAATCCCTTGATGTATTAATTCATATAATACTTAACTTATTTTTAATTAAAATTTGTTAGGCATATAAATACAAAAGTGATATTATCTTCTTCTTTTTTTTTGGTGTCTTTACATTGTGTTTTATTTACTCTTGCCAAAAAGAAGATAGGACTATTTCACATCAAAATCATGGAATTTGTTAAATTTTTTAAAAAATTTCACACTATTGCATAATTTATCCCTTTTTTATTATTCTAAATTAATTACAATTTGCATTCTTATATTTTATATAAAATCTCGCTATAATCATTTTATTTTCGAAAGTAACTTACACCGACGTTTATTAAAATTTGTCTTTAATAGGACTATTTTATGTCGAAATTGAAAACTTTTATATTTTTTAAAAACTTCACACAATTGCATAATTTATCTTTTTCTACTATTTTAAATTAATTATAATTTGCGGTCTTACATTTTAAATAAAATTTCACCTTAATCTTTTTATTTTCAAAGATAATTTACATTAACATTTATTGAAATTTATCTATTAATGATCACTGGTATTAACATTTTTCTGTTTATTCATTATTACACGTTGCTCCTTCAGCTAGTCAATCATTAGTTGACTTCGTCAACAACAATATATTATCAATATCAATTTTAATAGATTGTTTATTTTCTCTCTTTTTATTCGGTTAGCAATTCAATTCAAAAGAAGAGATCCCTTATCAAGATAACAATTAGCTTTACACCAACTTTATGATAAGAATAGTAGAATTTTGCAACAAGAACACAATACATATCCAAAGACTTCGTGTCTCCTAACTATCGAAATTAAACATCTTGTGTGGAAGGGACAAAGAAGCACTGAACCACCACCTCTGAGGCTAGAACTTGCGGAAGCTATGATGTCTGACGGAATTTTTTTTTTTTTCCAATTAAAAAAAAATTGAAAAGTTGATTAGCTAGGGAAAGAACTAACAAGTATTGAAAATATAGTTGGCCTGTTTGGCAAGTGAATTTTTGGGTTTTTTTTTTTTTTTTTTTTTTTTGACTAAAATTTATAAAAAGACAAAATAGAATAAAATAGTACAAAATATTACATCAAATCTATAATTATTTCACTTTTTTTTCACAAATATCACATTTAATTATAAAAAAATTGAATAATTTTTCTAAATATAAAAATTTTAATCTATTAAAATAGCCAGCTAGACCATTCTCCCCTGATATTTGCCTCTCTCCTTCTCATGTAGTTATCACAACCCATATCCAAGCCAGCTTTGAACGTAAGCCCATAAAGCAATTGCTTTGGGCCCTCAAAATTAGAGTGCCTAAACATTTTCAACTCTTCCGGGGATTCTATTTGAATTTAGGATAAATTACACTGACATCCCATGAGATTTATGTTTATTACAATTTTTCCTCTCACCTTTTGAAAATTACATCTCTTCCTTGAGATTTAAAGTTTCATTACAGATTTTCCCCTCAGCAATTTAATTTTTTTAAATACTAATTTTGCCCTCATTAGGTAAATTACATTGACACCCCTCACATTTTAGAAATTACAATCTCCTTCATAAGGTTTAAAGCAGCATTACCAATTGCCCCATCGGTTAGAATTAGTTGGAAAAAAAAAATTCATTGAAAAGAAAAATTAATTGAAACAATAAATTTGTTAGTAAATTTTTAAAATTTCTGTTTAAAAACCAACGTAAACTCATTTTTTGAATTTATGTTTTTTTCTCAAATTTACAAACTGAGACAACCATATATAAATCAAAAAAATTATCAAACAAGTTTTATGATAGTTTTTAAAATTTTTGTAGATATAAATTGAAAATTAAAAACGAAATGGTTATCAAACAGGCTTCAGATGGTAAAAATGTCATAAAATTAACAAATAATTAAATAAGTTACCAACGTAAAAAATGAATTACCAAAAGATTCTTAGACTATGTATGATTTGATTTTTAGAAAATTTTTTTAAAAATTAAAAATTAATTTGGTTAAGAAATAAAAAATAAAAATTAATTATCATTTTTATATAATTTTTATCTTTCGAGTGGTTAGAAATAATTTTTTACAAATTAAATTGAAACAGCCATACATATGTATATAACCTGCCCAAAAGTTAAAATGATAATTATTTTTTACCCTTAAATGATAATTATTTTTTATTTTTTATTTCTTAACCAAATTAATTTTTAATTTTTAAAAAAAACATTCTAAAAATCAAACCATACATAGCCTAAGAATTTTTTGACAAGTTATTTCTTACATTGGTAACTTATTTAATTATTTGTTAATTTTACGACATTTTTACTATCTGAGACCTGTTTGGTAACCATTTCGTTTTCAGTTTTCAATTTATATTTACAAAAATTTTAAAAACTGTCATAAAAACTTGTTTGATAATTTTTTTGTTTTATAAATTGTTGTCCCAGTTTGTAAATTTGAGAAAAAAACGTAAATTCAAAAAATGAGTTTACATTGGTTTTTAAACAGAAATTTAAAAATTTTATTAACAAAATTTTTTTTCAATTAATTTTTTTCCCAATTAATTTTTTTTCAATGAATTTTTTTTTTCAACTAATACTAACTGAGGGGGCAATTGGCAATGTCACTTTAAACCTTAGGGAGGGAATTGTAATTTCTAAAATGTGAAAGGTGTCAATGTAATTTACCCAGTGAGGGTAAAATTAGTATTTAAAAAAATTAAATTGCTAAGGGGGAATCTGTAATGAAATTTAAAACCTCAAGAAGGGAGATGTAATTTCCAAAATATGAGGGGAAAAAATTGAAATAAACATAAATCTCAGGGAGTGTCAGTGTAATTTACCCTTGAATTTAAAATATGTCTGAGTATGTTTAATTTAAATTCATAAATTTTAATTCCTATTATACCCTAATATGAATTTATTAATAAGGACAACACATATTAAACTCTAAAATAAATTTTTTTTTTCTCATAGTACACCCTAATCAGTAATTTTTATTCAAATATATGTATCTTTTTGCCCAATAGATCAAAATTATTTCTTCTTTTTCTTCTTCCCTTCAAAACTCCAATCCACCCTATCAAAACTCACAATTGTCATCAACATCATTGTTTTTTATTATTTTGAAACCCTAAACCCTAGAAGAAAGTTTGAACAAAATCAAATAATGGATGAGAGTAATAATCAAAATAGGTTTTTTAAAGCAACCCACCAAAAAGAAGGTAAGTATTTATATAAGGGGGTTTCATAATTTTTTTAGAGCACTATCAATTATTTTCTATATCGTTTTTTGGACAAAAATTAAAGAGCCCAGTAGTTAGATTAACAATAACATATTATTGGAATTGTTCTTATTTTGTCATTTAAACAGTACATTATTTGAGAACTACTCTTTTTTATTAGTGTCTGATACTTATGTGTTTATAAGTTTGGTTTTTACTTTTCCATAAGTATTCTTGTGAATAATTTGTGATGTAAAAGTTTTTTTTCTATATTGAAAAGTTTTATAATGCTTATGTAAAAATTTAGTTTTTTTTCTGTATTTGAGAATTATTTTCTGTATTGAAAAGTTTTTTGAAACAATTTAGTTTTTTTAGTTTGTTTATTATTTATTATTTAGGTTTACCTTGAGGGTAATTTGGAAAAAATAATAGGGTGTAATGAGAGTAAAATAAAATTTTAAATAATTAAACAGAATGTATTTAAAATTTTGGAGTATTTAAAATTTTTTTTGGGGTGTAAATAGAGCATATCCTCTAAAATTAAATTATTCATAGATTAACTCAAAGGCCCATACTAAATAAAGATAAAGAGCCCAAAAATAAAACAAAAAAATTCTCAGCAGCTAAAGAAAGAAATGAGGGGCCACTGTCTCTTTGTGCTTTGCCCATAAATAATAGAGAAAAATCTTGTTGGAATTTTTTTGATTATTGTTATTTATGCAAATTTATCCCAACAAAAGTAAAAAATAAATTGCAAACTTGGTTCTTTAAAGATTTTCACTTACGAAAAATAAAATATATTTAATCTTTATATTTACTAATTCATAATTTACCCAATCAATATTGTTTGAGTTTTAAATCTTAATGTAGGCAAGGAACATCATTTTTCAATTATTACTTGCTAGGCCGGAGCGTAGATGAGAAATCAGAGCCCAAGAAACAAGGAAGCCCATCATAGAGAAGTAGAAGATTGTTGGCCCAAGAGAAAGCGGCCTCCCTCAGGGAACATGACCCAATTTCTCTTCTTTCTTTTTGATTTTGGATTTAAATGAGTTATTTATTTATTTATTTATTTATTTATTTTTAAAATGAATTTCACTAAACTACAAAGAAAAAAAATTAGATTTTATTCTGGTAGTTCCAACTCTAATACATATAATGCATGTATTTGAGTTAATTGTGGTCTATCAACTAAAAGCCTACAACTAATAATAATATGAATGTGATCTAATGAGATTAATATATGAATTAACCCTTTTTTTCTAATAGGATTAATATATGGATTAACCCTTTTTTTTTTTAAATTCCAGAATATATCTACAATAATAGTAATTTCTATGCGTATATTTGTGTGTATGGAATGCTGGTTCTGACTATGTAATTCTTGCATATATAAATAAAATAAAATAAAAAAGTAATTAGTTTTTTAGCTATACTATGCATAAAAATTATTTAAAATATTAGGTGATAAATGTTGGAAATGGTTATAAAATTCTAGGTAAAATCAGAATTTTTTCCTAAGTTTGGTCTAATTTTTAGATGGGCCCCGTGCATCGATTTACACGGGTCAAAGTGGTAACGCGTTCTATGCCGCGTTGTGATTCACGTGGTATATTTGGTTGTTCAAAACCATTACTGAGTGAATGGGAAATTGAAGCCAAAGTATGCTCCATGGAAATGGAGTTTTTGTGGAAATTCCTTAAAGGTTTGAATAAGGCTTGTCCCACATTGATTTGGTGGGAGGTTTTGAAAGGGTTTATAAGGCATGGGTTTGGTACTTGGGGTGTGCCCCAAGGGGTACCCAAGTGTTTTAGAGGGAGAGGTTATGGGCAAAATAGGCTAGACCCATTGGACCCAAAAATCACCACACGCGCGCACCGCCGCCATCCGTCCGTCCAGTCGGTTGGGCGGCCTGGGCTTGGGCGCGGGTGCGTGGTGTGAGGTTGGGCTTGTTCGGTCCAATACTAATCTTTTTGGGCCAAAAACATTTGAATTTAATTCAAATAAACTGGTTTGGATTTTTTGTTCATCCAAACAGGGCCCTTCCCGTTTTCAAACAGAATTAAACTGGTCCGGTTTTTCCTGTTCATCCAAACAGGGCCCTTCCCAGAATTAAACTAGTTTGGATTTAATGATCATCCAAACAGAGCCCTTCCTGTTTTTTATCTGTTTGAATGGTTAACCTAACAGATTCAAATCTGTTTGAATTTAAACCCAACAGGTTTCATACCTGTTCAATTCAAAACCAAGAGCCACCTTTACATCTATAAATAGACTAGCCTCCCATTTGGATTTTCACTCCAATTTTCGTACTCCATCCTCTCTATAATTCTCTCTGCATTTTGCTGCATTTTTATTCTGAAAGAAAGAGTGTAAACACTTAGTGTGTTCGTAAGGCAAACAATTTGTAGTGCTACTATTGTTTGTAGAAGATCATTTCATCCTGGGAGATAGACGTCCAAATTCTGAAAGCACCGTAGAGAGGACGAATCTGTCTTAAGGACACAGTGTTAAACACTGGACTTGATCTGAAAAGTTATTCAAAGAAATTAACCAAGTAAGTTGTTTAATATTATTCTGGTTTTAATTTGTTTATTTAATCAGATTTTGATTTTGTTTTTGTAACAAAATAAAATCTGTTATTTATTTATTTATTTCTATTTCGAGTTTGTTTTTTGTAATCAAACATATTCTCTCCTTTTCTTTATTTCTTTAATTCTAATTGTTGTTTTGTACACAATAGAATTACAATCTTTTAAATACAGTGAAGATTGTTCTAACAATAAATTCAATATGAAAATATTGTATTTTTTAAACAATTTGATATGAATTTTATAATTGACATAAATCATAATTATTGAAGTAGATATAAGGGTGAAGCACCACTAAATTTCAAAATGTAATCTTGTGAATTATTTAATCATCTCTCATTTTTTTTTTTTATAAACCAAAAAGGTTCCATTAAAATGGAAATTAAATAAAAGAGTAGTCACTTACATGTTTGAAGAATCTTATATTTCAAATCATTTTTGTACTCATTTTGAAATGTTTTTCAAATAAAAAAAGATTTTCATATAAAAATTAATCTAAATTTGATTCTCATACATTGTGTACTTTACCTTTTTAGCACCAAAAAATAAATAAATAAATAGAAAGAAACATAATAGAAATAAGGGTATAACCGTAAATTTAATTTTTAAATAATATATTAAATCTGTCTTTTCAAAATCAATGAGACTAATTGGTCTATAAGAAAATTCTTAGGATTAAATGGATTACCTTTTTTTTTTTTTTTTTTTGATTCAAATGAAGGTTAAACAGATAGAGTTTAATACAGATATAATAAGAAAGGGAACTCAGTCCCTCCTAGAACTAGCAGCCACCATGTCTGCAACTAGTGCAGAATGAAGAACATTGGGTGGCTCATCTAAGAAAACAAAATGCTTAGATTGGCTGACTCCTATGTTGGCAAGAGCATCAGCGCATTTGTTGGTTTCTCTTGAGATGTAAGAAATTCTGCATTTGCATCTTCTCAGGAGAAAGTTGGCATCCTCAATCAAGGCTCTGTATGGACAAGAACTGGCAGCACCATCTGTGATCAGCTGCCTTGCATCTTGGGAATCTGTTTCAAGCTCAATATTTGCCAATCCTTTCTGCATGATGATGGTGAGTCCCCGATAGAGACCCCACAGTTTAGCTTCCAAACTTGTGCAACTCCCCAGGTATTCATGGTAGCCCCACAGCCAAGTTCCCGCTTCATCCCGCAGTAGACCACCATAACCAGATTGGCCTGGGTCTCCTCTTGAGCTGCCATCAGTGTTCAATTTCAGTAACCCTGCAAGAGATGCAAACCAAATAGTTAGACGTGGTACTGAGTAATTTGGGTGAGTTGGATTTAAGAGAGAATTATCCAACAGGCTCAAGGACTAAATGGATTACCATTCCTCAAGATGGGATATAAATTTTCCTAGATATAAATCATAATTATTAAAATAGATCTTGGACATTTTTTATGGGTAATGTTATTAATTTATTCAATGATCGAATATAAAATTCGATCAATTTTAACTAAAAAAAAATTACTTCTCAAAAGGCAATTGTTACTGATATACACATTTAGCAAATTACTATCCATTACTATTAAATAATTCATTACTTCAATTATTAAAAAAAAAAATAATGAAACTCATTTTTACAAATACAATAATATAATATTTAGTTCACTGAAATAAAATTAAATAGAATGATCATTCTTAAGCCTCTTTATAAAATGACTATTCTCTTATAATTATAAATGATGATTCCATTTGTAATCATTTTTAGTAAACCAAACATGAAAATGAGTATTATGATAGAATAATTATTTATTTCAATTTATTTTAATGAATTAAACCTAACATAAGAATTATAAATCATTCAAAAGCCCTATTTTATAAAGGAAATAACAATTCAGTGTTAAATTACACTGACACCTCCTGAGAGGTCTGTTTAATACAAATCTCCTCCTCACATTTGAAGTTACACGTACCCTCTGTCAGATTAAAATGACATATTTGTCTCCTAACCTTTATACGTATAAAATAATAAAATAATATTGATATTGTGTTCATATCATTTCAAGAGAAATAACAATCATCTTTTTTGATCTAACTCACACAAAAAATTAAATTTTTTTATTTTATTTTTTTTACTAATTTTTTTTGTATTTTAAGCAATTTTTTTATTTTTTAGATACACCTAATTTAAATATACCTAAAAAGTATAATATTTTGCGATTTTTTTTTAAATTCACCAAATACAAAAATACTAAAATTCAATATTATTGTAATAAATATGAATGACGATATTTGGTAATACTGTAATAAATGTGGGTGAATAGACGGGAAAAAAAATGATGGTAGAAATAAAAATGAAAAATTCTATTCATATATAAAAATTTATAAAAAGATATCATAAAAATGTTGTGATAGTGATATTGTTATAAATATAAATAATGTTTATAGGTGTTTTATTTTCAAAAGTAAAAAGTCACCATTAAGTTATATCATTGTATTTGAAAATTTTATATAAAATTTATGTTTGTATATCATCATTCAATAAGAATATGTTCAAATAGAATTTAATAATGGAAAGTTATAGAATATTCATGATGATAGGAAGAAGAAATGGTAGAAAAAATAACAAAACAGTCATTTATACAATTTTAGAGTATGACATCAACAATCCAGGGAATAATTTGAAATGAAATTACAAATCTCAAAGAGAAAAATATAATTTTTTAAATGTGAAAAATCTGTATTAAACAAAAATCTCATTAGGTATCAATGTAATTTACCCTAAATTGTAATTATTAAAGCGTTAAAGCTTTTTTATCAAACTTGTAATTATATTATTTTTAAAAGATGAAACTGCGGTGTAATTTCTCCATTTTTTAAACATAATTTGGAGGCTCGAGATACTATCTTTTCGGCTACGCATACATTTATTGTGATGGTGGAGGGGTGACTATGCAAAACTGATACATACCCTCACTGTGGGTGGCTCTCACCATCCCCACATACACGTGGGATCAATGAGAGGAGGATAAAAAAAAAAATTTTTAGACCAATCAGTGTTTACTAAGGTGGTAGGGTTCACCCCTAGTGATGGTCTCACTCATTATTTTTGGGTGACTATGGCCATGGAAGGTCGTTATATGGAAAATGATCCAAACCCCTCAAGACCCCCAGCACCTCCACACATTTGTGAGAGGGGGAAGGAGTGGAGAAAAAATATATATATACATATATAATGTGTGGTCACAAATTAATTAGAGGTTGTGGGGGTCAAAAATGGTGGGGTCTCAAGTATTTTCCGTTGTTATATGGTGGTAGATATTAGCAGTAGGCGGCGGCGGTGGAAGGTGGATCACAGTGGATGAGATGTTTTGGTAGGTAAAATATGAATAGGAATGGGAAAAATGTAAGAGTAATATTATATTTATTTAAAATTTGTTAACAATCTGATTAAAAAACATACATGTTCAGATATTATTAGATGTTTATTTATTTATTTATTTTTTTTTTGACTTGTATTTTTAGTAAAATTATCAATAAAATTGTTAATATATGTAGAATTATTCAAAATGTAATATGGTAAATTTATAGAAAAGTTTGGGCTCCAAAATATTAAGGGGTAAACTAATAGGTCTTAATAATTGGATTTAATTCTCATCAAGTTCTATTGAAAATAAGTCTGACTACAATCATCGCTAAAAATAATTTTTGGGGACTTTTTTCACATGTTATTAAAAATTGATAATTAGTGATTTTTTTTTTAATTTTTTATTTTGTCATGGTTTTTGTCGCTAAAATTTATAATTAGTACCATTTTTTCGTGATGAATTAAAAATTAGTTACGTTTTTTGTGACGATTTTTTTAAAACTATTGCTAAAATTTTGATAATTCTTGAACTGTCGCTAAAAATTAACAATTAGTGCTTTTTTTTTTTAATAATGTATGATAAAAAAAATACCATTAATTATCATAAGACAATAAATCCACTTATACATAAGTGTCCCCAAATTAATAGAGCTTTAGAGGAAAAAGTTATCACTACAATTATTAATATTTATAATATTTATTATTTTTTTATAAACATTTTTTTATATTTAAAATCACTGATTTGTAATTCTTTCTAATTTTTTGATATTCCCATAATTTTTAAAATATACATATAATGAGACAAATATACAAACATACGATCCGGCATAAAAATATTCCCAATCTAAGCCTCTGTTTGGGAAGATGAGTTAGGTTTGGGATTATTTTAGTCACAAAAAGACAAAATAAGTTTTGGGATATTTTTTTTAAAGTCCCTGATATTATGATTTTATATTATAAAGGACATCAACTATTTTCATGATGTCTAAGGTCCCTCAACATCAATCCAGAGAAATTTCAGTCCAAAGAAAATTCGATCTAGAGAAAATTCAACCAGAGAAAATTCAATCCAGAGAAAATTCAACAAGAGAAAATTTAATCCAGAGAAATTCTCTTCCTCTCTTCAATGTAATATTTTTATCTTAGACACGATCAAACCTGTGAAAAACTCAATGAAACCTGTGAACTCAACGTTTTGACCTTTATGTTTTGTGTACTGCAACAAGAAATGATAGTTATATTTACAGTTTGGCGGTGTCAGCAACATTTACAACTATTAATTGACGGATGAATGAAGAAGAAATTAAAAAACAAAACCAGCCAAGAAAATCAGGCCCAAACAATTGAAAAGAAAATCAATAAATTTAAAAAACACCGGGACACCAACTCAAAGAAGCTTCAACATCACTTGAAAAACCAAAATTTTCAGGTTAGATATACCAAGCAACAGCATGAGAGAGAGTAATCAAAAAAATTGCCACTCTAGCCTAATTTTTATATGTATAATAGACAACAACCTTGCAGCTTCGGTAAAGTTGGATCAACAAGGGGCAATTTAGAGTTGGACCCCCTTGCTCACCTCGAAAGAAACCGGTCAAAATGAATCCAGAGAAAATTCAAATTTCTCTGGGTTGAATCCAGAGAAATTTGAGAAATTCTTGGGGCACGAGCTCCAAGACAGACCACAACCTTGCAGCTTCGGTGGAGTTGGATCCCAATTTGGATGTTGAAGCTTCGTTGCAGTCTACCAAGTACTTTCTAGAAACGTTTTCAAGCCTCGGATGCGTAGCAACGTAGCAAGTCGTCGTTGCGGCCTGAACAAAAATTGGACCTCATCGCCTCCGTCCACGGCTGCGGCATTTGTGGGGGGATTCGGAACGAGCCAGCGTTCAAGCATGTGAAGGGCGTTGAGTCGGTCAGAATCGGAGTCTGAAGTGAGTTGGAGCTTGGCGAGGTGGAAGAGTTCTGGAGGCGGTGGTTGTGGGTAAGAATAGCAGTGGGTTTGGGGTGGTGATGGGTCAGATTCCGGCGATGGTGGTGGTGGTGGTGGTGGTGGTTGGTGAGAGTGGTGTGAGATGGGTGAGTTTGGGAGTGGGAATCTCCACTGGGTAAAGCTTTGGGAAGTGTTGGAAGATGAGGACTTAGAGTCGAGTTGTTGGGATGGCGGTGGGTCAGATGATGAAGATAGTATAAAGGACTGAAATTTCTCTGATATATGTTCAGGGATCTTAGGCATCAAAAAATAATTTTGTGGATCTCTTCTATTACGGAAAGTGGGAGAGGGACCCTAGACCGATTTTCCCATAAGTTTTTTAGTCCAATAAGACAAAACATTACATTCAACTTATAATCATTAAATTCTTTCTCTCACAAAAAGTCAAAAAAGTCAAAATGTCATTCGCAAACTAGACTTTTTAACCCCAGATTAAAATAATTAAAAAATAAAAAAGTCAACTCAACTTCCCAAACGAACCCTAACTGGTATTTTTTTTAGATCAAATCTAACTAATCTTTCGAATGTGTAAGACTTGGATTTGTTAGACTTGGTAATTGTTTTTTTTTTTTTTTTTGTTTTGTTTTGTTTTTTTTTTTAAAAAATTTGGCGATGTAGTTATTAGTTAGAAAAAGATTTTTTCTCATATAACTTAAAAAAAAAAGATTTTTGGTTTTTCGGTAGTGTGAACTTTGTAATGAGGACTTTTATTGGTAGAATCTCATCAAATATATAAAAATAAATTATGATCAAGAAAGATTTTGAAATATTGTTTTAAGGATAGAGAAATGATTAAGGTTGCGTTTGGTAGAGTTTTGTAAATATGATTTGAGAGTATGAGTTGTATTTTGAGTTTGTGAGTTGTGAAATTATGATTTGAGTGTAGAAAATTTGTTTGGTTATGAATTTTGAATAGAGCGTTAAATTGAGTTTTGAATTGAGTGTGGAATTGAGTTTTGAAAGTTTGATTTGACATGTGAAGTAGGAAAATTTGTTTGGTTATGAGTTTTAGAAAGAGTTTTCAAAACTTAATTCGAATTGTTATAACTCATAACAAAACACATTACTTTCACATTATTGAAAATTATGATCAACAATCATAACCAAACTCTTTTTAAAATTCAATTAAAAAAATTTATTATTAACAGAAAATAACATTAGTCAATTTTTTAATTGAAAATATTACAAAGGAAATAATTTTTTTCAAAATAAATATTCAAAAAATTTAAATAATAAATATTTAAATAATTTAAATAATCTAAAAAATTTAATAAATAAAAAATTAAAATAAATATTCAAAAAATTTAAATCGTAAAAATTTAAATAATTTAAATATTCAAAAAATTTAAATAATTTAAAATGTTAATATTTTAAATTTAAAAACAACTCTACACTCAAATCGTAACCAAACACATAAAACAAAACTCAATTAAAAAATTATTTTTAAAACTCATAACCAAACACATAACTCGAAACTCCATACTACTTTCTCAACTCTACACTCAAATCGTAACCAAATACATAACAAAAAAAATAAAATATTTAAAAATATTTTTTTATAAAATAGAGTTTGAATTTATTTTTATAAAATATTTTAAAATTTAAAAAATTAAAATCCTAATATTTTGAAATTAAAATATTTAAAAATATTCAAAAAATTAAAAATTAAAAAAATCGTAACATATTTAAATATTAAAATATTAAAAATCTTAACAAAATTAAAATATTTTAAAAATATTTAAAAAATTAAAATATTGATTTGAATTGAGTTTTGAAAAGAGTTTTGAATTATCTGTTTGATTATGAGTTTTGAAAAATAATGATTATGTTTTGAATTGAGTTTTGAGAAATGGATATAGAATTATGATTTGAAAGCTCAAAATAAATAATACACTCAAATTAATGAGTGAAACTATAATTTAAAAGTTGTGCCAAACGAAACCTAAATGTTTTGCGTAAATATAAAATTTACTATATAAGATATTTAATTATTTATTTAATAAAAAATTTAAGACGTATAGTATATATATTTTTGTAATTTTAAACACCGACTAATTGATGATCAAGATGTGTATGTGACTGTCGGTGGTCCACGTCTACCTCTTCCCTACCAACTGATACATATCCCAAACACTAGTTGAATTCAGAACATTTGTTTGTCTATCCGTATAGTTATCTGTTTTGAAGCCCATGAAGTATTCGCTCTGTTTGGTAGAGTTGTGAGAAAGTGATTATAGATTATAACTTAATAAATTATAACTTATAGCTGTGAGTATAAGCTGCTAATCTGTTTGGTGTAGCTGTGGGATTATATATTTAAGCAGTAGAGTAGTGTTTGGTAAATAAGTTGTAAAATAGCTTTTTGCTGTGTAATTGTCAATTTTGCGCTTATGAAGAGGAAATTTGTAATTTTTGTCATTTTCTTCTGTTTAAATATTGAAAAAGTTATTTCATTAATGGAAATTGATTAATTAGTACCTAATTTGATACATTTCATTTACCTCTAATTTTTTTTTTTTTTTTTGTATTTATTTTTGTATTTATTTTTTTGGTAATAAATATTGAGTTGACAAGAAAACAAAAAATTTAATTGCAATAAAAATATAATAAATTACTATTAAGGCAAGAAAAAGGGCTCTTCATAGATATTTATACAGCTCCTAATTTCGTCTGCAAATTGACATACAAATATTATGTCTCCTCACTTCCATTTCGGTGTCATCACATGCAACATCATTCCCATGGTGTGCTTGTTGAGACGAAGATCCTTCCTCTTCATTAGGCACATAATCCGTGTATCTATCATAAGAGTCAAATGCAATATCGCGGAGCTTACTTCGTCGGATGAAATTATGAATTGCCATTGTTGCACAAACAAGTTTGACTTGGGTCGGCCACTTGTAGTTTGGTGGGATATCCTTTATCATCGGCCATCTTGCTTTCCAAACCCCGAACGTTCTTTCTATTACACTTCTAAGTGAGGAATGTGCTTGGTTGAATTTTTCTTGTGCATTTTGGGGGGGTTGACCATGTTCAAATTGAGCTAGATGGTATCTCTCTCCTTTGTAAGGTGCAAGATATCCTTTCATATTTGGATAACCAGCATCTACCAAGTAAAACTCATCTATTTTCAAATTTCAAAATAATAAGTAAGCAATTATAAATGTAAAAAGAAATATGAAGATGTGGGTGTGGTGCATCTATTGTAGCAATCGAATATAAAACAGTTACCTCCTTGTGGTTTTGGAAAATTAAAGCTAGGATTCCTAATTGCATCTAAGAAGATCCGAGTATCGTGTGCACTTCCTTCCCATCCTGGTAAGCAAAATGTGAAACACATATCAAAGTCACATGCGGCCATTATGTTTTGAGTCGCATATCCCTTTCTACCTATTAGACGAGCTTGCTTTTCTGGAGATATATATGCTTTGATGTGTGTCCCGTCAATTGCTCCAATACAATCCTATGACATGATAATGAATAAAAAACATTTTAGCCACAGATTAGTATAAATATCCTACCAACATTAATTATATGTAACACCCAAGTTACGCTTGTAGTTAATTATTTACCTTGAAATGAGGATAATATTTGCGGTTGCGTCGAATATATGGATGCACACCATTAGTCGGTTGAGGCCTTACCCAGTCAATGGACATCTTTGTAACAGCCTTTAACACCTTCTTAAAATATTTTGAAATAGTCTCGCCAGAATGTTGAAATCTTTCTTGGACATTTCTGTTTCGAATGTCACCGCCAACAATAAACAAAAATATTGCAACTTGCTCTTGAACCGAGACTTGTCGTCCAGTTTGAAGGCCATAATTTGTTTGTAACAAATTACACAATTGATAAAATACCTCTCTTTCCATTCGAAAATTTTCAAATATTCTTGTCCGATTCCCTTCTTGTAATTCCACCATCCACATCCCTCCTGTTAAACAAGATGTCCTACATGGTTCTTTTATCAAATAATTTGTTGCATATGTCGCTGCAACTGTAGCCGCCGTAACTAAGAGCATATTATTATTTTGTTGGGTTTGTGATGTGCTGCCTTCATCATCAGTATCTTCATCATCATGGTCATCATTCCATTGGTCTTCATCATTGCTACTCATCTTTAAAACTGTCAAGTGTGCTGGATAAACCATGTTGCAATTTAAAACTTTAAACAAAAAGCAATAAATGATAAATAAATAAATAAATATGTTGAATTTAGCAACAAAAAGCAATAAATATGTTGAATAAATAACCATGTTAAACTTTAAACCTCATATGTTGAATTTTTCTTTTTTATTTTTCTTTTTTTCTGATAGAGGATGAAAAAATAAATAAGTAAATAAAAATAAAGTAAGGATTTTAATTGACTTAGTTTTTCTGGCAATGCTTTCAGTTTCAAGCAACTAGAGAGGATGAAGGTCTCAAGATTTTTCAGTCCAGAGACATTCCTTGGGAATTTCTCAAGGCTCCGACAATCTTTCATGTTCAAGTGAGTTAATGTACTCATGTCACCAATTGATTTATGGATCTTAACCAGTCCGACGTGATGCATACCAATTAGACATTAAAATTCATGAAAAAAATATAAACACATAATTGCAGACTATATAGGAATAATGTCTAATAAGAATATAAAATTTAAAATGCACTCTAGCAGTTGATAGTAATTAAGAAATTAGTGGAATTGCATCAGACTGCACCTCCAACAAAAGAATTCAGATTTTTTAGATACATTATTTTAGTAATTTCTTAAAGCACGAGTTGGAGCATAAATGCCACCAAAAATCATTTGGACATGCAAACTATGAACTTCATTTTTCCTGATATTCAGAGGAAAGTTTCCTAAGAAGTTTTGGACCTGATATATCCTGTAACTGTAAGAATCAAATCAATTCTCAATTTGGCTACTCATAACACTCACCCTGTTTCTGTACCAATGCCATCGCTTGTGATCCCAAACAAAAATGACATAGGTGAAACATTAAAATGTAAAGTAAGAAAATTATACCTTCAACTTCAACAAAATTATTACCTGGACAGATTGAAATGTAAAGGAAAAACAATGTAAAGCACAAAAATGATTTGAGTAAACTATTCACCTACATACATATATATATCCTTCACCATTGACCTACCAGGCATATTGAACTAACATTCAACAACTAATTGGAAAGGCCAACCATTCAACATGTCAACCATTCACCAACCATTCAACAATTTAGTCCAACATAATTTAATAAAATTTGAAATAATAAGTCCACAATTAAAAGTCCAACTAGTCATATTCATAAAAGGAAATATTAGGGAAATATTGCAATAGTCCACAATTACTAAAATAAGAAGTCCAACAGAACACTCCATAATTAATAACAACAGGACAGTCCACAATTAGCCGCGATAACCTGTGGTGGCCTTCTCCATCTCAATCTCCAACTTCAGAAACTTAAGGCGAACTTCATCTGTAGGAAGACTCATGAAACACTCCCGACGCTTGTCTCGTAAGAACAATCGGGCGGCCCATACATACAGGTCATCATCCGGGGACACACCAGGGATGTTTTCCAACATCGCCAAACAATCTGCAATTGAAGGATATCTTGATGAGGTCTGTGTTGAAGTTCCTGAAGATGACTCAACCACATTGACTATGCGAGCAAGTGTCTTGTTAAGTAGAGCTGCACCAGTAGATTTCGTCTTCTTGCTCTTGGTTGATGAAGCAGGTGTGTTTGATGAACGCTTTTTGTTTAACTCAGAGGGATGAATCACCTCCAAAGCATCATCATCATATTCAGCATCATGTGGGGTATGAAATTCCTCCACATTGTTATCAACGTCAGGCATAACCCCTGAACTAGGAGTGTAAGCCCATTCTCCTGTAGCAGCTGCATCTGAGAATAGGATGTCTAAGTCTTCACTAAATTGCAACGGCATACGCCGGAATTTAGCAGCATCAGGATACCTCTGCAACAATTACAAAGAAAAAAATAAACATTTACAATTATCAAAATTTGGTGTGTTTAAACAACAAAAACAAACATAATATGTACATTAAGCAATTTAAATACCTCCAATTTGTTGGTCCACCACTCATCAGATGCAGATATAGCTCCAGTCAATGTGTCACGGCCTAAGCCGGTCTCACCCCTTAAAAGATTGTTCCATAAAAGCCAATCTTTTTTCAACACATCCCAATGGTTTTTCATTTGTAGTCGTTGGTATGTTTTTCCAGTCATAGTTTTAAACGAAGTTATGACATTTTCCCACCCGACCCTATCTAAGTGTGTACCAGGTCTGTGTCCGACCTTCACTTGGTCAACACAAAGCTTAATAAAGATTTCATTTGATTTTGCATCCCAATGAGCCTTAGTAGATGGTACTTGAGAGGATTTTCCCTTATTCTGCCTATTTTGAGATTGTGTTTCCTGTTGGGTACTCATTCTATGAAACAACAAAAAAAAAATTATTTAACACATACTCATTAATCTTTGGTTGCATTAAAACATAAGACTAGTACAAAATAACCATACATGGCATGATTAGTATAAAACATAAGATTACTACAATAGGCGTCTCATCGTTGGGTACACAACTGAGCAAAATAACACATATCTAAAAGCCACCTACAAATCATTTGAAGAGTAATGCAACTGACAGAACAATACAAATTGTGAGCAAACCCACAACAAGCTGCTTCATAAATGTTACGGATTGCTCAAGCATTTGGTTCTTTACTTTTAGTCCTACAGTCTCGATGTTTTTATCTTCATAAAGATTTGTCTCGTTCCTCAGCCTCTCTACCATCGTCACAGATTTTGGGGTACACCACCTCCAAAATTGACAATTCCTCTTCTCACAATTTACATACAGTCTTCCTTTTGATGGCTTCTCGGATTCGGTTACCCTTATGGCAGCTCTTACACCACACTCACATTTCAAAGCCTCGTACCTCAAATCCAAGGTCTTAGCACTGCAAGCATAGTTACTAGATGATGACATGCCTCTGCAATAATTAGGAAGAATTGAATCCACATCCTCTAAAATTGATTGGGAACTTAAAGATATTATACATGATTATGCTAGTAAATTTAACACTCTGATTTCTGACCTTCAGGTTAGCTATACACATGCTAGAATTCCTACAGGTGTGGTCCCAGAAACAAGCAGTAGCATGCATATATATATATATATATTTAATGTTCACACAAGCAATAACATAGTGTTATCTACAAGGACAATTAGAATTTCTTATTATGAACACATGTAACTGTAAGCTACTGAAAACCAATTTCGGTTATTGACTAATGTGGCTCAATACCATGAACTTCCCATCTCTGTTTGCTTCATACTTGTTTGATGCACATGCAATTGACCACCTCTAATAGTCAATAAGTTATAGGTTAATTACTTATGTCAATTAAATTTAAGTCTTGAGTGCTCAGTGTTTTGTATACAGGGAAAACACGAGGTTTCTTTAAATTATCTCTAAACAAACCTCTCAGATTGAATCAAAGATAAGTAGTATCTTACAAGAAAACAAACTCAATAAAGAAATGAGAATTTTATAATTATAGGAGTTCTGAACAATTAGAAATTATGTTAGGAAAGATTAGAAAAATGAGTATTTGATCAATATGGGAGTTGTTAACAATTAAAAATTGGGTTAAAGGGAGATTTATGCAACAAGTATACAGAAGCATACAATTGTAACTCAATGAAAATGAGTACTGATTTTCCCATGCAGCAAACAGAGTACATTCTTATAAAAAAAGAAATAAATAAATAAAAAAAACTAATTGAAATATGAATTTACCTGTCCACTATGAATTTACACCACTTCTTTCGTTAATTTTGGTTAAATAATCAGGGGTAATACACAACAATCTTCATTAAAAATTATCAATTATCTTTAAGATGTTATTTACGAAAATAAACTGAATGACAGAAAAATAAAATCAATATATAAATATATCATTTTCTTGAACTTCAGTAAATGAGAGAGATGAAGTAAACAGAGCATAAATTTCTGTTTATCTTCAGATAAATATACATATATCTTCATTAATAATCAGAGCATACATATTAATAAACAGAGCAGAATGTGCTTCGAGAGAGAGAGAGAGATGACAGATAAGGGAGAAAGCAAGCCAAGGGCAAGATGGAAGAGGAAATTTCAGACGGAGAGGGTGAATCGAAAGAAGAAGATGCGATCTGTCTGTAAACCCTAGCTGAAATGTGTGTGTGTGTGTATATATATATATCATAAACAAAAGCCAAGAAGATGCGATCTTACCTTTTGTAGTGCAGATCTTGGAGAAATCTTCGAGAAATTTTGACTTCGATCGGCTGATCTTCGACAGATACGAAGGATCGTCTTCGTCGCCAAGAGGAGAGAAGACGAGTGTGAGGAGAGGAGTGGGCTAGGGCACGACGAAAAGAGGGCTTATATAGTGGCATATCTGTAATTGTTGAAGTTTTGGAGGGGCATTTAAGTCATTTCATGCCCCTCCAAACAGCTGCGCGCTTAATCCAAAATGAGAAGCATCTCCGGAGCAACTTCGCCAAAATCGCTTAAAATGACTTTTTTTAAGCTATAATCTGCAACTTTAATTTTTACCAAACAGCACAGAATGGCTTAATTTAAGCCATAAGTTGAAATAAGCTGAATTTAATTTTTACCAAACAGGCACATTGTCAACTCATTCTAGAAGCCTTTGAAAGCTATTTTGTTGACCACGCTCGGCCATGACTATACGGAAGAAAATCATTTATAACATTTTTTCCCCTCCAGTTATCGTTTAGCACTGTTTATTTTATTTTATTTTTATTTTTATTTTTATTTTTATTTTTGGTAATAGGTCAAAAGCTATTTTTTAATTTTTAATCTATTTTAAGTTATATTATCTCTTTATCTTATATATATATATATATTTTTAAAAAATCAAAAAATTATCTTTTAAATTACTTCCCATAAACAACCCTTAATCGTGTGTAAGAAAAATGACATACAAATTCACTTTTTAAATATATTTTCTAGACTTAATGATATATAAGTGATATGATTAGTTGATAATTAGAAAAGATATGAGAAATAATATTGTCTTAAATATCCTAATTGATTGTCACAACACTAAGTTTAAAAATTAAGTCTAATTTTTAGACTTATACAATAATACTTTTATCATATTTTATTGGTTTTAGATAAAATGCAAGATGATGACTAGATGGAGAAGATTCGGATCCAAATTAAGGTGGTGATTGATAATCTAATTTAGCACTTAAAATCGAATGTATTAAGTGAAAATGGTATCAATTAAAAATTTAAGTAGCTCTTAAAATGTAAGTTAAAAATTAAAAAAATTTAAGTGATAATGTAGACACCCCATTTTTGACCGTCCTCAAGACTTAGTTGTGCTTGTATGTACACCCAACAGCTGGTTCGATTGCTTGCCCAGTATTCAACTGCCGCGGCGGAACGTCACTGGTTCGGGTTTTCAGAACCTTGTATCCTTTTTGTCTCTTTTTTTTTTTTGGACCCTGACCTGGTCCTTTCAGGGTGGCCCCTGTGGTGCACTGCCGGCCATGGCATGGCACTGCCGACCATGGCTTGGCCCCTGCCGGCTATTTGTGAGCACCTGCCGACCATCAGTGTGGCACTGCCGGCCATTGCTGATGGCTGGCACCCACCCTATTTCAGCTGGTTTCCGGGAAGATCTTTTGTACTAGCTGGATTCCTCATATCTGCCCTCTATACACGTGTATGAAGGGATGAAGCTCTTGCCAAGCTTGTTCAAGAAGCTTTAGCTTTGCATTCCTCTATATAAGCAAGGGGCTCCTTCATTTCAGGGGTTTTTTCTTGAGTTTTGGAAGGGAAAAAGGCTGTCTCTCTCTATATTGTGTGTATTTTGTGCCTTAGAGTTTGATTTTTTTGCACTTTTGCACTACAACACCTAGGTATACACCCCTATCCTCCATTCCAGCACCTTGGAAGCCATTTGAGGAGGTTGGAAGCTCAGAATCTTGGACCAAAACCTACTGGTTTACTGCTCTTCAAGGGTAAGTCTTCATATCCCTTAAACTTGCACTTTCTTTGTTCATTGGGTAGCCTTACTTGCAAGCATTTTTGGACTTTGTCATGAACTGAAGTTAGTCATATTTTGAGCTCCTTTTCATGTTTGATCAAGGACTCTTTGCTGTTTGAGGCCTCCTCCTATCACTTGCCTCTTTAACTCTCTTTTAGGCCTATTTTTGCATCGTATTTTAGGCTTATTTGTGAGCTATTTTGTGTTTGGTCATAAATCGTGAAGTGGATTTTTTTGAGCCCCTCTTCAACTTTGTTGAAGGACTCTCCTCTGTTTGAGGACAGCTACTATCACTTGCCTCTTTATTCCTCTTTTAGGCCCTTTTTCTTGCATGCTAGTTTGACCTTACTTGTGATTATTTTAGTGGCTTGATGTAAACTGTAAAGTGTCTTATTTTGAGCTCCTTTTCAACTTTGTTAAAGGGCTCTTCACCATTTGGGGCCAGCTGCTGTCCATTGTCTCTATTCTCACTTTTAGGGCCATTTTTGCATGATAGATTAGCCTTATTTTTACTCATTTTTGAGACTTGTTATAAACTGGAAAAAGGCTTTTTTTGACATCATCTTCATGTTTTATTAAGGTTCCATTTTTTTTTGAGGTCATATGCTATCTTGTATGCTTGGTTGCCTCCCATTTTGAGCCTTATATCCTAGCCCTTGTTGCATGCTTGGTTTGGCCTTCTAGCCACTAAAATCCAGTGGATTTTCAGTGGCTTGGCCACTGTTTTGAGCTTCCAAATCAGAGGGAGGTGACCCCCTCTCTCCTTGACTTGTTTGGTAGTCATTTTGGCCTTCCAAAGAGACTCCATCTTGCATGCTTTGAAGTCACTTTCTAGGGTCAATTTGTTGGGTTTTGGGACTATCATATTTGATTTTCAGAGTTTTTTGTGCCATGCTTCATGTCTATCTTGTATGTGCTTAATAACTCCTTGCATGACCCTCTAAAGTAACTAATCTTTTTTGCATGCCATGGTTGCATATCAGTGGTTATTTGGGCCTATTTTGATGTGATTTATTCACTGATTTTTGATGGTTTGGGCAGATTCCATGTGCATCATGTACTTGCCATGTAAACCATGTTTACTAGTCAAAATTGCATGCTAATTTAAGCCATCTTGCTAGCACTTTTTGGTCTTGCTTTAAACTGGAAAAGTCCATGTTTTGGGACTTCCTTGACTCTGTCTTCATACTTCATGTGCAAATAATGCATGCTTTGTATAGCTGTAAGTCATTCCATGTGCCTAGTTTTGAGTTTCGGGTCTCACCTCATGTATCGGGTGCCATGTTTTCATGATTCGGGGCTGTTCAACATCATATTTCAGTGCTGAAATTTGATTGTTTGCATACCATGTTCCATGCCTTACCATGCTTTGGTAGAGTGGCATTCGTGCCTTAGGTTCGGTCCTCGGTTTGCGTGCACGCGTGTACGCATTTCGAGTGTCTCATTTTCATCTAATGGCCACTTATGTGAGTGTGGCTGAGGTCCACTCGTGTTGGTGTAAGTCCATTATGCATTGTGTATGCCATTTCATAGCATTGTGTATGCTAGGTTATATGTTAGCGCATCGTGTATGCCATGTTACCTCGTGCATCGTGTATGCCATTCCATAGCATTGTGCATGTTAGGTTGTATCTTAGTTGCATTCATGCATGTCATGCATATCGCATTGTGTTTGGGGTAGGAGTAGCCCGAGCACAGGAAACGAGGCACGTTTCGTACTTTGAGTGACGGAACGTGTCTCAATTCCCAGTCACCGACACTCCGGATTATCTATGACGGAGTCTCGGTCTTGTTGTGTTTATACGTGCATTCATTTCATATTGAGTAGTGCAATTCGACTCTTCGGCCATCATGCATCGAGATGCGCGATTGGTGGCACAAGGATCGAGGACTACACTCCCTGAAGAGTAGTCAAGAATACATATGTGAAAATACATTGCCATGCCCCTTTTCTGCTCTATGTTGCAGCAAATCAAGAATCAGCAGCCTTCCGAAGCTTGGCACGCATTCCAAAAACAATTGCAAACAGAGGCTAATTGGGGCATCGCAGTGGATTTCCCCACAAAGGCAGCCCGAACATGCATCATCCATCACCCGGAGCAGAGTCGAGGCAGTCCCTAGCTTGCATGCTAGTTTATTGCTTTCCTAGAATTAATTTGTTAATTAATTAGGGTTTTGTATTTATTCGGACTGTAATAATTTATTCGGGACTATATATTATTTATTCGGACCCTCCGAGGAGGGCAATTTTGTAATAAGTGTGCGTGTGTGTGATGTATGTCTTCCAACTCCACGTCTTTCTCCCTTTTATTTACCAGCTTACGATGGTTAGATTAGGGCATGTTTCAATTAGCATACAGTATGATAGCATGTTTGCATTCATTCATCTGTCTTGCATGCACCGGGTTCGGCGCATCATACTAACTGCATTTGTATTTCAATTCCGAGTTGAATACATGTTAGTTGTAGCATTCCATATGCCATGTTTAGAATAGCCGAGCCTGCTATAGTTGCATTTTTGCATGTGTTGCATTAGGCATTTCTGTATAGTTAGGATCATGCATGATTTCTAATTAGCTTCTGTTTTGGCTTGGAGTACTCGGTAAGTTTTTATGTTTTAGCATCCTTGCATGTGTGTGAGTCACTGCCATGATAGCATGCTTACCATGAGGCTATATGCTTATGTGATATAACAGCCTGAATGCCTGTGGGTGAAGGTTGGGTTATTTGGATTGGAACAATGCATTGACTGTGAGTTTTAAGCCCACTAGATAGTGGCAAAACCATCTTTTCTAAGCCCACCCGAGGGTGGCAAATTCACATCTTAGCCTCCTTGCGAGTAGCACCATCAAACCATTTTCCAAAACAAACATGAAATGTTTCGTTCCAATTCAGGCGACCCAGTCTATACTTGTATGCTGTGCGCATCACATAGTAAATCTAGGCTAATAACCGGAATAAGAACGCATAATGTTTTCAAAACTAGATATCATGGTTAGTAGAGGCCGATCTTTGATCGGGCGAGCGGGGGTGCTCACGAAGTGACCTTCTCCAATCGTACCCAAGTTCCCGAGCCGAGGCAACTTTGGTGATGATAGACACGTGGCCTTAGGCAAACGAGTCAGGGTTTCCTAAATTTCCCAAAATAAAATATTTAGGTGGCGACTCTGTATCTAGCAAAACAGTCCATGTTTGGCACTTCTTTCAAAAAATCTGTTTCCAAAACGATTTGCCGGATTTGGACTCTTTGATGATTCATCGGTCTTGCATTGCACTCTGCAAGATTAGATACAGGACCGTGACATTGAGTCCTGAACTGTAGTGAGCCCAAAATCGAACAAAACGGGATTTCCCTCCTGGGACGTTCGGGGACGTCTACAGATAAGAAACTTACTTAATTGTGATTGAATTTGTAAAAGTATACGTAAGTATCAACATGCATCATATAATCTAATAATAGCCACCACCGCCGTTGTTGTCACCATCATTATTGCCATCCCCATATCCACCACTTTTATCACTATTGTCATTATTATCATAAATATCACCATTATAGTCATCACTATCATAACATAATGATACAATTTTTCTTATCACAAGAAATATAACTTCTTATTCTATCATAAAAAATATAACTTTCACTTAAGATGGATACCATTAATTTGTCATTGTAAATTTTACTACAAATTAATATAGCATAGCACAAACATGTATCATCATTACAAAATAAATAAATAAAAAATTATGGGTATGTTTGATTTGTGTTTTGAGATAAATTTGCAAAAAAAAATTTAGGGAGAGAATTTAGAAATTTTTTTGGTTTATTTGATTGTATATTTTGAAAATAGTTTTGAAGTTTGAGAGTTTGAGATGATTTGATATTTTGTTCTAGTTGAGTAGGCGTTAAGATCCTCTAGAGTGAAATGATAGAGTGATTTCCTATAGTGAATTTATGAGGGTGCGACACCTGCCCACTAATTGAACCAAGGGTTGAGATCAATCCCTCACCAAAACGACGTCGTTTTGGTGGGGAAAAAAAAACGTGAAAAGAGAAACAGAGAGAGAGAGAGAGAGAGAGAGAGAGAGAGAGAGACGAGATCACTCTACCATTTCACTCTGAGACCTCATGTGACCCCCCAAGGATCTACCATAGGGGATGCTCTTGTTACACAATTTGCACACATGTTTAAGCTCTTGATCTTCTTCCATTGATTAGAAATAGAGAAACAGATATCAGAAAAAGTAAAATAAAGTTCAAATCTGATCACAGAATTTGAAAGGTTGTCACAAATTTGATATTATCAAGAAATCCATTGATGGGACCGCGTGGAGAAGAAAGATTCATGTAGCCGACCCCATTTGATGGGACTTAAGACTTGGTTTGGTTTGGTTTGGTTTGGTTTGGTTTGGTTCAAGAAATACAATTCAACATAGAAACAAAGAAAGATGAGGAATAAAAGAAAAGTTCAAATCTGATCACAGAATTTGGAAAAGCTGTCACAATTGTGATCTCATTTACACTTTATGACCCCAAAATGATAAGGAAATAGAGGAATATAAAGAAAATACAAGAACCCAAATCAGGAAACTAGATTAAAAGATGAAATCTGAAGAGAAAATTCAAGTGGATCGAAAGTTTTCTGAGATACCCATCTCAAATTTCATTGAACATTTAAGATTTGAGATAGAGATTAGAGAAGAAGCACACAGAGAGAGAGAGAGAGAGATAGAGAGAGAGAGAGAGGAGTAGTGAAGATGTTGAGTGACTTTGTTTTGTATTTCTCTTTCTCACTCACTACTGGTAACTGTTGGGTAGTTGAAGTTTGAGGAATTAAACTGTAGCATAGAAACAAAACAAAGCATGGTCCTTCAAATCTGTGAGGAAGATAATTCTTTGAAATCTGTTAGAGAAAAAATGCTTGGTTAGGAAAAAAGAAAAAAAAAACAGAGTGTCGGTTTGAAGAAAAAAAAAAGAGATCATGGTCCATGATATATATTATTCAATTGAGTGAAACAAAAAGAAAAAAAAATGCTTTGAAGCTTTCATTTGGTTTTAAGGTTTAGAACAGGAAATAAACAATAAACATTGATCATATCAAAAACCCAAATCAGCCTGAACAGGAAATAAAAAAATGCTCAGAGAACAGGGAATAAAAATAAGCCCCAAATCAGCTTGAAGACCTTCTCAATTCAAAAACCCTGTTAGGTCCCTTTATTGTCAAATCCGGAGACAAAACTTTGTGTTGATAAAAATGTAATTTTTGTGTTTTTGTTCTTCTCGCTCGAGCGGGGTCATGTGCGCTCGAGCGGAGATTAAAGGATCTCAGTATTTTGACAGGGCTGCAAAAGTACTGGGGGGTGTGATTTTACGCTCGAGCGGAAATATCCAGCGCTCGAGCGCACCTTAGTTTAGTCACACGCATATTTTGTTCAGTCCGCTCGAGCGGATTGTGGAGCGCTTGAGCGGAGATCGCGGACCCAGATTCTCTATTTAAACCTGTTGAGGTTATTGTTTAGGATTACTTTTCCAAGATCTTATTCAAGAGTCCTAGGGTTTGGTTTGAAGTTTTCTTCTGAGATTTTGATGAGTTTTTCTTGATGTTCTTGAGAGAGTTCTAAACTTATGCATTGAGATTCATACATCAAGAAGGTTGATATTTTATATTCAAGAGAGTGTTCTTCGGTGAATTCCGAAGATTAAGACGTAGAGTTTCAAAAGGCGTTTGATTCTATACGTAGTCGTTAATTCGACAAGTGGAGTTGTGGGATCAACTTCAGGATCAGTTCCGTGAAGAAGGCGTGGCGAAAGAGTTACAGAAGATTCGAAGACAAATTGACTGGGTTGGGTAATTTGTGTATTATCTTTGTAATCTTTCTTTCTTCAGTAGTGGATTGATTAGTGGCGGTTCGCCCGTGGTTTTTGATTACAATTGAAGGTTCTTCAATTGTGGTTTTTCCACGTAAAAAATCGTTTGTGTCGATTTATTGTTTATTCCGAAAAACAAACAATCTAAAATCACTTTCGTAAGTACTTGTTGATTTTGGATTGAGTGTTTTGGATAATTGGGATTTGGAATATTTTAATCTTGATCTAATCACAAATCACTTAGGATTTTCAATTGGTATCAGAGCAGGTCACTCGTTGTTTTTATCAAAACTATAGGAGTGTGATTTTGGGTGATTAGTATTATGGATTCTATTCGTGAAGGTAACTCAACCCATAGACCACCTTTACTTGACGGTACAAACTATTCTTATTGGAAAGCTCGTATGAGAGCATTTTTAAAATCCATCGATGAGAAAGTTTGGCACTGCGTAATCTTTGGGTGGAGTGAACCTACTGTCACCATTGATGGCATTGATATTCCTAAACCCCTTGATAAATGGGACACAACTGATTACCAGAACTCGAGTTGGAACAGCAAGGCTCTCAACTCCCTCTTTTGCTCCGTCACACCTGAAGAATTTCGTCGAATTTGCACGTGTGAGGTAGCAAAAGAGGCGTGGGATATTCTTGAAACGATTCATGAAGGTAGTACCTCTGTCAAAAGGTCAAAACTTCAACGTCTCACCTCCACCTTTGAAACCCTTTTTATGCGCGACGTCTCAGTGATATCGTGAATTCCTGTTTCACTCTCGGTGAAAAAATCCCGGAAGCGAAAGTTGTTGGAAAAATTTTGAGGTCCCTTCCCGAGAGGTTCCAATCAAAGGTGACAGCCATTGAGGAGGCTCAGAATGTTGATACCCTCAAGCTCGATCAATTGGTTGGAAATTTGCAGAATTATGAAGCCCACCAAATTTCAAAGAAAAAACAAAAAGAAAGTGTGGCTTTCACGAGTGCTCATGAGATGGCAAAACCTCCGGAGACTGAATTTGATTTAGAGTCTGAGATGACGGCTATGCTCACAAAACAGTTTAAAATTTTTTTGAAAAAGAAGCCTAATTTCAGAGACCCTATTTCAAAAGATAAGAGTAATGATAAACCCAAAACGTTTCCACCAAAATTTGCTCAAAAAACTGAAAAGAAGATTGTAAGGGGGCAAGGGGTCAAGTGCTATGAATGTCAAGGGTTTGGCCATATGTCCCTTGAATGCCCTTCGAAAAAGAATCGAAAGAAAGTCTACACTGTAACTTGGGATGATGAAAGCGGGTCGGAGCAAGAACCCGAAGAACCTGAATCCGGTGAAGATGGGGATAGTGCTTTCATGGCATTTTGGACTACGTTTACTCTACCTCTTCCAAAGCCTTCGGAATCAGCTCGAGGTCAGAACTTGCATCATGCTCCCACCTTTGATGGGACTAACTACCTGTATTGGAAAATCAGAATGAGGGCTTTCCTGAGAGCTTTTGAACCAGAAGGCTGGCAAACCATTGAAGAAGATACAGAAAGTGCAGATAATCCGAGCAATCAGAGAGCCCTGATCATTATTCGTGGAGCAATTTCTAATGAAGAACAGCAACGGGCTGTTCACTGCACAAAGGCAAAAGATGCATGGGGAATTCTGAGCCAATTTCATGAAAGAGGAGATTCACCTTCACCTCCATCCAGCAACTTGTCTGCATTGGTTGCTAGATTGGATGAGGTCAAGGAGAATGAAGAACAAAAAGAGGACAATGATGAGATCAATGGCGATGAACTACAACAAGCTTACGAGAAGTTGTACGAGGAATCTCTGAATTTGTCCAAAACCAACGACAAACTCTCTCTCAAGCTCAAAACATGTGAGAGCGAGAATGTCCGGCTCAAAGGAGAACTTGTAATAGCAAAACAGAATGTCATCCAGATCTCAAGTGACAGGCAAGACTTATGTGGAAAACTTCTATCCTGTGAAACTGAAAGGAATGAACTTCTGAAGGTGTATTCCACATATGAAGAAAAACTTGAAAGTCTTGAGTTGTCACAAGCTGCATTGGAAGAGATAGTCAGTCAGAAAGATGAAGAACTCCGTATCGCTAGAGCAACAATTGCCATGTGGAACAAAGGTTCCAGATCTCTAGAAGACATACTCGGTCTCAACAAATGGGTTCTGACAAAAGTGGGCTAGGCTATGGTGCGACAGCTCACAAGGGACAGGCCTCTACCTCCCATAATCTGAAGACTCAAGCAAAAAGAAAGCTGAAGGTAGACCAGGATGATTCCTCTCTTCATCTACCGAAAGTGGGTAAGATCAACAAAAAGGAGGTAAAACCTGTTTTTATTTGTCATCATTGTGGTAGGTATGGCCACATTCGTCCTTACTGCTATGAACTGTTTGGTAAGGTGTCTCAAAAGGCTAGAAATTCGAACACTTTTTGGATTAGGAGACAACCTTACATGTCTAGGTGGAATACCAAGATTCATGAGGGTGTTCACAACGCTAAGACATTAACCAAGACCAAAGGGATTTGGGTTAGGAAAGATGATTTGACTTGTTTAGTTGTTCACACTGCCTTAAAAGCACGTGACTCACACATGTGGTATCTTGATAGTGGCTGCTCTCGTCACATGTCCGGTAACAAATCCTACTTCACCTCTCTTGAAAAATATGAAGGAGGAATTGTTACCTTTGGAGATGGCGGCACTTCTAGAGTCATCGGTAAGGGCTCTATAAGTGTTGCTGGTCTTCCCAAATTGGACAATGCTCTACTTGTTGATGGTCTTAAAGCAAATCTTTTAAGCATTAGTCAAATGTGTGATTCCCATCATGAAGTATTGTTTTCAAAAACTAAATGTGAAATTTTGGATAAAAAGGGAAATACTGTCTTACATGGGGTTCGCACATCTGATAATTGCTATGGGATTGTTACTACTGATGATCTCACTTGTCACTCTGCCATCATAAGTAACATAGATTTGTGGCATCAAAGATTAGGTCACATGAATTTCAAAGACCTAACTAAGATAGCTAACAAAGAGCTTGTGAGAGGAGTACCTAAACTGGGTAAGAATTTGAGCCATATGTGTGGACCATGTCAACTTGGGAAGCAAACCCGTGCCCCTCATAAAAAGGTGAACAGCTTTACAACCAAACGTCCTCTTGAATTGGTTCACATGGATTTAATGGGTCCTACTCGCACTGAAAGCATTGGAGGTAAAAGATACATTTTTCTAACTGTTGATGATTTTACTCGATTTTCTTGGGTAAATTTTTTAAGGGAAAAATCTGATACGTTTAATGCTTTTTAGGCCTTAGTCCTTAAAATCCAAAATGAACAGGGTGTTTCCATTGGGCGTATCATAAGAATCCGAACTGATCATAGTCGTGAATTTGAAAACAGTTCGTTTTCGGATTTTTGTGATATACATGGAATTAAGCATGAATTTTCTGCACCTATTACTCCACAATAAAATGGAGTGGTTGAAAAGAAGAACAGAGTTGTTCAAGAAATGGCTAGGGTCATGCTCCTTAGTAAGAAACTTCCTCCTAAGTTTTGGGCTGAAGCCCTAAATACTGCGGTTTATGTGATAAATCGTGTGTATTTAAGGCCCGGCACTTTACAAACTCCATATGAATTGTGGAAGGGATTGAAACCTAACGTAAAATACTTCAAAACTTTTGGGAGTAAATGTTACATCTTCAAAGATAGGGAGCCCTTGGGCAAATTTGACTCCCGAAGTGATGAAGGTATTTTTCTAGGGTATTCAACCAACAGTAGGGCTTTTCGTGTCTATAACCTGCGAACTTTATCTTTAATGGAATCTATCAATGTGGTTATAGATGACACAGGTGCACCTACTCCAGCAACAAATGAGGATGACAATGGTGAGTCTCCAATCTTGGATACTGAACCACAAAATCAAGGAGAAGCTGCGGTTCAATCACAAGAAAGTGTTACAGCACCATCCTCACAGGTAAACTCAAGTCCAAAGAGTACTCAAAAGGACATCACTCCTGTTGCTTCTGTCACCGCAAGCCCTGAACTTAAACCATCAGCAAGGGTGAAACTGAATCATCTAGCTCAACAGGTGATTGGAAGTGTTTCGGATCGAATGAAAACCCGAAGACAGATTCGGGATGAGGTATCACATATGTGTTATGTTTCATTAATTGAACCTAAGAATTTTAAAGAGGCCTTGCTAGATGATAGTTGGGTCAATGCTATGCATGACGAACTAGGTCAATTTGAACGTAACAAAGTTTGGACTCTTGTTCCTAGACCTAGAGACATGAATGTGATAGGTACCAAGTGAATCTTTAAAAATAAATCTGATGAGAATGGTACTGTTGTGAGAAATAAAGCTAGGTTGGTTGCTCAAGGCTACACACAAGTCGAGGGTATTGACTATGATGAGACGTTTGCCCCAGTTGCACGTCTCGAATCTATTCGTATTTTGCTTGGTGTTGCATGTTTTCTTGGCTTTAAATTATTTCAAATGGATGTGAAAAGTGCTTTTCTGAATGGGTACTTAAAAGAAGAGGCTTATGTTGAGCAACCAAAAGGGTTTGAGGACCCTAAATGTCCTAATCATGTCTACAAGTTAGACAAGGCTTTGTATGGGTTGAAACAAGCCCCTCGGGCTTGGTATGATAGGCTTACTACCTTTCTTCTTGATAATGATTTTCAAAGGGGTAGTGTGGATAAGACTTTATTTGTGAAACATACTAAGTCTCATATTCTTGTTGCTCAGATATATGTTGATGATATTATGTTTGGTTCCACTGCTGAGCATCTTGTGAAATATTTTTCGGATTGCATGACACATGAGTTTGAGATGAGCATGATGGGAGAGTTGTCTTATTTTCTGGGTCTTCAAATTAAACAGTTTCCTTCGGGTATATTTGTTTCCCAGTCTAAGTATGCAAAAAATCTTGTGTCAAAGTTTGGTCTTGAGTCTGCCAAACATGCATGTACTCCCATGAGCACCAGTCTTCACCTCTACAAAGATTCCTCTGGCATTGATGTTGATCCTACCCTTTATAGGAGTATGATAGGGAGTCTTTTGTATCTCACAACCAGTCGTCCTGATATTTCTTTCAGTGTCGGTGTTTGTGCCCGTTACCAAGCCAGTCCTAAAGAGTCTCACCTTCTTACTGTAAAACGCATCATCAAATATGTTAATGGGACCTTGGGGTATGGGGTTTGGTTTTCCACTGATACTACAGCTGAAATTACTGGATTTTCTGATGCTGATTGGGTAGGGTGTGCTGATGATAGGAAAAGTACATCCGGGGGGTGTTTTTACCTTGGGAATAATCTGGTTTCTTGGCATAGTAAAAAGCAAAATGCCATCTCTCTTTCGACTGTTGAGGCTGAGTACATTGCTGCAGGGAGTTGTTGTGCTCAAATGCTGTGGATGAAGCAAATGCTTCATGATTATGGGATAGAACAGAACACTCTCTCTTTTTTGTGATAACACAAGTGCCATAAACATTTCAAAAAATCCTGTCCAACACTCTCGCACCAAACATATTGACATCCGTCATCATTTTATTTGAGAGTTAGTGGATGAAGGCCTTGTTGTTTTGGAACATGTACCTACTGAGCATCAAAAAGCTGATATTTTTACAAAACCCCTTGATCTTCTTCAATTTGAGTTTCTTAGAAAGACCTTGGGTGTAATGCTCAGTAACTAGGTTGTTTCTTGTTTTTATGTGAGGTGAGTGTGAGTGGTTGGCTTACTATTCTTGGATGTTTTAATCTCATTCTTATTGAGTCCTGAAATTTTTGCACCAAATCTTTTTATGAACACTACTCATGTTTCTTACAAGATCTCATTATTTCATTGTTCATAGATCATTCTGAATGCCCATACTCATTTACTACATGATCTCATTCCGTACACATCCTTGAGATAAACTGTTGCAGGGGTTTCCGCACAAGTGATCAAAGTTCTCTATGGACCACTGACGGTGTTTCTTGTATTATTTCAGAGGAATTGACCTATACTAGTACATCATGGGTGATGTTGAGTCTCTTGACCATCTACCATTTTTTTTCACTTCCATGGTTTCTCCCTCAGTACATGATATCCAGGCATTAGGAAAAGGCTACCTCAGAGGCACCAACCAGGCCATGCTTTTGATTTCATTCTTCTCTGGTTCGGTCTCCATACTCTTGAGAGTGTATGCCACCAGTGAGTGCCCACAAGAAAGAAAAATTAAAAGAAAAAAAATTAATAAGATCATTGCTTGAGGGGGAGCCTCCGCATTTACTCAACAAATACCCCGTGATTCCTAGTGGTTTGACTTTTCTTTGTGATAGTCAGTTACCCTTGTCGGAGGTCCAGCCATCAGATCACTACGAGGATTAACTCTAGCTTTGTGACTCTCAAGGATTGCACACACACACTTTGTTTATGTGAGCTCTCATGTGTGTTTTTGAGTTATGCATTCTTATGATGCTTATGGCTTTGATTTAATACTATCTGTTGTATTCATGATCTGGTGCTTCAAATCTTTTCTCAAATTCTCAGGACTCATGATTGATGGATTCTTTTGTCTTTATGGTATAGTCTTTCACTTGGTCACCTTGCTTGTTACAGGACATCCTAGGTGTTTTTATTTATTAAAAAAAAAAAAAAAAAGGTTTCCGCTCGAGCGACCTGTTTTACGCTCGAGCGTATTTTTCACCCTTGCAGCATTTTGTTCTTGGTTTTACAGTTCTGAGAGAGGGGTTTTTGCGCTCGAGCCTCCGTATTCACACTCGAGCTGGCTTCCACTTGCATTTCTTTACGCTCGAGCGGGACTAAGTGCGCTCGAGCGGATCCAATTTGTATTTAAATCCCTCTCTCGACTCTTCAAGTCATTTTTTTTTTCCTCTTTGGGTCATATTTCTCTCGTTCTGGGGTTTTTCTTGTGGCTGCATTAGGGGTCGATTTCACTCTCATCTTTCATTCTTCTTGCCAATTTGCTCTTTGGTAAGTTTGTCCGTCTCTTATTTTCATCCTTTCTTGTAATTTCGGCAACAATGGGTGTTGGGTTTTGTGTTTTTTGTTGGTTTTTGTGTCCAGGTTTTGTGATTTCATCTCTCACACACTTTCTCTTCGTAATATCATCTGTTTATGGTAGTGCTCATGTTCTTCTTGCTTTGTTGTGTCTGTGGTACTAGGGTTTCTTTTTGGTCATTTTTTTTATGTGCTCTTGGCTTCGTGTATTTACATGATGTTGAGTTCACTGTGCTTGATTGTGGGTTTGCATTTTAGGGTTTTTTTTTCTTCATTATTTTGGTTTCTATCATGATTAATACTCATGCTTTGCACTTCATCTCTCATATTGTGTTTATTGGTTATGATTTCATCAATACAATGCCACTCGTTGTCCATGGTTACCCTTTTTCCTGTCCTTATCTATTATGCTTTGTGATTTTTCATCTTACCTCTTCCATTATTTTTACTTGTTACTAATGATTTGTTGGTCTTGGTTTGGTTTGGTTTTTGGGTTTGTTGGGTTGTTGGTTGTACTGGTGTCTCACTTAGTCATGTCTGCTCCTGCCCCTAAACGCCGAAAGGCCACAGTCTCTCGCCCTACCTTTAATTCTGTGAGGTTTCAATCCGCTAAACAGTCCAAGTCTTTCCATAAATCCTTTGAGTCTCGTACAGTTCATCTAGAGCGGAATGTGCAACCTGATACTTTTGATTCCATCCACATTCGTTCCTTGTTCGATCCTCTAGGTGGTGACTTAGTTTTATCTTTTTCTGGGCGTCAGAATCTCGATTGGGTTCGAGAATTCTACTATAATATGGAGGGTATTTGTGATTATGAGCCATCTTTCACAACATGGGTTAGGTCCAAATCCATTTTAGTCACCCCTGACCTGATTCGCCAGCTCCTTAAGATTGAGCAAGTCTTTCCCGAGCACTATCCTTTCCCCGTTCCCGACCGTCCTACTTGTAATTTTGATGATGTGGCTAAGGAGTTGTGTGGCGTTCCCCGCCATTGGCCTAAAGGATATTTGATTAAACAGTTTGAACTTCTTCCGGAGTTCAGACTGCTTAATCTGATTGTCTGCGCGAACATTATTGTGCCCACACATTCCTCCGAGGTCAAACAAGACTAAGGATTCGTTTTGTCTTGTATTGCCCGTCACCTGTCCATTGACCTAGCCTCTCTTATTATAAAAAAGATGATCGGTGTTCATGGGCATAAACAGCTTGGCCTTCCTTACGGTTGCATGGTCAACCGACTTTTGTCTGACCTTGGGGTTCCTGTCCTAGAAGATGATGAGTTTGCATTTCCTTCTCGCCCTTTTACAAAGAAAACTGTGTCACAAAGTAGGGCTCATATTAAGGGGGAGTCCTCCCGGGCTGGTCCTTCTGCAGGTGTCGTTGCTGGCCTTACTGAGGAGGTCGAGTTCGATGCAGCTGCAGCAGGTGATGAGGCTACTGTTCCACCTCCGAATCTTCCTGTTCAGTTTCAGCAGTTTGCGGAGGCCATGACCAGGCTCTTGGATTTTCTGGATGCACGCTTCGATGCCTTTGATGGTCATCTTGGTCAGATGGAGCAGACTCTCACTCATCTAGTCCATCTCATTTAGTCTCAGTAGCCACCGCCTCCTCCCGATGCTTGATTTTTGATCCCCGGACAAAAAGGGGGAGTGTTTTGAAGATTGGACATTTGGATATTTGGATATTGACATTTGAATATTTGGACATTGTTTTCTGGTTTGTTATTGGTCGTACATATTTTTTTTTCTTCAGAATATTTGAATGTTTTGTTAGTTTTATGGATACCATTTAATTTTAATCTTTTCTTATGCCGTTCCACAGTTTTGTTTTGGTATGTTGGTAGTTATTACACAGGTGCATAAGTGGATGAAGTTGAAGGGATGTGTTGAAATTGAATGTTGAAGTTGAATGGATGTGTTCTTGACCAAGTTGTGTGTTTAATCGAGTTTTGAGAGGATGTTTTTTTATTTGTTTTTAATCCTGTCTAGTGCGTGTGTTTAAGGAAAAATGTTTAGAAAGGTTTTGTCTGGGAATTGACAAAGGGGGAGATTGTTAGGTCCCTTTATTGTCAAATCCGGAGACAAAACTTTGTGTTGATAAAAATGTAATTTTTGTGTTTTTGTTCTTCCCGCTCGAGCGGGGTCATGTGCGCTCGAGCGGAGATTAAAGGATCTCAGTATTTTGACAGGGCTGCAAAAGTACTGGGGGGTGTGATTTTATGCTTGAGCGGAAATATCCAGCGCTCGAGCGCACCTTAGTTTAGTCACACGCATATTTTGTTCAGTCCGCTCGAGCGGACTGTGGAGCGCTCGAGCGGAGATCGCGGACCCAGATTCTCTATTTAAACCTGTTGAGGTTATTGTTTAGGATTACTTTTCCAAGATCTAGTCCTAGGGTTTGGTTTGAAGTTTTCTTCTGAGATTTTGATGAGTTTTTCTTGATGTTCTTGAGAGAGTTCTAAACTTATGCATTGAGATTCATACATCAAGAAGGTTGATATTTTATATTCAAGAGAGTGTTCTTCGGTGAATTCCGAAGATTAAGACGTAGAGTTTCAAAAGGCGTTTGATTCTATACGTAGTCGTTAATTCGACAAGTGGAGTTGTGGGATCAACTTCAGGATCAGTTCCGTGAAGAAGGCATGGCGAAAGAGTTACAGAAGATTCGAAGACAAATTGACTGGGTTGGGTAATTTGTGTATTATCTTTGTAATCTTTTTTCCTTCAGTAGTGGATTGATTAGTGGCGTTTTGCCCGTGGTTTTTGATTACAATTGAAGGTTCTTCAATTATGGTTTTTCCACGTAAAAAATCGTTTGTGTCGATTTATTGTTTATTCCGAAAAACAAACAATCTAAAATCACTCTCGTAAGTGCTTGTTGATTTTGGATTGAGTGTTTTGGATAATTGGGATTTGGAATATTTTAATCTTGATCTAATCACAAATCACTTAGGATTTCCAAACCCAATAAACTTTGATCATATCAAAAACCCAATGAACATTAATCATATCAGAGATAGAAAACCCCAATATCAAAAGACACAGCCACCGGAGTTATTCTCCATCTCTGGCGCATTCTTTTTCCCTCCTGGCAACCCATTCCACCCTTCCCCTTCTCCTCTCTCATTCTTCTCTTTTTTCTGTTGCCACGCCGGAGAAGAAGACCCATCTCTTCACTTTTTTTTCTTTTTCTTTTTTAATTTTTCCCACCAAAACGACGTCGTTTTTGGTGAGGGATTGATCTCAACCCTTGGTTCCATTAGTAGGACAGGTGTCGCGCCCTCATAAATTCACTGTAGGAGATCACTCTACCATTTCACTCTAGAGAATCTTAACGCATTAAGTAGATGTGTGTGAGAAAAAAAGTGATTGAGAATGAAAGAGGAAAGAGAAAAAGTGATTGATTGATGTGTAAGAGATAGAAAGCGATTTTGGAAATTTTTTCTCAAAAATTATATCTTGAGATACAAATCAAACAAGCTCTATAGCTTTCTTACCATTTGCTCTTTCTAAAATTCACATCATAAAATTGTAACCTGTTCTTCTATAAGGTCTTTGCCAATAATGTCAAATTGCAACTTGCTCTCTTGTGACCGACTTTAGGCCTACTGTATTCAATGACTACTATAATAAAGTTATTTTTGTGAATTGATTTACAAACAAACATGAGTCAATGAATGAAACATGTGTCCTTATATGGATTATTTCTCAAATAATCTTATATTAATGTATTCTTGTGAGCTTTTATTTTGTATAGTGATTTTGTGTTTAACTTAAAATGTCACTAATTGTTTTTTATTTTGCTGGCATAAAACACTCACTATGAAGTAGAAGTAACTTGCTGATCCGAAAAAAAAAATAAAAAAATGTAGAAGTAACTTAAAATATAATCCTTGGTTATTATTTACAGTGACTGCACTGTGCCAGCAAAACAAAAAAAAAGTACTTCTACCGTATTTAAGGTAGAAAGAAGTAACTTGATGATCAAATAATTTAAAAAAAAAAAAATTTGAAGTAACTTGAAATATAATCCTTAGTGATTATTTATGGATCTCTAAATTTTTAAAAGTGAAGTTAATCTTTGCTTTTTTTGGTTTTCCAGACTCTTGTAAAGTTATAATTTTTTTGGTAACATTAAGTGCAAAAAAATAAAATATCAAAAATCTAAAGAAAGTATCCTGTGTACCTAAAATAAATAGGTGAACTTTTTGTGTTCTATTTGTGTGAATCTTTTCCTTTCCCCTTTTTTTACATAGTCCAACTATTTTGAAAAATCCACCTCAATGCTGTAACATGTCCTGAATTAAGCTAAAATCATAATAAGATAACATAACGATTTTCACAAAAATTTATATCTTTCACCATAAAGATCAAACCAAAAATGTAAGGCCACTTAACATGTTACTGTAGACACCCCATTTTCGACCGACCTTAAGACTCAGACGTCACCGATTGAGCACTTGGTGATGTTGCATATTGTGCTCGTTCTGAGGTTGCGGAGTCCCGGCTGCGAGCCTTGCCTCCGGACTTCCGGACTCTTTTGTGCTTTTCCTCGGTTTGCGAACCAGGCTCTGTTTTCTCTGTTTTCTCTTCCCGAAGGGAGGGAGAGGTCTCGTAGATCATCTCTCAATGGCCGTGGGCTATGTTTCGTGGTCATAGGCCATTTTTCCCATTTCGGAGCTCGGTTCCCGGTTTTCGGAGCCGTCAGGCCGTGTGCCTCGGTTCGGGACTGCTTAACCACCTCCGTTTGCCCCGGTTTTTGGCACTTATCTTATTTACTCCCTTTCGAGGGACACAGTGGTCCGAGAGACCAACTTCGTGATTGAGCACCACTCCCGGTGCCTAACAGTCCACTTTCGGGGCCCCGAACTGCGTGTTTCGGCTCCCGAACCTTCATTCTACATTTTTGGGCTCCGACCCAAACTTGAGATAGTCATATTTTGAACTCCTTTTCATGTTTTATTAAGGACCTCTTGATGTTTGACATCTCCATCTATCACTTGCTTTTTTACCCCTCCATTTTTTCCTTTTCTTGCACGATAGTTTAGGCCTACTTGTATTTATTTTCGTGGCTTGATGTAAACTAGAAAGTGTCTTATTTTGAGCAACTCTTCAACTTTACTGAAGGGCTCTCGGCCATTTGGGACCCGAAGCTATCACTTGCCCCTTTAGCTCACCCGTTGGCCATTTTGGGGGGAATTTTGAATCCGAATTTCCGCCCCTTTTTTCCCCCTCTTTTCCATCCCTTTTTGTCTATAAAACCAGAGCTCCAGCTGCATTTTTTCTGGGTTAGAAGACTTTGGTTTGAGTCTCATATATACAATCTCTCTCTCTCTATATTTCAAGCACCAAAACCCCGAAAGTCCTACACCATTTCTTCACCATTTCTTCACCACCACCTAGCACCACCACCACCACTCCATTCCAGCGGCTTGGAGGACCTTCTCAAAGGCTAGAAGTGCTGTATTTTGGACCAAGAGACTGCTAAAGTCTGGTTCTTCAAGGGTGAGTCTCGTTTTTCCCTTTTTTGCTCTTTTCTTGGTCTATATCTTAGCCCTTCTTGCTTATACATTTGAGCTCCGACCAAAACTGAAAGTGAAATTTTTTTGAGCTCTATTTCATCTTTCATTAAGGGTCTTACCCTGTTTGGGACGCCCATTTTGCACTTGCTTCATTACCCCTTTGTATGCCATAATCTTGCATAGTATTTTTGGCCTATGTGTAATCTGTTTTGGAGCATGATGTAAACTATAGATAGGCTTATTTTGAGCCCTTCTTCAACATTGAAGAAGGGATCATCACTGTTTGGGACCTCCATGTGTCACTTGCCATTGAACCCCTCTTTGGTCCCCATTTTTGCATGATTTATTAGCCTATTGAGCTTCTGTTTTTGGACCTTGGTCTGAACTGAAAATGGCCTTAAAATGACCCCTTCTTCATGTTTCATTAAGGGTCTAGGGCTGTTTGAGACATCGTTGGTATACTTCATGTTATAGCCCTCTTGTGGCCTTAATTTTGCATGGCATTTTGAGCATATTTCTATACTGTTTTGGGCTTGATCATCTACTGTAAAAATCCATATTTTGGGCCCCTCTTCAACATTGTTGAAGGGCCCTAACCTGTTTGGGGCCAGCATATATCAGTTACTTCTTTGCCCCTTTGTTGGCCCATTTCTTGCATGAGTTGTTTGCCATACTTGTATCTGTTTTGGGGGTCTGTCATAAACTGTGGAAGGTCATATTTTTGGTCCCTCTTCAATGTTGTAGAAGGCCCTTTCTCTGTTTGGGGCCAGCATTTGTGGGTTTTCTCATACTCCTCTCTTGGCCCCCTTTTTTGCATGCTGATTTAGCCCCACTCGTGCTTGCTGTTTGGCCATGTTTAAAACTGTAAAAATGCTAGTTTTGGGGCTGCCTTGCTTCTTCTTTTACACTCCATGTACCAATTATGCATGCTTTGTATAGCTGTAGGCCATTCCGTATGCCTAGTTTCATGTTTCGGGAGTGATTCCATGCATCGGGTGTCATTTCGCCTTGTTTCGGGGCTGTTTTGCATCTCATTTTGCCACTGATTTTTGCATGTTTGCATACCATATTCCATGTCTTTCCATGTCTTGTTAGAGTGGCATTTCGGTGCCTGAGGGTCGGTCCTCGGTTTGCGTGCACGCGTGCACGCATTTCGAGTTGTCTTGTTTTCATCGGATGGCCTCCTATGTGAGTGTGGCCGAGGTCCACTTGTGTTGGTGTAAGCCCATATTGCATTGTGTATGCCATTTCATTCCATAGCATTGTGTATGCTAGGTTGCATATTAGAGCATTGTGTATGCCATGTCACATCAAGCATCGTGTATGCCATTTCCTAGCATTGTGCATATTAGGATGCATCTTAGTTGCATTCATGCATGTCATGCATATTGCATCGTGTTTGGGATAGGGGTTAGCCCGGGCACGGGAAACGAGGTACGTTTCGTATTCCGAGTGACGAAACGTGTCTCAATTCCCTAGTCACCGACACTCCGGATCATCTATGATGGAGTTAGGTCTTGTTGTGTTTTCATGTGCATTCATCTCATATTGAGTTGTACAATTCGGCTCCTCGGCCATCATGCATCGATATGCGTGATTGGTGGCATGAGGATCGAGACAAGCATACATTTGTGAAAATACATGGCTATGCCCCTTTCCTGCTCTCTGTTGCAGCAAAACCAAGAATCAGTAACTTTTCGGAGCTTGGCACGCATTTCAAAAACAGGTGCAGACAGAGGCTAATCGGGGCATTGTCATGGATTTCCGCACAAAGGCAACCCGAACATGCATCATTCATACCCGGAGCGGAATCAAGGTAGTCCCTGGCTTGCATGCCAGTTTTACAGCTTTCTTAGTTAATTTGTTAATTAATTAGGAATTTGTACATTATTTGGGCTGTATTATTTTGGACTGTACTATTTTTTTATTCGGGACTATATATTTATTTGGACCCTCTGTGTGAGGGCATAATTGTAATAAGTGTGCGTGTGTGTGATATATGTCTTCCAACCCCACGTCTTTCTTCCCTTTTATTTACCCGCTTATGATGGTTAGATTAGGGCATGTTTCAATTAGCATACAGTATGATAGCATGTTTGCATTCATTCATCTGTTTTGCATGCACCGGGCTCGGCGCATCATACTAACTGCATTTGTATTTCAATTCCAAGTTGAATACTTGTTAACTGTTGCATCTCATATGCCATGTTTAGAATAGTCGAGCCTGCTATAGTTGCATTTTGCATGTGTTGCATTAGGCATTTTTGTATACTTAGGATCATGCATGGATTTCTAATCGGTTTCTGTTTTGGCTTGGAGTACTCGGTGAGTTTTATGCTTTAGCATCCTTGCATGCGTGTGAGTGACTGCCATGAATAGCATGCTTACCATGAGGCTAATTGCTTATGTGATATAACTGCTTGAATGCCTGTGGGTGAAGGTTGGGTTATCTGGATTGGAACAAATCATTGACTGTGAGTTTTAAGCCCACTAGATAGTGGCAAAACCATGTTTTCTAAGCCCACCCGAGGGTGGCAAAATCTGCATTTTAAGCCTACCTGCGGGTAGCCAACCATCTTTCAAAAACAAACATGAAATGTGTTGTTCCAATTCAGGCGATCTAGTCTATACTTGTATGCTGTGCGCATCACATAGTAAATCTAGGCTAATAATCGGAATAAGAACACACAATGTTTTCAAAACTAGATATCACGGTTAGTAGAGGCCGGTCTTTGACCGGGCGAGCGGGGGTGCTCACGAAGTGACCTTCCCCAACCGTACCCAAGTTCCCGAGCCGAGGCAACTTTGGTGATGACGGACACGTGGCCTTTGGCACCGAGTCAGGGTTTCCTAAATGTCCCCATAAAAAATATTTAGGTGGCGACTCTGTATCTGGCAAAGCAGTCCATGTTTGGCACTTCTTTCAAAAATCTGTTTTCTCAAAAACGATTTGCCGGATTTGGACTCTTTGGTTCAAGATTTAGAACCGTGACAATCGAGTCCTTGAACTGTAGTGAGCCCAAATGAACAGAACGGGACTTAACCCTCCCGGGGTGTTCGGGGACGTCTACAGTTTTTGGCGACTCCGCTGGGGAGTTTGGAGAATTTGACTCGAACTCATGATATCTGGTTTTGACTACACTTGTGTGTTTCTTTGCATTGCATTTGCATTGGTGCGCCTAGGACACCGTGTTTGCCATCTGCTATTCCTGAACGGTTTGCTGGAGGCTTGTCTTGTCAAGGCATGACCATAAGGCTGACCGGTTGTGGGCTCTGCCAGTATGGGAACACAAACCCCGGTGTTACCGGGGCACCCTTTTTGACCATTCGACCTAGTGCATATTCGGATCCATAGTGACCATTCCAAACTAGGACAGGTTGCTTACCCAATATAGGTTGTTTGAAACCGCTGCGTGCGTAGTGAAACCCTAGCTCCTGACAAAATAGGATAGGGAAACCCTACCCCAACATAGGGGTGTTTGGCTCTCACTTATCTGTTATGTGCTTTTAGAGTGCGTCTCTACAGGAATGCATGTATCAGTTTGTAAGTTTGGGCATCGGGCCTGCGGGCACCAGTATCGGTATTTTAGGAATCAGTTATCTGCGGGTATCAGATTCAGTTTTGAGGCAGAATTTGGGGCAGAATTCAGTAGAGGGCACAGTCATCCTGCTAGGCCCGTATCTGTTTTGGTAAACATCAGGCTGAGATGCTGCATGTTTTCTCTTTTGCTAGGTAGTCTTGGAACCATAGCTTCGGAAGGCTCCGATATCCCCCGGGTACCTTGGACTAGTGCTGATAGACTTTGTTAGGTTAGAAATTCAATTCAAGGGCAACCAGTGTTCTTTCGCTAAGGCAAGGCAAAGGAGGGCCAGACAGGGTTCATTTGTTCATCTGATCCGACAGTCACCAGTCACATCATCAGCAGACCCGTGATGGCACAGGGTTCGGAAGAATTTGTGGCCATGATAGCAGCGCTGAATCAGGGAACTGCAATGCAGGATAAGACTAGCGCTGAAACGCAATGCCCATCTGGGGCATCTGCTCCGTATCCAGCTTCAGGACCCCAGCCGAACTTTGACCCACTTCTGCCAGCTGAAGATTTGCAGGGTCCAGATCTCCAAGAAAGGTTGACTCAAGCTCGAGTTTCCACACCCCCGGTGCAGCCTACTGAGAGGCTTCGTCCCTCTGATGTCAATGAATTTAGTTCGACTACAGTGAAAATTGCAAACCTTGAGAAGCAATTCAAAAGGGCACAGGGCCTTAGCCCTATTCACGACATCGAGGATGGGTCCACCGAGGTTGCCGTAAGACTCCCAGTCGAGAGTACCAATGCTGGCGGTAGCACTGTTTCCAAACCTACTAAAGTCAACACAGTTGCCATAGCCGACCCTTTTGTCAAGGCCAGCCTACAAATAGCCAGCCCAGCCCGAGCTCAGGGTAGATTTTTCACCCCCCTCCATATGAGCCTAACCAGCGCATTCAAACTCCTGAGGGAAAGAGGGCATCTCAAACCCCTTAATCCTCAACCTTTGCCAAATCCACTCCCTACCAAACATAACCCAAGCAAATACTGTGTATATCATCAACAGTGCGGCCATGGCACCGATGGTTGCTACCGCCTTCGTCATGAGATCCAGAATCTCATCGACAACCGGACAATAGTTCCCCCTCAAAACCCCAAGGACCAAGTACCTCATCCACATCTCAACCTCAGCCATACACTGCCACCCACCTACAACCCCAGCATATACCCCCCGACCCATATACCCAAGCCCGAGATGTTTATCCCAGAAAGCATGGCCTTAAGCACGATAGATGCACTTGAACCCCAATCATCTCAAACCCGTGAACCCACTACTTCTGAGCTGGGGAGCATGATTGAAGATCTTCAGAGAACAGTGGCAGATTTAACCTTTGGAGTTTTGGCTCCATTATCAACCACATCGCCTACCAGGGAGTTCATGTCAAAACGCTCCCTAATCTTGGGACGGGCTGCATTGGAAGAAGGCGAATCTCTTAGCAAAGTGGAGGCAGGTGGTAAGAACAAGGTAGGGGCGGGCATGGATCCCCATGAACATCTTCTGTTCGCTGTTGAGGCTTTGAAAGCCGAGGGACTGAACAAAGAGCAAGTCCTCGCAGTTGTTGCAAAAGCTGTGGATGACACTTTCGCCACTCAGGTTGGGGGCAGTTTGAATCAAGAGGCAAGCCGGGAAAAGGGCCGTTGTACTAGAAATGATCCTGTTAGCTCTAACCCTCCGCTCGGAAGAGATCAGCAAACCAGGCCAACACCTGCCAATCTCTTCGCTAGTGCGCCCAGTAAAAATTCACAAGCCTTGAAGTACCAACCCCGAGGTCGGAGGGTCTTCCATGCCCTCTATATGCCTTTATCCAAAGCTTTTCAAATCCTTGTGGGACAAGGCCATCTCGAACCCCTTGAGCCTCGACCTCTCCCGAACCCTCTTCCGGCTACACATGATGCTACCCAGTACTGCGTGTACCATCAGCAAACTGGCCATACTACCGACGACTGCTTCCGTCTTCGCCATGAAGTACAGGATCTGTTTGACAACGGGGTTGTCCTCCCGCCAAGCCCTGCAAAGTCTATCGGCACTGGATCGGTGAACTTGGGGAAATAATGTGATTATGTGATCGGGGGATGAACCACCTGCGGGCGGTGCTCGATTAACTCCAGATATGGTGGATAGCATGCACTGTTTTGAGCACATTTGCGAATGTTGTTAATTTGTACTTTCTGACTTGGGTATTGGGTCAGTCTCGTTGTGTTGTACAGAGTCAGTCTTTTCTTATTGAGTCAGTAGGGTCTGTCTTGTTGTATCGAGTCAATCCTGCTGTACAAAGGTCGGGTGATTCCGGGGGTGTTACCTCGGGCGTCACCATTTTGTCTCGTGTTTGTCTTTTTGTTTTGTTTTGAGTCTGTTTCTGCCAGGGAGCCAGTTATGCCAACAGATTTTGAATGAAACAGCAGTGATTTTCACGCTCTCACATTTGCTTCTGCCGTGTGCTAGTTGTGCCGGGATTTGAATGAAATGGCAGTGCATTCCACCTGCTCTCTTGTGCCTTGAAGTCATTGTAATGACCTAAGTTTTTCGAAACCTTTTGAACACTGCGGTAAAAACAAAGAGGGAGGAATTCCTCGGGATTTGCAAAACTTTGATCAAACTGAGAGAAAGAGAGGCGTGCTAAGCCCTTAATGAATGAAATCATGCTTGTTGGAGTGAGTACTGAGAAGGACCCTGGCTTGATCCAGACTGGTTTCACACTATCTTCAGCGCGAGCGATTTGTCGCTTTCTTAAAAATTTTCAAAAACAAAATGTTTTGCGCAGTCCTGCGAAGACCTGTGTGGAGTCGCTCTTGAGATTGTGCAGCCTAGGATCGCTCTCAGCCTCGAGACTCAACCCCTTTTGCTTCCAAACCTTGAACTTGAATTCAGAATGTTCAACGGTCAACTACAATGTGAGGCCTGTGTGGCCAGATTTGAAGCAGCCCTTGAACAAGAGGCCAGGAGAGTTGGATCAAGAAGATCGGAAGATCAGAAGAAGCTTGCAAAGCTAGAACAGAAGTACCCTTCGACCTAGGGGCGAAAATGTCCGATGTGCTCGAAGAGCCGAAGATGGATCCTTCTGCAAATCGATACAACAGCCACTCTCTTGGACACAGATGGCTTCGAGATCCTAAAACCATTTGGCATGGACTTGTTACACTTTTACCCTTTGAGAGGCTCGCTGGGCCGAAAACCCAGAAGGGCGACCCAGGCAAAAGTTAGAGCAAGAAAAAGAAAAAGAAAGAACAAAAAAATTAAAAAAATAAAATAAAATAAAATAAAAATGCAAAAAATATACAAAGAAAAGAAATGTGATGAAAAGAAAATGAAAAAAAAAAAGAAGAAGAAAAAGGAATGAAAAGAATAGAAAAAAAAGAAAAGAAAGAAGAACAAAGCTCGCAAGGTCGAAAACCTGCAACGGGCGCCTTGGCAAAAGTTAGAGCCTAAAAAGGAGAGGTTAATACACGAGTGTACCTTAACCCCGAACTACGTAAAGCTTGATTCCCATCTTTGGGATACGTAGGCAACTTCATTCTGAAGTCCAGCCGTAAAACACTTCAAATTTGATTGTGTCCATGCAATGGTTCTAGTCATTTTTGTCTTCACTGTATCCGAGAGTTTGGTTACATTCAGCACTTTGAGGACTGACTACAATGCGCTGCGGTGCCATTCAAACAAGGGGCAGCTTTCCGTTGCCATTCAACGCGCTGCGGTGCCATCCAAACAAGGGGTAGCTTTCCGTTGCCATTCAACGCGCTGCGGTGCCATCCAAACAAGGGGCAACTTTCCATTGCCATTCAATGCGCCACGGTGCCGTTCAAACAAGGGGCAACTTTCCGTTGCCGTGCAGCTCTCTTCAAGCACGGGGCAGTTTTCCTTTGGATCCGAGGTTGTGCATCTCAGGAGTAGGTTTCATGCTCGTTGAGCAAGTGGCCGTTTGCAAAAATAGTTTTTGAGAATTTTTACTGAAGTTGACTAATTTTCTCGAAAATTGTTCCATCTTTTCCAAAAACTGGACCATTTCTTGGACCCAAAAAGGGAAAATTTTCAGTGCTCATAGCCTGACTTGCATGATTTCAAATCAAAAATTGAACAAGCATGTTAATCTAACTCTCATGTGGGTCAAAATTGTTTTAGTAGAAAGCAAAACAAAAAAAAAACAAAAAAATGGTCAAAATGATGAACTAGGGGCGCAGTCGAGTCAGGAGTTCTGTCTTTTCCCCTTTGTCAAAATACTTGCCAAGAAGGGCACTCTACCTGCCAGAAAAGGCACAACTGAAGGGCACAACAAAAGGCAGAAAGCTCTCACATCCTCCGAGCAACGAGGTATGAAGCCAAGTGCGAAGCACGAACTGGAATGAGACCAGATATTCCACTTCCTCATCTGGACATATCTGATCACGTCCAAACTCCCCGGCAGAGCATCGTCAACCGAGGTCAGTTGCAGATTTGCTACACAGCCAGTTGTAGCACAACCCCTCTGTGGAAGAAGTTCACTGCTGCGCGCAGGAGAAAAAGAATCTAGCAGCATGCTAGGGGCAAGAGCCCGCAACTTCCTGTTTATCCATCAACCACCCAGGGGAGGGGATGAAAAATGAGAGATTGAAGAATAGAGAGATGTGCGATGAGAGAAAAAGTGAGAAAAGGGCTTTTTCAAAAAAAAAAAAAAAAAGAAAACAGAGCTTGAGGGCCGAGTGATGTGAGAACCACAAATGAGAAAGGGTGGGAAACACTACCCGATGAAACAGGCTCCCCTGTGCACGTCTGAGTGTCGTGTCTTTTTGTTTTATCTCGATTCTTGTTTCGAGTCGTTTCGAGTGTTACTCGATGTGTCTAGGTTGTGTGCCTTTTATTTCCTTGTTGAGTTGTTTTGCTATGTTCAGTCGTAGGCTCAATACCTGGTCGAAAACTCATCTCTCGATTCCAAAAAAAATAAAATCGTTTTGTACTCCGAGTGCCGTGCCGTTCTCCACATCTGTGCAAAACGGGATTTGTTCTTTTGAAAACTGCAGGGTTTAACCCAGGTCATGTGAGAACAGTGAAATCAGGGCCTATCTGAAGCTATATAGGTTCTGGACTGCAAAGCAAAAGAAAAGAGGGAAAATCGAAGCACCTGAGTGTATTTCACCTTCAGCGAATTCCGTGATTGTACTCCGGATGTACCTCCTCAGGCCTTGTCACTACTCCGAAGTATGAGTGTATCTCGACCCCAAGCTTAAGCCTGCTTCAAGTCAGAATGGCAATTAAAGCAGCAACAGATGTTATCTCTCTCTAATATGAACAGGGTGTGCCCGTTTTTGAGCTGAATGTGTTGCAAACCCCTCCGAAAGGTAAATCGGAGGTCGCGTTTTTATATGGTCTCGTTAAGGCTTGTATTCCCTTATTCGGCATTTTGTTTCAAATATGCGTTGTCACGCACATTCCACTTGCATTGTTATGCATCCTTCCACCCGCATTGTTATGCACTTCTCATGCTTGCATTGTGATTCACGTTCCAATTGCATTGTTATGCACCCACTTCACTAGCATTGTTATACCCATTGTTATGCTCATTACTTGCATTTTTATGTACCAATTCACTTGCAATTATCATTCTTTCTCCTCGCGCGTGCGACGGGTTAGACCTCCTTTGGGTTTAGAACATTTGGAACACGTTCCAATGCCCGCATCTTTTATTCTGAAACACCGGGATACGTCCCTATGTTTCTCCCCCTTCGGTTAAAAGCGTTCGGAATACGTTCCAATGCTTACACCATTCCGAAACACCGGGATACGTCCTTATGTTTCTCCCTCTTCGGTTAAAAGCGTTCGGAATACGTTCCAATGCTTACACCATTCCGAAACACTGGATACGTCCCTATGTTTCTCCCTCTTCGGTTAAAAGCGTTCGGAATACGTTCCAATGCTTACACCATTCCGAAACACTGGGATACGTCCCTATGTTTCTCCCCCTTCAGTTAAAAGCGTTCAGAATACGTTCCAATGCTTACACCATTCTGAAACACCGGGATACATCCCTATGTTTCTCTCTCTTCGGTTAAAAGCGTTCGGAATACGTTCCAATGCTTACACCATTTCGAAACACCGGGATACGTCCTTATGTTTCTCCCTCTTCGGTTAAAAGCGTTCGGAATACGTTCCAATGCTTACACCATTCCGAAACACCGGGATACGTCCCTATGTTTCTCCCTCTTCGGTTAAAAGTGTTCGGAATACGTTCCAATGCTTACACCATTCTGAAACACCGGGATACGTCCCTATGTTTCTCCCTCTTCGGTTAAAAGCGTTCGGAATATGTTCCAAAGCTTACACCATTCCGAAACACCGGGATACGTCCCTATGTTTCTCCCTCTTCGGTTAAAAGCGTTCGGAATACGTTCCAATGCTTACACCATTCGGAAACACCGGGATATGTCCCTATGTTTCTCCCTCTTCGGTTAAAAGCGTTCGGAATACGTTCCAATGCTTACACCATTCCGAAACACCGGGATACGTCCCTATGTTTCTCCCTTTTCGGTTAAAAGCGTTCAGAATACGTTCCAATGCTTACACCATTCCGAAACACCGGGATACATCCCTATGTTTCTCCCTCTTCGGTTAAAAGTGTTCGGAATACGTTCCAATGCTTACACCATTCCGAAACACCGGGATACATCCCTATGTTTCTCCCTCTTCGGTTAAAAGTGTTCGGAATACGTTCCAATGCTTACACCATTCTCAAACACCGGGATACGTCCCTAAGTTTCTCCCTCTTTTCGAAACACCGGGATACGTCCCTATGTTTCTCTTTCCTTGCGGAACACCGGGATACGTCGCTATGTTTCACATTCCTTGCGGAACACCGGGATACGTCCCTATGTTTCACATTCCTTGCGGAACACCGGGATACGTCCCTATGTTCCACATTCCTTGCGGAACACCGGGGTACGTCCCTATGTTTCACATTCCTTGCAGAACACCGGGATACGTCCCTATGTTTCTCCTTCGTCCTGAAACACCGGGATACGTTCCTATGTTTCTCCTTCTTTTCTAACCACTGGGATACGTCCCTAAACCTTGGGATACGTCCCTAAATCTTGGGATACGTCCCTAAACACCGAGATACGTTCCTAAACCTTGGGATACGTCCTTAAACACCGGGATACGTCCCCATGTTTCTCCATCTTTGGTAAAGAGCATCTGGAATACGTTCCAATGCTTATACCTTTCCGAAGCACCGGGATACGTCCCTATATTTCTTTGCATGATCATAAGTTATGTTCGGCTTCTTGCATTGTCAGTTGCATTTTGCCCCTGCCTGCGGGCATGCCTGCGGGCACATCTTTGTCTATCTTGTCTGCTTTGTCTAAGTCTTCGGCCTTGTCAAAAATGGGTCGTCTCTGGGCTTTGACATTCACTCCCGTCATTCTTATGACTTTCGAGTTCTGTCAAAGAGGGGCAACTGTAGACACCCTATTTTTGACCGACCTTAAGACTCAGACGTCACCGATTGAGCGCTTGGTGATGTTGCATATTGTGCTCATTCTGAGGTTGCGGAGTCCCGGCTGCGAGCCTTGCCTCCGGACTTCCGGACTCTTTTGTGCTTTTCCTCGGTTTGCGAACCAGGCTCTGTTTTCTCTGTTTTCTCTTCCCGAAGGGAGGGAGAGGTCTTGTAGATCATCTCTTAATGGCCGCGGGCTACGTTTCGTGGTCATAGGCCATTTTTCTCATTTCGGAGCCCGGTTCCCGGTTTTCGGAGCCGTCAGGCCATGTGCCTCGGTTCGGGACCGCTTAACCACCTCCGTTTGCCCTGGTTTTTGGCACTTATCTTATTTACTCCCTTTTGAGGGACACTGTGGTCCGAGAGACCAACTTCGTGATTGAGCACCACTCCCGGTGCCTAACAGCCCACTTTCGGGGCCCCGAACTGCGTGTTTCGGCTCCCGAACCTTCATTCCACATTTTTGGGCTCCGACCAAAACTTGAGATAGTCATATTTTGAACTCGTTTTCATGTTTGATTAAGGAACTCTTGATGTTTGACATCTCCATCTATCACTTGCTTTTTTACCCCTCCATTTTCCCCTTTTCTTGCACGATAGTTTAGGCCTACTTGTATTTATTTTCGTGGCTTGATGTAAACTAGAAAGTGTCTTATTTTGAGCCCCTCTTCAACTTTTTTGAAGGGCTCTCGGCCATTTGGGACCCGCAGCTATCACTTGCCCCTTTAGCTCACCTGTTGGCCATTTTGGGGGGAATTTTGAATCCGAATTTCCCCCCCCCCTTTTTCCCCCTCTTTTCCATCTCTTTTTGTCTATAAAACCAGAGCTCCAGCTGCATTTTTTCTGGGTTAGAAGACTTTGGTTTGAGTCTCATATATACAATTTCTCTCTCTCTCTCTATATTTCAAGCACCAAAACCCCAAAAGTCCTACACTATTTCTTCACCATTTCTTCACCACCACCTAGCACCACTACCACCACTCCATTCCAGCGGCTTGGAGGACCTTCTCAGAGGCTAGAAGTGCTGTATTTTGGACCAAGAGACTGCTAAAGTTTGGTTCTTCAAGGGTGAGTCTCGTTTTTCCCTTTTTTGCTCTTTTCTTGGTCTATATCTTAGCCCTTCTTGCTTATACATTTGAGCTCCGACCAAAACTGAAAGTGGAATTTTTTTGAGCTTTATTTCATCTTTCATTAAGGGTCTTACCCTGTTTGGGACCCCCATTTTACACTTGCTTCATTACCCCTTTGTATGCCATAATCTTGCATAGTATTTTTGGCCTATGTGTAATCTGTTTTGGAGCATGATGTAAACTGTAGATAGGCTTATTTTGAGCCCTTATTCAACATTGAAGAAGTTTTCATCACTGTTTGGGACCTCCATGTGTCACTTGCCATTGAACCCCTCTTTGGTCCCCATTTTTGCATGATTTATTAGCCTATTGAGCTTCTGTTTTTGGACCTTGGTCAGAACTGAAAATAGCCCTAAAATGACCCCCTCTTCATGTTTCATTAAGGGTCTAGGGCTGTTTGAGATATCCTTGGTATACTTCATGTTATAGCCCTCTTGTGTCCTTAATTTTGCATGGCATTTTGAGCATATTTCTATACTGTTTTGGGCTTTATCATCTACTGTAAAAAGCCATATTTTGGGCCCCTCTTCAACATTGTTGAAGGGCCCTAACCTGTTTGGGGCCAGCATATATCAGTTACTTCTTTGCCCCTTTGTTGGCCCATTTCTTGCATGAGTTGTTTGCCATACTTGTATCTGTTTTTGGGGTCTGTCATAAACTGTGGAAGGTCATATTTTTGGTCCCTCTTCAATGTTGTAGAAGGCCCTTTCTCTGTTTGGGGCCAGCATTTGTGGGTTGTCTCATACTCCTCTCTTGGCCCCCCTTTTTTGCATGCTGATTTAGCCCCACTCGTGCCTGCTGTTTGGCCATGTTTAAAACTGTAAAAATGCTAGTTTTGGGGCTGCCTTGCTTCTTCTTTTACACTCCATGTACCAATTATGCATGCTTTGTATAGCTGTAGGCCATTCCGTATGCCTAGTTTCATGTTTCGGGAGTGATTCCATGCATCGGGTGTCATTTCGCCTTGTTTCGGGGCTGTTTTGCATCTCATTTTGCCACTGATTTTTGCATGTTTGCATACCATATTCCATGTCTTGCCATGTCTTGTTAGAGTGGCATTTCGGTGCCTGAGGGTCGGTCCTCGGTTTGCGTGCACGCGTGCACGCATTTCGAGTTGTCTTGTTTTCATCGGATGGCCTCCTATGTGAGTGTGGCCGAGGTCCACTTGTGTTGGTGTAAGCCCATATTGCATTGTGTATGCCATTTCATTCCATAGCATTGTGTATGCTAGGTTGCATATTAGAGCATTGTGTATGCCATATCACATCGAGCATCGTGTATGCCATTTCCTAGCATTGTGCATGTTAGGATGCATCTTAGTTGCATTCATGCATGTCATGCATATTGCATCGTGTTTGGGATAGGGGTTAGCCCGGGCACGGGAAACGAGGTACGTTTCGTACTCCGAGTGACGGAACGTGTCTCAATTCCCTAGTCACCGACACTCCGGATCATCTATGATGGAGTTAGGTCTTGTTGTGTTTTCATGTGCATTCATCTCATATTGAGTTGTGCAATTCGGCTCCTCGGCCATCATGCATCGATATGCGTGATTGGTGGCACGAGGATCGAGACAAGCATACATTTGTGAAAATACATTGCTATGCCCCTTTCCTGCTCTCTATTGCAGCAAAACCAAGAATCAGCAACTTTTCGGAGCTTGGCACGCATTTCAAAAACAGGTGCAAACAGAGGCTAATCGGGGCATCGTCATGGATTTCCTCACAAAGGCAACCCGAACATGCATCATTCATCACCCGGAGCGGAAGCAAGGTAGTCCCTGGCTTGCATGCCAGTTTTACAGCTTTCTTAGTTAATTTGTTAATTAATTAGGAATTTGTACATTATTTGGACTGTATTATTTTGGACTGTACTATTCTTTTATTCGGGACTGTATATTTATTTGGACCCTCTGTGCGAGGGCATAATTGTAATAAGTGTGCGTGTGTGTGATGTATGTCTTCCAACCCCACGTCTTTCTTCCCTTTTATTTACCCGCTTATGATGGTCAGATTAGGGCATGTTTCAATTAGCATACAGTATGATAGCATGTTTGCATTCATTCATCTGTTTTGCATGCACCGGGCTCGGCGCATCATACTAACTGCATTTGTATTTCAATTCCAAGTTGAATACTTGTTAACTGTTGCATCTCATATGCCATGTTTAGAATAGCCGAGCCTGCTATAGTTGCATTTTGCATGTGTTGCATTAGGCATTTTTGTATACTTAGGATCATGCATGGATTTCTAATCGGTTTCTGTTTTGGCTTGGAGTACTCGGTGAGTTTTATGCTTTAGCATCCTTGCATGCGTGTGAGTGACTGCCATGAATAGCATGCTTACCATGAGGCTAACTGCTTATGTGATATAACTGCTTGAATGCCTGTGGGTGAAGGTTGGGTTATCTGGATTGGAACAAATCATTGACTGTGAGTTTTAAGCCCACTAGATAGTGGCAAAACTATGTTTTCTAAGCCCACCCGAGGGTGGCAAAATCTGCATTTTAAGCCTACCTGCGGGTAGCCAACCATCTTTCAAAAACAAACATGAAATGTGTTGTTCCAATTCAGGCGATCCAGTCTATACTTGTATGCTGTGCGCATCACATAGTAAATCTAGGCTAATAACCGGAATAAGAACACACAATGTTTTCAAAACTAGATATCACGGTTAGTAGAGGCCGGTCTTTGACCGGGCGAGCGGGGGTGCTCACGAAGTGACCTTCCCCAACCGTACCCAAGTTCCCGAGCCGAGGCAACTTTGGTGATGACGGACACGTGGCCTTTGGCACCGAGTCAGGGTTTCCTAAATTTCCCCATAAAAAATATTTAGGTGGCGACTCTGTATCTGGCAAAGCAGTCCATGTTTGGCACTTCTTTCAAAAATCTGTTTTCTCAAAAACGATTTGCCGGATTTGGACTCTTTGGTTCAAGATTTAGAACCGTGACAATCGAGTCCTTGAACTGTAGTGAGCCCAAATGAACAGAACGGGACTTAACCCTCCCGGGGCGTTCGGGGACGTCTACAGTTAGATATGTTAAATTATTTAATAGAGAAATCATTGATCATGTATCATTATTTACCACGAAGGGATGGCAAAAGGGATGAGGTGAGTTTGTAGTGCCGCACTCCTAGTTTGTCCTCCTCATCTCCCCAATTACGAACGAAATTAGAATTTAATCATCTAAAGGGTCAAAGACAAATAATTTTTTTTACTATATATACAAAAACACATATATGTGATGAAATTCTTATTTCATATCATTCACTGAATTGTTCTACAGATATTTATACACATGTGATCAAATACATTTCCATTCTAACTAACTCTCTTGACTGATATATGTATAACAACCTATCTAACTTCCTAACTAACTGATACAGGTATGTAATGGAGCTGCTATCCTTCCTGAGCTATGACTGTTGTTTGTGACTGTTGGGCATACTTCAGCTTGGGCTGCTAGGGCTGTGTTGCTGATATATGGGCTGATTTGCTAATATTCTCATCATCCCTCGTCAAGCTAATGGGGTGAGACTGCACCATGAGTTGGGATTTAAGAAAATGAAAGCGAGGAAAAGCCAAAGGTTTAGTGAATAAATCTGCAAGTTGAAGCTTAGTGGGAACAAACTTGAGATCAAGAAGCTTAGCAACAACATGCTCACGAACAAAATGACAGTCGATTTTAATGTGTTTAGAACGAGAGTGAAAGACTGGATTTGTAGCTAAGGCCATGGTAGCAAGATTGTCACAATGAAGCGTGAGAACAAAAAAGGGCACACACAAAGCTTTAAGCAGTTGTTGAAGCCAGCAAAGCTCTGCAGCAGTATGGGCTAAGAATCGATACTCAGCCTCAATAGAAGAGCGAGACACAATATTCTATTTCTTAGCAGACCAAGACACTAAATTGGAACCAAGAAAGATGCAAAACCTAGAGGTAGAGCGCCTATCAGAGAGGTCACCAACCCAATTGGAATAAAAAAAAGCTTGGAGAACCAAAGGGCTAGAGGAAAAGGTCAAGCCATGAGATAGAGTACCCTTGATATACCTAAACAACCGTTTGACAATAGAAAAATGACCATTTGTGGGAAAGTGCATATGCTGACAGGCTTGATTAGCAGCCAAAGCCAAATCAAGCCTAATAATAGTAAGGTATTGATGACCTCCAACCAAACTTCTGCCAAAAAAAGGATTGACAAAGGGCATCAGAATCATGGATTCTACTAGAATGCAACAAATTCTTAATCCAAAATTTACCAAATGGGAGGCAATTGATGCTCATCTCCTAAGCTGCTTGGTTGCAACTCTATCTCCCTCAGTTTATTCATCTGTTCTTCATTACACTCATTGCTTTCAAGTGTGGCAAGCCCTAGAAAAGAGATTTACCTCATTATCTATGTCGCATATTTATCAATTGAAGACTAAATTGCAAATAATTACCAAGAATCTCTCTCCATGGAAGATTATCTTGCTCAGTTTAAAGAAATCTCAAATCAATTACCTCTCGCTTCTGCAAATATTCCTGATGAAGATATGATGTTAATCATTCTTAATGGTCTACCAGATGAATATGATGCTCTTAAGACCACAATTCGTGCACGATTTGACTCTCTTTCCATGGATGAGTTATGTTCTTTGTTGTGTTCTGAAGCAATTCACATTGAACGCAAAATCAAACACTCTGATGAGTGTTTGAAAAGAGGTGTAAAAGTAACAGGAGACTTAGAGAACTGGTAAAGACCATTCACATTAGAGCCTCTATGGAGGACTTTGTTCGTAAGCTTGTCTTGAATAAGAAATGAATTAGTATAAAAAAAAAACAACCATGCAATTATGATCCCTAGTCAGTTGTTGAACAGACAAGAGATTAGACGAAATAGAAAGCACATGCAAGAGATGATTAAGAGAGAAAGAATAGGTAGGAGTAGACAAAAGACCTGTACTAATGTGATGAATAAGCAAAGAAGAGCCATTCCCAACAGTAACTTGATCCTGGCCATGATATGGTCTAGAAATGTAAAGATTGGACAAGACGTTGGTGATGTGATTTGTTACAACTGAGTCTATGTACCAAGGGACAGTCGAGACTGATGAAGATTGCTCATTCTAAGCAACAGTAGCAGCATAGGCTCTAGAAGTCAATTGATTGCCTTGAGATAGAGAAGAAGATGTTAGAGGCTGAAAAGCCTGATCCATTTTGTGCCAACAATCAAAGGTAATATGGCATATTTTTCCACATATGTGATAGGTAGTAGAGCCAAAACTAGAAGAATGATAATTTGGCCTGCCTCTGGTGCTGCAATTGGTGTATCGACTGTCATCTCTATTAGGGCCATTATAGGAGCGACCTCTGCTCCTAAAGGGTCCTTTGCCTCGAGAGTGTGAAGAACCACCTCTATAAGCATTAAGAGTGGATTGAGCACCATAGCTAGAGGAGAAATTAGGATTTGAACCTTTAGAAACAGAATATGCAATAGTGAGACTATGATCATCAGAGTGTTTGATTTTGCATCAATGTGAATTGCTTCATAACACAACAATAAACATAGCTTATCCATGAAAAGAAAGTTAGATCGTGCATGAATGGTGGTCTTAAGAGCATCATATTCATCTAGTAGACCAGTAAGAATGAAAAACATTATATCTTTATCAGGAATATTTGCAGAAGCGAGAGACAATTGATCTGAGATTTCTTTAAATTGAGCAAGATAATCTTCCATGGAGAGAGATTTCTTGGTAATTGTTTGCAATTTAGTCTTCAATTAATGAATATGTGACTTGGATAATGAGGTAAATCTCTTTTCTAGGTCTTGGCACACTTGAAAACAATGAGTGTAATGAAGAATAAATGGATAAAGTTAGGGAGATAGAGTTGCAACCAAGCCACTTAGGAGATAAGCATCAATTACCTCCCATTTGGTAAATTCTGGATTGAGAATTGGTTGCATTCTAGTAGAATCTATGATTTCTTGAGCAAGGCAAACAATCGAACCAGTTGCATAACCAAGAAGATTTGTGGCACGAAAGACATTCTGAATCTAGCTTCTCCATATAAGAAAATTATGTGAATCAAGCTTAACTGTAACTAAGGAACTGAGTTTTGATATAAGCAATCTGAGATTTGAAGGAATAGCTGAAGAGGAAGTTTCAGCCATTGCAGGACCTTGCTTAGTTGAGCTAGAGAGCTCTGATACCATGATGAAATTCTTATTCCATATCATTCGCTCAGTTGTTCTACAGATATTTATACACATTTGATCAAATACAATTCCATTCTAACTAACTCTCTTGACTGATATATGTATACAAACTTGTATAACAACCTATCTAACTTCCTAACTAACTTATACACAGGTATGCAATGGAGCTGCTATTGTAACGCCCCAATTTCCTATGCCCAAATGATAACACAACCATCATGGCTCCTTAAAGGAAAACAAAAATAATTCTCCACACTTGTATTACACGATATAATTAGTTCCTTAATGCGATTAGACGTTTAATCCAAAACCAAATAAATAAACAAATAGGTACCCCCAAGGGTTTACAAGTTTCCAAGGCTTATGCCTGGTTACACAAAATGGTTATTCAAACCCATACAAATACAACCCTTAGCTTACAAACAGAGTTACAGCAAAATGAGAGCCTTGTACTCTCAACACATATTTCCTCGCCTTTAGTTAGGCAGAATCACCACATCTTTTTCTGCACAAAAATCCCGTATGGTGAATATAAAGCCCAATAGGAAATTCTTAACAAAGTATATACATTTTATACAAGTCTCAAGAGATGAAATGCACAAGTCATGCTATGCTCCTTTTTTTGAAAGTAAATCACATTTTCATCTTTTGAAAACCATCATGCTTAATGATGTCATGCAATTTCAATTGTTCAAAACTTAACAATTTATTTCAAGGGCGGTAAATACAACTCAGGTAATCCCTAGGTCGGTGTCTGCAAGTAGACTATACAACTACTACCAAACTATCATTTTTACTAGTATTAATTGGAAGGCTCGACACTTATCCGCATGGGTTTTCGGTCTTTCACCCTGGACTCTCAGGCCAACTTATTCAATATCATCTACACCACCTATCAAGACTTACCAACATATTTACCCTAAAATCATTCCATGAAAACTTGTTTCTCAATATTCTTTTCTCAATGCAAGTTTTCAAATCAATTTCAAAATTTAATGTAATCAAATGAATTGATATGCCAATTTCACAAGATAAATATAAATACTTTTATTTCAATTCATCATCCAATGAATAATACAATTCCCTCTTCTCAAGTATCCTCAACAATTAGTCATTTCAAGACTATTTCAACATTTTGAACAATAATTTCCAAAATGAACAACAATTCTCATATTCCCTCTTCTCAAGTATCCTCAACAATTAGTCATTTTAAGACTATTTCAACATTTTGAATAATAATTTCCAAAATGAACAACAATTCTCATATTCCATGAAATTCATCATTTATATAAATATAAATAAGAAATTTTCCAAATATCCATTTATTTTGACACACAAAATAAATATAACAATATCATTTATGGATTTTCAATCTCTTTTAAAAATCTCCAATTTCTTGGTTTTCTCACCAAAACTATACAACTCAAATATTTTGAAAGAAAACTTTTCAAAATTTCCTTTTCTTCAATCAACGAAGATCGAAACCCATAAGATCATTTAAAAAAAACAAGAGACAAACCCACTTTCAAAATCGCTCAACTTCTTGAATCAACAATCAATTTTCAAATCTATCGAAGGATGATTTCGAAAATCATCTAGATCTTGCAAAAATATATATATATAACTCTAAGAAAATTCTTACCTCAAGTGTAGAAAACCCAAGCAACAAGATGAAACTTCAAAGATGACGAAATCAAGTTCTTCTTAGATCAAAATGAAGCTCTTGAAGCACTCTACCTTTTTTCTCAAAGACACTAGGGTGAAGAACACAATGGATCTAGATGAAATCTTAGAGAGAATGTGAGTTTTTAGAGAGAGAGACTCAAGATCTGAGTTTTTGGAAAGTTTTAGAGAGGGAGAGAGAACTGAAAAAGTGATCTAAAATATCAGATTCACGAACTGATATAACATGGTCTGCTCGAGCGTGGAAAGCTCCGCTCGAGCGTCGAATACACTTTCCTAGTACTTTTGCAGACAGGTCAAACTTCTGGAACCAAACATTCTCTGCTCGAGCACATAAATAGCCGCTCGAGTGGACAAGCAACTTCGAATGCATTTTGCATTTTTGCTTCGGGGGTGCTGCCCCCTGGACCCCCGCGAGCTGACCGGGTAGCTCGATCTCCGGCATACTCAGCGAAGTGGCAAAACATAAAAGAATTAACTTCTGATACAACTTTGCAAGGCACAATTCGGGTTGGATTCGCATCTAAGGGTTTGGAGACATTACATGTTCCAAACACACCGCTACAACCTGATAACCAAAATAAGGGAAATATAGGGAAACTAAGATACGTAACACCGTTCAAAACCATACCAACCCGAGCTTGGAACACCACAAAAAGACAGGTCAAAACCTGTGACTATTGTTTGTGATTGTTAGGCATACTTCAGCTTGGGTTGCTGGGGCTGTGTTGTTGATATATGGGCTGATTTGCTAATATTCTCATCAATATGTACATTATGATATATAAACTATATATGTGCACATAAAAAAATTCAAATAAATAGAAGTAATCTCTAATAGGATAAATATATTTTTTGGATAGAAAATAGAAAGAGAATATAAGATGGTAGAAGAATGTGATATATATCTTTTATATTGAGGGGCTATTTTATTTATAAAATAAGATATATATTTTCACAAAAACAGAGGGATTATGGCCTCCTATAGTCTTTTCCTAATTCCCTCCCTATCTCCAATATAGACATGGCATATATGGTGTCTTGTGATTATTCAAGGTAGATTGAAGTTGCAGATAGAATGTAAGATCAACAAGGATTTTAATAGAAAACAAGGAATGGAGTATTTATTTATGTTTTCTCCTTTAGATTTTCTCGAATACCTATTAATTGAATAAGGAAATGTATGTTTGACTGGTGGGTTAATCAAAATATTTTGATGAAGACCCTTATACTGTGTTTGGTTTGGAAATTTGAGGAGAGATTTGAAAAGAGAAAGGAAAAAATTAAGTGAAATGTGAATAAAATATACCTATATTTTACTTAGTTTCACACATCTTTTCCCTTTCCTTTTCCAAATTCCTCTCCAAATCTCCCAATCAAACATAATGTTAAGTAATTGGAGCAACCAGTCCAACTAATGATCTTAATCGCTTTGTGGCTTATCGTTACATTTACACTACATAGCTTTTATTATTTAGTCAAGACAAAGTTAAAAATAAAATAAAATTCTCCATTAGAATTATTTTGATTTTGAAAGTTAAGAATATTGTTATGAATTTTAAATAAAATTATTGTAATCAAAATAAAATTAGGGGCATTTACATACAAATCTCATATTGTGAACTTATAAATCATTAAGTCCTAGATAAGATTATTTGCTCCTTCAAGTCTTATTAATTTTTAATAGACCAATTTACCCTTAATTTACCCTTCTAAGACCTCCATCAATGCCAGATGTCTAACTGCATGCTTGGTGTGAATGTAAGTTGCTGCCTTCATTCTCTCTCTCTTACTTTTACAGCCACTCCCTAACAACTACAACCAAACATCCCCTTCTCTTTCATTTGTTTTCTTTCTCTTTTTTTAGTTTCAGACTCTCTCTCTCTCACATATAAAAAATGGAGCCCAAGCTTTTTGACTTTGGTTCTCTCCTTATCTATCTCAACACCGTCAACACCTACATTGACTCCTACACCATTATTGTTCTCCTCCACCATGCCAAATCAAAGTTCGTCTTCTCGATTTCCATATTCGATCACTAATCCTCGAAGCTATCTCTTTGTACCCACCAAATATACAACATCCTAAGTTCATTCTCATCATGGATGATGTGGCTTCAGACCTAATCCCCTCATCATCCGCCATTGGTGACTACGAGAGCTTGGTGAAAAATGATGATTCTAGGTTCAACTGGGTTTGTCCTTCAAATGAGTGGGGACTCGATCACATAAAACTACACCTCCAAGACCACTTCTTTCCCGAAAGTGGTAGTTCATTCTCACCTTACGATTTTCAATGGTTGTGCAAAAACTAAGAAGTTTTCATAAACAATGGTTGTGTAAAACTGAGAAATTTCTCAATTTTTTCTAGTTTTAAAATTGAGAATATTATCAGTTTAAAATTGGAAAAATGATAATGTTCTTAGTTTTAATGTCACGACCCGCTCCCCGTACCCAAGGGTTAAGTATCGTGATGGCCAGTAACTGAAGTTACCTCCGGCCAATTCTTGATCAAATAAATAAACGCAAGTGGAAATAATATTTAAGTAAGGGTACCTTAATAATCATTGGAGCTTCTATTTTTATAACAAAATTTATTGACAAAAAAGGCCGATATAAATATCATAAAAGTGTTGTGTGTGTCTATTCCGCAGCCCTGCGTATCTTCAAAAGATTTGATTCATAAATTATATAGATTTATACTTATCTTTAATAAATATTTAAGATCATTACACTTTGGCCCAATTTTTTAATATAACTATATAAATAAATCAATCCCTAATTAAATTACACTCTATCGTATATCAACAGAAAATTAATTATTTATTTTACTATCACACCAATTATTATTATTATTATTATTATTATTATTATTATTATTATTTATTTACTCTTACTTTTATATTTATTTATTTACTATCTTTAACTTTAATTTGGCCCAACTAGTATTATAATTCCATATTTCTGTTAATTTGGCCCCAAATAATAATCCCTAATTTAATTACACTTTATCTCATACACCGGTAACATTTAATATTTTATTTTACTCTTACGGAATATTTAATTAAACATTTAGGGTTTTTCTCATTTATAATTAAATAATACTAATATAAAATTTAAATGACAACTTAAATTTTCGGGTTGTTACAATCTTCCCTCCTTTTAAAAATTTCGTCCTCGAAATTTGTCATATGTGTAAGCTATCCGCTGCGCGCTCTGATAAATATATATATTAGATGATTAATTTGATAAAAAATATTACCTCAAAAAAAACTTTACCAAAAACAACTCACTGTCTAAATTTCAAAAATTGTTTTGGGCCAAAATGAGAAACAATCGGTGACTTTAAAAACTTTTTATTAGTTTTATTTCTGAAAAGAAAAAAAATGAGAATATAATTAAACAAGCGACTGGAAGTGAAATGACAAAATCATATGCAGGAGTTGAAGGAATTTGAGATGAACTCCCATTTATTTTATCCGTGAACTTTCCACTAATGAAAAATAGTTTCAAAATTAGTGTTTTGAAAATTTGAACCCCCTTTTAAAATGTCGAAATGATTTTTTTTTGAATACTAAACGGGAAATTATATATATTTAATTATATTATAATTTTGGTGGGTGCTTGAGCTTGACATCCTTTGTTCCTTTTCCTTCTTTTACTATAACAAATATAAATTATATCTAACATCCTTCACAAATTAGGCACACACAAAAAATATATATATATATAATCATATAAAATTATAATATAAATAAATCGACTAACAAAATATAATATTTAGGTACTAATTACCCGCTATCTTACTTCTTAATTGTGCGTGTGTCCTATGCTCTAATGATGATTTATTTATTTATTTATATTTTATTTTTATAAACCATTACTCTGATACCACTTGTCACGACTCGTTTCCCATACCCAAGGGTTAAGTATCGTGATGGCCAGTAACTGAAGTTACCTCAGGGCAATTCTTGATCAAATAAATAAACGCAAGCAGAAATAATATTTAAGTAAGGGTACCAAAATAATCATTGGAACTTCTATTTTTATAATAAAATTTATTGACCAAAAATGCCGATATTTACATGGAAAAATATCATAAAAGTATTGTATGTGTCTATTCCGCAGCCCCGCGTATTTTCAAAAGATTTGATTCATAAATTATATAGATTTATACTTATCTTTAATAAATATTTAAGATAATTATACTTTGACCCAGTTTTTTAATATAACTATATAAATAAATCAATTCCTAATTAAATTACACTCTATCGTATATCAACAGAAAATTAATTATTTATTTTACTACCACACCCATTATTATTATTATTATTATTTACTCTTATATTTGTATTTATTTATTTACTATCTTTAACTTTAATTTGGTCCAGCTAGTATTATAATTCCATATTTCTGTTAATTTGGCTCAAATAATAATTCCTAATTTAATTACACTTTATCTCATACACTAGTAATATTTAACATTTTATTTTACTCTTATGGAATATTTAATTAAATATTTAAGGTTTTTCTCATTTATAATTAAATAATACTAATATAAAATTTAAAGGACAACTTAAATTTTCGGGTTGTTACATTTAACACTAAAAAAATTTAAAAAAATTTCAATTTTACTGGATATTTTTGCAAACTGAAATCATTCTCAATTTTAAATTAAGAACATTCTCAGTTTTGGAACTGAGAATATCTCAGTTCTTACCTACAAACCAGATCTCCTGGCCCATCTCTTTAGTCGAATTAATATGCTCTGTTCTGAACCTTGAAATTGAGCAATCAAGCATTTTAAGGACTGGAGTTTCACATACACACACAAAGTTGTTGCAAATTGAAGTGATCAAGGAAGAGAATAGATTGAAACAAAAGTGTAAAATGTTGAGGCATCACAAACCTCCAACTTAAAAATCTTCGGATAATCCAAACGATCATCATCATCAAGTGTTTGAAAAGATCCATGAAGATGTAGACTCTGCTCCTTCTCCTAGTCGTAAAATTTCTTAAGGACGTTCCAAGTCCTCTTCTTTCTCCGAAGTTACATCTCTAATACGTTAAATTCAAAAGGGCATGAACGTCAATTGCATTTCAAAATGGGACTTGTGCGTCCAAAAACTATTGCACAAGACTTGAGCTACCACACCTACTGTCATTAAGACTTTTAAGTAATTATAATAAAAAATTATAAAATGCTTAAATTTTTCGCTTTGGACCTCAAATAAGTTTGAGTAACCTCTGAATATATGAAATTTTACTATATCTGACCAACCTAAAATTAACGGAAAATTCTACTCTATACACCCCTTACTATATATACACCTAAGTTATATCATTTTTTTCTTTAGTTATGATTTTTTTTTCCTGTAATTATGACATTATTTTAATTGTGACTCATGATATTTTTTATTATACTTTATATATTATTTAATTATGACTATTTTATTTTATTTTTAGATATAATTTATAAAGTATAAAATTATATCATTTTTTTTTGAAAAAATTACTCATAAATTCCATTTTAATAAATGTTGCTCTAACTAGTCCTAAGTGTTTTTTCTTATAGCGATCCCAGTTTTCCCTCCGTTGGTTGTGGTATTCCAGATTAGGTTCCGCGGATGTCTATTGTTGTATATGTGGCATTTCCATCCTTTAATTTCTTGTATTCGAGTTTTAGGATGTTTTGGGCAGGTTTGTTACATGTTGGGTGTGTTTTGAAACAAATGGTTGCTGCCCAGATTTTGGTGTCTTCGCTCGAGCGACGCTTTTGTCGCTCGAGCGAGCTCTGTGTTTTAGTTCCTTCGCTCGAGCCAGGGTTCCTTCGCTCGAGCGAGAGTTGAGTGTTGTGTTTGGTGGCTCGAGTGAGAAGTCTTGTACTCGAGCTTGCGTCTGCGTCCGGTTTTGGACCTGAAGGTTGCATTTCTTGGCTCGAGCGAACTTTCTTTCGCTCGAGCGAGCGAGCTGTATGTTTTGGTTTCTTCGCTCGAGCGAGCATTATTGCGCTCGAGCGTGCTTCTGGGTTGCAGACTTGAAGCTTCGAATTGTTGGCTCGAGCGAGGCTTTCGGCGCTCGAGCGAGATTTCTTTGTGTCTGGTCGCTCGAGCGACCACTCCTTCACTCGAGCGAGCCTCGATTATATCAGTTGGCAGCAGTAGGTTACACTTCTCTTTTTCATCATCTTCTTTGCTCAAACCCTAGCCCCGGCTGCATCTCTCTCTACACTTTCTCTCTCTAAGATTTCATCTACTTCTAGAGTGTTTCTACCCTAATCTCTTTGTAAGAAAGATAGAGGGTGGTGTGGGCTTCACTTTAATCTGAAAAACTATGGATTTGGAGCACTTTGAGTTTTCTTCATAAACTCTTTTGGGTCTCTTTTTTTGAGATAGGGATAACCTACTCCTTTCTATGGATTTTGACATAGATATTATGTGTTTTGTATAAATGGTGGATAATGATAATTTTGAGAAAGTTAGGGTTTGCTTTGAGGTTATTAAAAAAAGGGGTTTTAAATTGTTAATCTCCATGTGTATGTGAGACCTTGGAAAATAGTATTATTGTTGTTGAATTGATGAAAATGAGCCTTAGGGCTAATGTTGGGAAAAAGAGGGGAAAAGCCCTAATTTAAATGTGACTAATTAATTTGTATAATTAATTTGAGAAGTTGTGAAAATGTGAAATTGAGTTGGAAATCATGAAATTGGGAAATTATGAGATTGAATGGTGCAGTTGGATAAATAAATCACTCACCTATGAAAATGTTGATATTTTATCTGTTTGATAAATTTATTATTTGTTTAGAGATACCTGCTTTGGGCTATCGGTGGAGGATAGTCTTGATTGTTGTAGACACTGCATGTTGATTAGGGAAAACTGAAACTAATCACATTGAATATGTCATTAAATATGACGGTTGGGGTAATACATCGAATATGTGTATTGATTGATCATTGTATATGATAAGTGTTTAAATACATTGTATATGTATATTGTTTGGGAGAAGATAGGAGATGTACTCCATGGTTTGAGAGGAGATAGGGGATGTACTCTCAAGCCTGTTTGGGAGGAGATAGGGGATGGACTCCATTGATAACTAAGTTGGCCGGAGTGTCCAGGGTGAAAGTCCCGAAATTTTAATTACGTTTGCATAACATAGATAATTGAAGTATGGGAAGTGTTTTATTATGAGTTGTAGTCTCATAAGAATTGTGGGAAAATGGAAGTGTTTTAAATATGAGTTGTAGTCTCATTTAATTGTTTGGCCAAGTTCTGAGTCATGTTCATGAATCGAAATTATATAAGTAAAGGAAAGTGAAATAAAAAATGGATGTACCTATTGTTGATGGGAAAAGTATCATAAGTTGGTGTATTAGTGTTAACCATTTGTCGAATGCTAATGTTTTAGTCAATTCTCATACTTGGTTAGTATATCTCTACTGGGTTTTGGCTCACCCTATATGAGACATTATTTTCAGGTACATGTGACATACCACCTCCAAGGACGTAGCTTGGGAGGCTTATAGGCTGAAGAATCATTTTGTTGTTATTTTGTTGTATTACATGTAAGCCAAGAGCTTATTTTGTATAAAGAGTTAGAACTCTTCTTTTGTTGTACCCAAGTGTTAACTTGGAAAGTTGTAAGCCCGTAGGGCATTTACTTTTGATGTCAACATGTAATACTTTTGTATCTAATACTCTGATGAATGGAAAATATGCTTTACTTTATGGCCTATGTATGTCAAGAATGTTGCGTTTATATGTTTTATTTTGAGGGCGTTACATTTCTTAAACCATTTAGTCCTTTTTATTTTTGGTATGATATATGTTTTTGATATATTATATATAGAGTTTACATTTTTACCCATATTGATTTCATTTTGCAGGTCTCTCAATCTCTCCGATTGAAGTTAAACAAAATTCAAAACTCACCATTGAACAACATCACCAACATCAACATCCGAACCCTTGATTCCAGATTCCTCAGAAATCTCCTGATCGGTGGAATTGAGGACCGTGGAACCGTTGCGGCTCGGATCGGAGGAGAATTGAGAGGGAAAAGAGTAGAGGAAGTCTTCGGAGTCGGAGGGGAGGTAGAGATCATCGAAGGTGAAATCGAGGTCGTCGAAATCAGCGTCGAAGGGTAAGGCTAAATCGAAGAAGAAAGAGTCGGATAAAAAGGCGGAGTCAATGATGTTTGTTGATGTTTGATGATGTTTGATGTTGTTGATGTTTGGGGATGTAGTTGATGTTGATGATGTTCACAATGTTGATGATATTTGATGATATTGTTGAAGAAAGGACGATGGCAGTGTTGGTGGGGCTGAAACTGGGGGGAGTGTCAATGGCGAGAAGCCGAAAATGGTGGGGTAGAGAAGGTCTGCAATTTCCCATTACTCTCACTCAGGACTTGAAATTACTCTTGCCAATATGATTTGCAGAAACATCACCTGGGCATCATTTTCAACTATGTTCTGTGGCTATATAATTACAGATTCATCATTTTGCTCTCTCTCTCTCTCTCTCTCTCTCTGTATGACATACATACATATATTATATGTATCATTTTTTTAGATAGATATCTTATATGTATCATTGAATTGGGTTTAATTGAAGTTATTTGATTGTTTTTATCTGAGATTTTGTCAGTTGGTGGGTAGTGGTGGATGTTTTTGGTTGCTCAATATGAAGGGTGATTGGTGGTGTTGGTGTAGGTGCAGAAGAGGGTGTGCAAGGGGGAGGGGGGGGGTAGAGAAGCACATGCGGAACAGGAGGATGAATAGGCCGGTGTAATGGGAGGGAAGAGAAAGACAGGAAAAACATAATAGGGCTTTTTTTTTTTTTTTTGTTGATGAATAGGTCGGTGTAATGTTTGATGATGTTGTTGATGTAGATGATGTTCACAATGTTTGATAATGTTGTTGATGTTTGATGATGTTTGGAGATGTAATTGATGTTGATGATGTTTGATGATGTAGTTGATGTTTGTTGATGTTTGATGATGTAGTTGATGTTGATGATGTTGATGATGTTGCTGAGGTAGTTAATGTTGCTAATGTTCGGAAAAGGAGAGAAATCTAAAAAAGGCTATAGTAAGCTTTTTAGGTATTTTTGTTATTACAACATCAGTAAAAACTTACATTCGTCCTCCATAAAAAAAAATTACGTGTTAAATAAATGAGTATATACGTAATTAACATTCAAATAGGACTTATTAGTCCACAAAATAAAAGGAAGAATCAAATGATTTAACAAATTAAAATTTAAAATTTATTGATGATTTGCCTTTTTTTTTTTTTAATTATACTATTGATACGATAGACGCTTTTTAATCTTTCCCCTAACACACACCTGAAATTAATCATTGCAGTATATGACACTGCGCCCATACAAACGCTTAAGTAAACTCTAATGTAATGACATAACATAACAAGCTGAGAAGTTGAACATTACATAACATAACAAGCTGAGAAGTTGAATTGCAGTAGTTATCTCAACATAGGGTAAATTACAATCATCTCCCTGAGGTTTTTAAAAATTACCCTAGCCTTCCCTCCTTTGTATAAAAACACTGATCTCTCTCGTAACTAACGGCATTAATGTAATAGTTAGTTTAGCAATTTTAAGATTATAAATATTTTTTGTTGATAATCATTAAATGTGCAATTATTATTTTGATTATACTTTATATGATGTTTGATTATGACTCATTTGTTTTAGTTGTAATTTAAAAAATTTAAGTTATGACATTTGTAATAATCAACACCATAAATGCTATAACTTGTATAAAAAATGCTTAAGATCTCCAAAGTTGAGGACCCCCATGACCCTTAAACTGATGTGGACCAATCATATGTTTTTGTTTTTGTTATTTTTTTTTTCTTTCCTTCTTGGACTAATCACATGTGAGTGGGGGTTGTGTTTTTTAGGTGTTTGTAACATTGTTGTAACTTGTATTTAATACACATAAAATGATGTGTATTCTAGAATAACCTATTGTTATGACAAAAATGATGATGAAACAAATTTAAAAATTAATTATATAAACATAAGATAAGTTATTTGATAGTTTTTAATCAATACTTTACATCATACAATTTAGTTTTTTTTTTTATTTTTAAATAAGATAAAATTGATGAGTCTCACTATTTAAACTAATAAAAATCAATTTGGGATACAACATGCATTTATTTAAGTAGTATTAAATAATATTTCTAAATACTTGCATGGTTTGATTATATATGTATAATTTGTTGCTTCATATATACAAGTTCTTATATTTCTCATTTGATTTTAATAATTTATATTAATTCATTTACTTAAAAAATAATTAATTAATTTCTTTTATTCTTAATTTACAAATAATCACTTTTTTATACAAACCAAACTGAAATTTCTCTATGTATTAATCTAATAACTAACCATTAAATTTAAAATAAAAAAAATTATTAGTCAAAATAACGGTTAACTAACTTATTAGAAGAATATGTAAATCAAAAATAAATTCCAAAAGAGACCAGTGTAATTAAAAAAAAAAAAAAAAAAAAAACCAGTGTAACTGTCAAAGCCTCAATAATGGTAAGGGAGAAGCAATGTAAAAGAAATTGAGTGCGCACCCTTACGAAACGGTTGCGTAGGTGTCGTTTGATAACACTTACGAAATAAAAATTTAAAAAATTTAAATAAAAATTTGTTTGGTAAAATTTTTAATTTATAAATCAGTGGTCTCAGTTTATAAATTTGGCCAAAAAATAAAAACACAAAAAATGTGTTTCCGTTTTGAGTTTTGAGTTTTTTTTTTTTACCACTCAACATTAGCCACCACCCGCCACCATTTCCTACCACCGTCTTCTGCCACCACCACCCATCACCCACCCCCTACCACCACTTGCCACCACCACTCACCACCCACCTGCCACCACCACCCATCACCCGCCACCACTACCAGCCACCAGCCACTTGCAACCTACTCGCCACCACCACCCACCCCTCGCCACCACCACCCACTTGCCATCCACCCACCACCCGCCACTACCATCCACCGCCTGCCACCACCACCACCCGCCACCTACTTGCCACCACCACTCACCACCGACCTGCCACCACCATCCATCACTCGCCACCACCAGCCACCCATCACCACCAGCTACCTGCCACCCACTCGCCACTACCACCCACCACCATCACCCACCACCACCTCCTACCCGCCACCCACCTGCCACCACCACCCACCACCCACTCGCTACCACCCACCACTCGCTACTGTCACCCACCCGCCACCTACCTGCCACCACCACCACCCACCACCCACTCGCTACCACCCACCACCTGCCACCGTCACCCACCCACGCACCACCACCACCACCCGCCACCTACCCGCCACCACCCACCACCACCCGCCATCCGCCACCCACCTGCCACCACCACTCGCCACCCACCACCACCACCACCACCACCACCCGCTATCCGCCACGCACCCGCCACCACCAACCACTCGCTACCACCTACCACCCGCCACCGTTACCCATCCACCCACCATCACCACCCACTCGCCACCACCCACCACCATCGGTCATCCGCCACCCACCTGCCACCACCACCACCACCAGCACCACCACCCACTCGCTACCACCCACCACCCGCCACCGTCACCCACCCACCCATCACCACCACCCGCCACCTACCCGTCATCCGCCACCCACCTGCCACCACCACCCACCACCCGCCGCCACCGCCACCACCACCCACTCGCTACTACCCACCACCTGCCATCGTCACCCACCCACCCACCCACCGCCACCACCCACCACCACCCACTACCCACCACCCACCGTCACCACTTTCCACCACCGTCTTCCGCCACCACTTGCCATTTCTCACTCTTTTTTATATTTTTAAATTTTTTTAAACATTTTGTTAATTACCAAACGCGTTTGTTGTTTATGTTTTTCTAAAAATAAACAAAAATCAGTTTTTAAAATTTTTGTAAATATAAACTGAAAACGTAAACGTTACCAAACAGACCCGTAGCGTTTACGAATTGACGTTGGTTGGCTCTGTGATTTTACTTCAATTTTAAAGGCATTGCTCGAACAAAGTGTAGAAAACACTTTGAGTCGTTTCGGGATTTTTTTTATTTTTTATTTTAATATTAGAGATTTACCATTTGAATATTTAAATTTACCCATAATGATGTGGTAAAGAATGATAAGTCTTACACAATTGAGTATATAACAAATTAATTTTTGATATGACCATTTGTGAATCAAATTGTAAAAACTTTTTGTGAGTTTTAAATATTTTTCTTTTTAGAGTATATATGTTGGTTTTTTTGACTTTTGAAGGTTAGTTTTGTAATTTTAAGTGTGTCAAGAAGGATCAATCAGTCCTTACAGAAGATTAATTGCCAACCAATTATCAGACAATTGTATTTCAGTTCTTTCAGCCTCAATGAAGAGGATTTTTACTGGTGGCTTGTTTAGGAGAATTTAGTAAACAACAATTAAATGAAGAACAATTGCAGTATTTCATTAAGTAAAAATGAAAAATTTATAATGATCTGATCCAGCCTCGTAGAGATTTACAGCAACAAGTTATTCGAAACTACTCCTATGAATAAAGTGCAATACAAGAATTTGAAGTGCAAAACTGTAAAAACTAGAAGGAAAATAAAGTAGATAAAAACTAGTTTCTAGATCTGAGTCTGGGTCCCTCTTTCTAGGGCCTTCTCTGCTATTTATACTTCTTAATGATAACCATCGAAATGGGCTTCTAACCGTCGAAACATCCCTTTATGATCGCTGATCACGCTCTTTTACAGTTAGCTCTACTACGCCATATTTGCAGTTAGGCTTCTCTCCTGATTTTGAATTTGAACCTTGTGGGTAACTGTTAGGCCACATCACCTTGTATCTCTCGATCATTCCAGTGCTATGCAGACCCATTATTACCAATATGGGTTGACACGTGTCTGACTATGGTTGGTGATTTATATTACCTTCCCAAATTGCTCTTCTCATGCCACGTGTTGAATCGTAATTGGCTTATACAATTTATATAGCCAACATTATCCCCCACACTAATATACCCAATATTTGGTGATATTAGTGGATCAAAACACTTCACCCACGTCCTAGGACGTGCATGGGTTTCACATTTTCTTAGAACTGCAACCGATTGCATTAAATTTTTTTCTACACCTTGAACATTTTCTACTATCTGAGCATTCGAAAGGACTGATACAGCTCGCATGGCCAAACAAACTTTCTTTGACATAGATCGAGCATACGAGGAGTTGTTAGATAATGATGTTTGCCCTAGAAATAATTTTCATGCATTTATTAACCACACCTATTCATCTCCCTATATTCAAGTCATGGAAGCTTTTGCAAACTATCGACCTTTGGATCACGAACCTATAGTTCATAATTCTTTAGCCCAAAACTTTGCAAACATGGATATTGGAAGCTCTTCTTCTAATCAAAAACATTCTGCGTGGGATGAGGCTGCAACTTCTTCTTCTTCTTCTTCTTCTTCTTCTTCTTCTAAGACTTCTAGCTGGGGAGGCTGGCCAGAACCTGAGGAATCCAGGCTGAGAGAGCGCATTAATCATCACTTTGTCAAATTCGCTGATCTTCCATCTTTCCCTCTTTTCGCTCGGAGCTCGGTGGTTTACCCATATGTATCCATTGATCGCCGACGCAGTTTGGAAGACAACTTACTCATAGCATGGTACACATCTTCCATGCCTACGAAGATTGTGCAAGCCACTCGTCGTCCAGAGGAAGCACAAGGGTACAACCCGTCATTCTTAGCCTAGAGGGCAAAATTTTGCTCTTCTGGCTGGCTTGCATGCATAAATAACCCCTAGTTCCCTTCTTCTTTTGAGATGGATCCTTCTGCACCTCCTTTGCCGCAAAACCCTCATTGGGTGGAAGAATTGAGATTTACTCTCTTTGAGAATCAGTTTCTTTCTTCCTATAAACCTCTAACCCCCTCCCCCCCCCACTATATTTGAGCGATATCAAGCTCAGTTTCTGCTTGTGGCCTTTTCTCACTTGCCTTTCAATGTTCTTGAGGGTGATGTTCTTCTTAAGAACTTTCGATGGGCTTGTGATGTTATGACTCGGAGTCATGTCCTCAGTCCTATTGCCCAAACAAAGCTTCAGATGTTTTTGGATCAACTCCCACTGCTTATCCATTGGCACCAAACTTCTGTGGCCACCACTCAATCTTTGGACAACATCTCAACCTGTCGAATTCACACCCAGTATGAAGCAGAGAACCTTATCGATGAATATAATGACTTCAAGAATAAAGACTCTGCATACTGGGATGACTTGGATATGGATGAGATAGAACAAGGATTGAAGGAAACAAAATTCGAAATAAAAGCTGAACAACTTTTTCATTAAATAAGAGCATATCAGCTTTAGCAACCTAGCTTGGAGAAGATAGAAGACAGAATAAAAAAAGAACAGAAATTCATTGACCACTTTTGGAACAAGTTTCATGACCTTGTCATTTTCTTTATTCTTTATTTTTGTCAAATTGAATATGTAGCCAAAAAGGCTTTCTGATGTAATTACTTTCATCTTAATAAAGCTAGGCATTCTTTTTTTTATTCGGCATGGTCTAATTTTATTATATTTATCCAAAATAAGCAAAATCAGAGTCTCGAATTTTCCAATTTTGTCCTTTGAAACCTGATTTAAATATATCCAATGGAATACTAGAGACCTAATTTGAACTTTATCAACATATGGAGTGTAATTGACAACATTTGCCTTAGGTTTTCTTTTCTCAATCATATGGTTAACATAATCAACAGTTTCGAATCAATTATTTTTGCTTCGAACAAACAGTCTACATTTTCCGAAGTGTGGAAACTTCCTTTAAGGATTGCACTGTTTTATTCTAAAAAAGTGATTCCCATTGTATTCTTCACTGCTTAACCAAATATTGGTTTTAGGTCACTTTGAAGTCTAGAACAAACAAATTCTAACCGCAGAGTATTTCAAACTTTACTTCGAAGGATTTTACTTTCAACAAGAAACCTAAAAGTAGGTCTTTAATCCTCTTGAAGTAAACAAATACCTAGGCACTCCTGTACTCTTAGGTGTGAAATGTGCTTCAAAGTCAACTTCCTGCCTTTGAAGCTCTAGTTGAATGTTTGTCACCTGATTTTGGCACCAAAGCTTGGCTTTGAAGCCAAACATTTGATTTCGAAGCCAATATTAGTATTTGAGATACGTTTCCCTCCCAAATTATCAACATTGTGAGAAATTTTTCGTATCCGTACCTTTAGTACTTCTTTATGAATTCTACCCACTTAAAATGATTGGGTATTTTTCAGATAGAAAGGTTTAAAAACCCTTTTATTTCGTGCTTCTACTACAACAAAAAAGGCTTTTGGTGACAGATTGATTTTGTCTCCAAACATCAAAATTTCGTCACTAAAGTGATCTGTGACGAAAAAAATTTGTCACCAGGTTCGTGGCCTATAGGTCGTCACAAAAAGTACCTGGTGACGAAAACAGTTTCGTCACCTATTTTCATTTTTGGCGACGAAATGTTTCGTCTCCAAATGTTGAATTTTTCGTCCTCTAAAACACCAATTTCGTCACCAAAACTAAATAATATTTTATTTTAATTGTTTTTTAAGACGACATATTTCGTCACCAAATATATTTTAGTGACGAAAGTTTTCCTCACCAATGATATGGATTAAGATGACAAAAAAATTCGTCACTAAAATGAGCAAAAAGAAAATTATTCAATGACAAAACATTTTGTCACCAAATATTTCTATTTAGCGACGAAATTATTTGTTTTGTACTATATCATTAGTGACAAAATTATTCGTCATGTTTTTTGAAAACTAATAGCGACATTTTTTATTTCGTCACTAATAAAAATTAAAAATTTTGAAAATAAGGGCACTATTTTCTTCTGAAATTTTTTCTTTTCAGTAACAATTCCCTGCGCATTTCAATAACCTGTTCAATAAAATATCTATTACAAATCTATACAAAAATTTGTTCATTTTCATAAATATCAGAATCGAATTTTAGCACTATCCACAAAAATACAATATGAACTGCATGCGGATTGTAAACATGTCTCATAATATCCACAAAAAACGTCTACTAATATACACAAAAATATAATATCAACCGTATGCAGATTACCAAACACATCTCTTAATATCCAACAAAAAACTTGTCTACTAATATTAACAAAAATAAAATATCAAGGGCGGATTACCAAACATGCCCCGTAATACTAACAAAAATATAAAATTTATAACACAACCAAAATACATGTAAGGTAATATGAACAAAAACACAAGATGAGCTACCATCGGCCCTCCAAATTACCAAGCACGTCCATATCAAATCTCAAATCTGCAAAAAAATGAAACACAAAAAAAAAAAAAATGTCAGTTAGACAATTATTATCTTATCCATAATAACATATACAATTTAACATGCATTTTTGGACTTAGTTTTCAAACCGGGAGTCCCGTGCTAGTTCCGTAAGTTTCCACAACACACATTGGTCCATCCCGAGGTGTTTGAGGTGTTTCCCGAGCCGTCTCATGGCTATTGCACGATTTTGGCCCCCGAAGGCTTATTTTCAAGCTTAAGTGTGAAAAAGTGCATTTTTGGACTTAGTTTTCAAACCGGGAGTCTCGTATTAGTTCCGTAAGTTTCCACAACTCACATTGGTCCATCCCGAGGTGTTTGCAGTGTTTCTCGGGCCGTCTCGTAGCTGTTGCACGATTTTGGCCCCCGAAGGCCTATTTTCAAGCTTAAGTGTAAAAAAGTACATTTTTGGACTTAATTTTCAAACCCGGAGTCTCGTGCTAGTTCCGTTAGTTTCCATAACTCACATTGGTCCCTCCCGAGGTGGTTGAGGTGTTTCCCGGGCCGTCTCGTGGCTGTTGCACGATTTTGGCTCCCGAAGGACTATTTTCAAGCTTAAGTGTGGAAAAGTGCATTTTTGGACGTAGTTTTCAAACTGGGAGTCCCGTGCTAGTTCCGTAAGTTTCCATAACTCACATTGGTCTGTCCCGAGGTGTTTGAAGTGTTTCCCAGGCCGTCTCGTGGCTGTTGCACGATTTTGGCCACCGAAAGCCTATTTTCAAGCTTAAGTGTGAAAAATTACATTTTTGAACTTAGTTTTCAAACCGGGAGTCCCGTGCTAGTTTCGTAAGTTTTCACAACTCACATTGGTCCTTCCCGAGGTGTTTGAGGTGTCTCCCGGGCCGTCTCATGGCTGTTGCACGATTTTGGCTCCCGAAGGCCTATTTTCAAGCTTAAGTGTGGAAAAGTACATTTTTGGACTTAGTTTTCAAACCGGGAGTCCCGTGCTAGTTCCGTAAGTTTCCACAACTCACATTGGTCCTTCCCGAGGTGTTTGAGGTGTTTCCCGGGCCATCTCGTGGCTGTTGCACGATTTTGGCTCCCTGAGGCCTATTTTCAAGCTTAAGTGTGGAAAAGTGTATTTTTGGACTTAGTTTTCAAACCGGGAGTCCCGTGCTAGTTCCGTAAGTTTCCACAACTCACATTGGTCTGTCCCGAGGTGTTTGAAGTGTTTCCCGAGCCGTCTCGTGGCTCTTGCATGATTTTGGCCACCGAAAGCCTATTTTCAAGCTTAAGTGTGAAAAATTGCATTTTTGAACTTAGTTTTCAAACCGGGAGTCCCGTGCTAGTTTCGTAAGTTTTCACAACTCACATTGGTCCTTCCCGAGGTGTTTGAGGTGTTTCCCGGGCCGTCTCATGGCTGTTGCACGATTTTGGCTCTCGAAGGCCTATTTTCAAGCTTAAGTGTGGAAAAGTGCATTTTTGGACGTAGTTTTCAAACCGGGAGTCCCGTGCTAGTTCCGTAAGTTTCCACAACTCACATTGGTCTGTCCCGAGGTGTTTGAAGTGTTTCCCGGGCCGTCTCGTGGCTGTTGCATGATTTTGGCCACCGAAAGCCTATTTTCAAGCTTAAGTGTGGAAAAGTGTATTTTTGGACTTAGTTTTCAAACCGGGAGTCTCGTGCTAGTTCCGTAAGTTTCCACAACTCACATTGGTCTGTCCCGAGGTGTTTGAAGTGTTTCTCGGGCCGTCTCGTGGCTGTTGCACGATTTTGGCCCCCGAAGGACTATTTTCAAGCTTAAGTGTGAAAAAGTGCATTTTTGGACTTAGTTTTCGAACTGGGAGTCCCGTGCTAGTTCCTTAAGTTTTCAAAACTTACTTTGGTCCCTCCCGAGGTGGTTGATGTGTTTCCCGGGCCAGCTCATGGTTGTTACACGATTTTGACCCCCGATGGCCTATTTTGAAGCCTAAGTGTTGGAAAAGTACATTTTTCTAAATAGTTTTCAAACAAAGAGTCTCGTGCTAGTTCCGTAAGTTTACACAACTTACATCCGTCCCTCCCGTGCTAGTTCCGTAAGTTTACACAACTTACAAAGATTTCAACACCCTCCCCCCCTAAGAACTCAACTTAACTCGACTCCATTGATTCATAATCCAACTAATTTGAAATAAAAAATAAATAAATAAAAGAAAAAAGAACTACATAATTAGTTCACTCTCCAATTATGAAATAACAAAAGGTTACTGGATTTGGATTTATCAAATCCAAAATGACATCTTGAAGTGATTATATATTCCTTACCAACTAAAGAAATTGTTTATTAGCAATTTAAAGAACGAGGGGATTCAACCAATTTAATATATATTTGGACCCAAAGTTCTAACTTCCAATATTTTTTGCAGATCATGCATCCATAATTTTAAGAGTCTCAATTTTAACTAACCAGAAATAGCTTCATTTGTATGTATAAATCAAGTAATAGATGGCTAAGTACGTATCCACATAGGATCGCTTCCATTTTCAACATACTTTCTGCTTTCTTGTTTGCATTACCAAATATAATTAAAAAGTAATTTAAGCTTCTTTCATTGTTGAGCAATTAAGACTTTTAGAGACTTAAGGCCCTGTTTGATTAGTTTGAGTATTAGTGATGTGATTAACAATCTCACGAGATTAATAATCTCATGGGATAATTATGTGTAGGCTTGATAATACCTACCCTCCTTTAGTATTCAATATGCTGCAATTTTATAGGATTAAGCACTATGTTGTTATCAAGCACTATGTTTGTATGTTGCAAATGCGCAGAAGGTACATACCCCAAAGGAACATCACCAGCAAGCATCCAATCTCCATCTCTGTCTTCATAGGTGAGCACAAACTCAGATGATCCGTCCAATAACTTCAAGGGAGGTCCTGTTGCCTCTGTCCTTATATTATGCGCTTCCATGCTTGGTCCTAATCATAAAGATATTGTCACTCTATCATTCATGAGATGAATACACAAAGTTTGCATAAATACTAGCTAAACACCATAGTTTATCATGTCCAAAACTCAAAACCAAGACCCAAACAGTACTTCAAAAGGATTAACATTCTACATCGACCACAAACTGAGTACCAATTGAACACGATTTTTTTGGCCCCCGAAGAATTTCTGGGTCGTCACAATTTTTGTGTGTAAATCTCTGTTCATGCCATATGTGGTTTTATTTGTGTCACGTGGATACAAAATCCCAACACATACAAGAATACAGTTGAACAGAGAATAAAGAAAAAGAACCCTCAAAAGAAATTTTTTTTATTTCTGGAATCAGATGCCTCCTGTAATTAAAAACTAACAACAAAAGATAATAAAGGGAAAAGAAAGACAAGACAGGGTTTGGCAAATACATAAAAATAGAGAAGAGCCAGAGATGGAAATATAAACCCATCTAAAATTTGAAGTCAAGAATCGAATGAAAACATTAAAACACACAAACCGTGATTTAGATTAGATACTAAAAAAATTTCTAGTCCTAAAAGTGAAAAGTTTTATATATAGTTTTTTACAAATTTATTATAAAAAAAAAATCTCTAATTTTTTTTTTTTTCAAACCCACCGTAAATGACATATCCAAATAAATGATCCTTACTTTCATGCAAGGGTCATCTGTTTTAACTCCTGTATGGAGTATGCAGTGTTCATTAACACCAAAATTCATATTTAACAGCCATATGGCAGATTTGGGGCTTTGCTAGAGCAGGTTCATACTAAAGGATTACCATCATTAATCAAATGATTATTGCCTAAATCACCAGTCCTAATACTTCCTATCATTGTGCCTTTATATCGGATCAAGTAAAGGGATAATTTTTTGTTTGATGTTTTTATCTTTATATCTTTTCTTAACTGCTATGTTTGAATTGAGTACATTAAGCATCGAAATGGCAACAGTTAAAGAATAATTTTATTTTAGTAATTACCCACCTTGAACATATTTAGAAAGAATGGCCTATTTGGATTCAATCTCTTCAACTTCAAGAAAGTATAAGCAAAGCTCAGTTGATCACATGATGTAAAACAGTTAACTTCATTAAACCAAAGGCATGAAAATAAATTTGACATTGGTGTATGGGCTCTAACAATAAATGAACCTTCAGGCACATCTGCAAAGTGCAAAGCATATGACAAACAAAAATAAGCACATCTACAAAATGTGCTGAATATAAACCACAATCACATATTTATTAGGAAGGCAAAAAGTAAACACTACAGAAGAGTGATCTCTGAAAACGTAAATGCCCCAATAATTTCAATAACGAATTATAGAGTCCCAATAATTTCAATAACGAATAGATACATACAAACAAGATTTATATTAGAATTCAGGCCTCTGAACAATCATGAAAACAGAGCAACAGTTTGTATCACATCCTTAAACTGTGACAGATAGCATGAAAAATAAGACTATCAACTTCCACCACATGAAATGCCTCTAGAAATTAAAATGATTATATTAGAATTCTGGAACATTATTCATCATTCCTAAAAACAAAAAAAAAAAAATTGATACTTTAGATTGAAACAACAGAATCCAAGTTAATTGAAAAGGACTCGGTAGTCTTGAAATCAATCAAGTGTTGATTAATTTGGGAGGAAAGGTGACTGCTGACAATGGTTTTTTTTTTTTTTTTTTCATAAATTAAAATGATGGCCCATCTATTCTATTTTATTATATAAAGCATACAGTCTAATTTGCTTGTCATTGGTTTGTATATGTTAGCAGATAGATTTTCGGGTAATCCATAGGGCCAGATCAGAAGGCAGAGCCCCCAAATTTTCGGGTAATCTCTATGTTAGCAGAGTCCCCAAATTTGTATCATGTAAAACACAAATATGAATCATAAATCAAATTTATTTTCTAAAAGCATTACAAGAACCAATCAAACAAGCTAATGAGCAGTTTCAATATCAAAAAAATATAAAAATAAAATACAATCAAATTGTTCATATGTTGGAAATCAAATGAATATAACCTTATTTCTAATATTAAACACATATATATGAAAAAATATATCTTCAATTTTCTTATTTTCATCTTCTTATGTCCCAAACCCTAAATTCCTCATTCTTGTGGGAAAAATGAAGGAGATTATATAAACATACATATATATAGGAACACATAGAATACACAGAGAAAGAGAGGCAGAGAGTGCTTACCAGGAAGAGAGAGATGAAGGCGGTGATGATGGTGCAGAGAGAAAAGATAGAGATTGCAGAGAGGTCGAATCGTTTGATACAGAGGAGTGTACAGATTGGCAAGGCTACTAACGGCGGTGGTGACCGGCAAGGCAACTATAGGTAACGGCGATGGCGATCGTCGTAGTGGAAGAGCAAGAGATGAGTGCGGCGTAGTGGAGGAGCAAAAGATGAGTGTGAGACAAATGTTGAACACGGTGAGATAAGGGGGTGGGCGTGTTAGGGTTTAATTTGGGAATTGCTTGTGCGTGTGCGTGTGTAAGAGAGAGAAGTAAAATAAATATATATAACCATGTTTATTTAAAATGTGTGATTAAAAATAATATATTATCTCATTCATTAAATTAAGTATGATTAAAAAATTATTTTAATTTTTTTAATTACACTTTTAATAAAAGTGAGATATTTTTAATTTTTCTTATAGAATCTTTAATCACATGTTAATTAGAAAGTGTGATTAAAAATATATATATAATCACACTTAGTTGAAAAGTAACATAAAAAATAAATATTATCACACTTAATCAAATCAAGTGTTATTAAAATATCAATCTAATTTTTTATCACACTTTCAATAAAAGTGAGATATTTTTATTTGTCAAAATGTGATCTTTCACTGTTTTTGTAATAGTGGACTGTCGGCGGTGAGGGCTGTCGGAAATGGTAGAGCGACGGTGGGTTGATCCAATGTGAGCAGCGGCGGTGAGGGCCCTGTGTAGCATAACGTCTGTGTGTGTGAGAAATAGGTTTGAACCGAGAAATGATTGTGTGTGATTGAGAAGAGGAACCGATTGTAACAAAACATTTTTATTTCCTCCTAAAATATTTAGTGACTAAATTATATTTTGGTGACAAAATTATTTCTTCACCAAAGATAAAAATATTGGCCACAAAAATAGTTTTGTCACTAAATGATATTAAAATATCACCAAATTATTGGTGACAAAAATATATTTGTCATTAATAATTTTATAATTTGTGACAAATATTTTCGTCACCAAAAGTCTATTAATTTTGGCACCCTCTGAAAATATTAGCGGGAAAATATTTGGTGACAAAAAAAATATAAATAATGACGAAATATAATTTCGTCACCTATTTTTTTTATTATGATTTAGATTGGTGACGAAATTTTATTTTTGTCTCTAAAAATGATACATTTGAAGACGAAATATGATTTTCGTCATTAAAAGATACATATTTCGTGACAAAAAAAAATTTCGTCATTAGTTTTCGTCTCTAAAGACTATTTTTGTTGTAGATTCACTTGTTCGCCCAACACACAAACCCTTCATCTCTATTGACTTCTCATTTCTCTTACCCTCTTTCTGAACTTCGTCTTCTGAAAAAACTCCTGTCAATGGCTTCTTCCTCCTTGAAAATACCGATTATGGAGCGTGTGAGTCCATCCGTAGCCTTAAAAAGATCATTGCTGAAGAGTGTGAGAAATACAAAACTGGTGAGAAAAGTGCTATCGACAAGCTCATCTTCATTCCCGTCATCATGAACAACGAGAATATGTGCTTGGGCCCATTTTTAAGGAGATTTCCATTGAGCTTCCAGCTCTGTATTCGTGTCTAGAGGATCATTGCCTCCTTTATGAAGGCGGTCTTGATTGGGGAAGTTGGAGGATGAACCGACCCCATTGCTGCTGGCCCATAATAAGACCAGAGTGGGAGGAATGGTATGATCGGGTCATCCCTGCTAGGACACTGGATCTTTAGGAGCTTTGCCTCTTCGACGCCCTTCAATTGTCTAGGTTCACCATTTCAGACGACCCATTTTTAATACCTGCTGCTCTTTGTTTTTGGAATTTTGCTTTCAACTTCTTCCAATTTAGATGTGGGATGATGGCTTCTACTGTCCTTAACATCTGCCGTCTGTTAGGATTATTCCCTATTGGTACTCCCATCAGTCTAGACTATCCTGACCTCAAAACCCATTTTTTCTCTTCCCCCTCTGAACTCATCCTATAGTGACTTTTTCAAGGTTGAGAACAAAAGAGAAGGCCCTATGACTGATAGGGAAATTTTCTCTTTTTTATTGTATTGGCTTTGCAAATTCGTCTTCTGTACTTCTTCTTAGATAATCATGCCTGAGTTTGCCCCTCTTGCCAAAGCCTTTGTTTTACAAAGAAAAGTGGCCTTAGCTCCATATGTTTTGGGTCATGTTTATAGAGCTTGTTCCCTCTTTTGTGAAAAACCCATGGATGCCAATCAAGGAGGCCCATTTTGGATATTCCAACTTTGGTTTTTTGCATGCTTTACTAATTTGCAGTCTAAATGCCTAAAGTTCTTGCTGCCAAACCCTACCACTTATGGTATGAAGTTAGCCAATGTTTCACTTTATCCTTCCAACTTCGCCTTCTACTTTTCTTTCTTTCACTAACTCTCAGCTTTCCCTTCTTCTCACACCTTCTGCCCCTTCGAAGCCACCAATATTGGCCCAGCCTGGCTGAGGACCTTTTTGAGTGATAGGTCCTGCTCTATGCCTCAGCACAAAAACATGTGGGCTTTTATTTTGATCCCCAGGGAACTGTTCATTGGTACTATGAACCCCAGAGCTTATAAATGCATCTTTGAGCCCTATTGTCCTACCCAACTTGCTAGGCAATTTGGACTCTGATAGGGGGTCCATATCCTTCTCTGCAGTCAGTCCAATTTAAACCTTGCCAGTAGAGATTTGAAGGTCCCAAGATCCAGATTGGAAGAAGCAACTTCCAAATTTATCCAAGATCTAATTGATTTTGAGTACCTACCTTTCATACCTCAAAGCAATGCACCGAAAAGGTACCAGAACTGGTGGATGGCTAATATGGAGGTGCACTTGGCCATTCATCTTCAAGATCTATTAATGGTACTAGACGTGCCTCAAGCCAAGTCTAAAGGGACTGGAGTGGTTACTTCTTCCACTGCTCATGCTACCCCAGTTCTTACCCCTACTACTATAGGGTCTGCTCTTGCTGCTTCACCTCTTCCTAGAGTTACTCGAGCTGCTTCGAAGAAAAGTATGCATTACTACTTCTTTTCTTTTCTCCTTTTAATGATACTTTTGCCTTTTACTTATAGTTCCTTCTTTGGTGCAGGTGGTGTAGGCGCCTCACTGGGAGACTTTCCTCAAAGATCTCAAGCTTTAAATCTTCTTAAGAGCAAGTAGAAACAACAAAAGAAAAGAAAGCTCTTGCTTGATCTTGAAGAGAAGGTACTTGAGGCTCACGTGGAGGAAGAGGAAGCAGAAAAAGAGCAAGAGACACCATTAAAAAGGAAAAAGAAAATGATAGTCTCTCTCTCTAATTTCACTGGAGACCCCATTCACGAAGCATCCGTTAAAGCAGTGGAAGCGGAACACTCTAAAGAAATCATTGTGTTCCAGAGGGCTGAGAAGAGGAGACAACAACAAATGCTTAGGGATGAAGCTGCTGCTGCTAATGAACTCCAAAGAGAAACTACAAGGAAACAACAAACTGCTGAACATTATACCCTTCGCAGCTCTCCAGCCATTGCTACCACTTTTGAACCTAGTAATTTCCTTTTGTGTCTCTAACTTCCTTTCTCAAGTTCTTGATACTAAAACTTAACATTGCTTCGTATTTCTTCTTTTGCAGCAATAACTACTTTGCCTTCTCCTTCAATAAGGACTTCTTTAGTTTCATCTGAAGTTGAAAGACTATCAGAAGCAATACTTCGAAGTGTGAAGCCTATTCAAGCCATACTCCCACTCCCTGGTTCTACATTTTTCATACCCTTTTTGAGGCAAAGCATTCCTGTATCCTTATCCTTTGGCTTAACTTCATGCCTTCCTCTTCTATCCTTTAACTCAGCCCCATTTATTCTTCCTTCAACCCTTGCTGCCCCTTCCCTTCCTGAGGCAATACCGGTTATTGCTTCATCTCTAGTGATAGCTGATTCCCTTAGAGAAGACATTGGTAGCTCACCAGTTCCTTGTCCGCTATCCCTATTTGGTTCTAGTCCCTCTTCTCTTGATCTACTAGTAGCCAGGACTATGGAAACTGCTAGGGATACTTCATTTTCCTCCCCTATCCTTGTGCAACCATCTCTTCCTTCTATCAGAGCCCTTTCTGCACCAACTATGTCAACGGAAGAGGTGGACATTTTCGAAGCTAAACTAGCTAGCCTTTTTGACATGCCTTCTACCATTTCAATAGCCAGCAATGAAATTGAGCCATTGGTTCTGGCTGATTCTCTTTTGGAAATTTTTGAGATCTCTTCCACCACCAGTAGGGCTTCCTCGCCTTCATTGGATTTGGACAGCTATTTGGAGTTGCTGACATTGTTCTCGAGGATCCCTTTCGAAGCCTTGCAAAGACCTATTATCAAGAATGGTTTCCTCTAGTGCTGCAAGGTTATTGAGTAATCCAGCATGGCTATTTCAAGTCATTTATCTTAGGCAACAGCTACCATTGACTTTTATGTCAACATCTGCCATGTTGCTAAAGCTGCAGAGGAGAAATTGTTGAGAGACCAGAGATTTGTTTCCCAGATACATGTTGAAGTGTCTAAATTAAAAGAAGAACATTCTTCTGTCTCCCAATTTCGAGCTCAACTGTTGGAGAAGAAAGCTCAACTAGAAGAAGAGTTATTAGCAGTCAACTTGGCTTTGGATCGAACTGTCACCAAGCTGCAAACCAAGGACTGGCTGATTAGAAGCAGGAGATGATTACAACTATTCAGTTGTTCCCATCTCTTAAAAGTAGAGAGTCTATTGTAAAGGAACAACTAAAACACTGTACTGACATTTGGGCCAATCGATGGCTGCATGTATTCAACTCCTTATGAAATAAAATCTTTATTTATTATTTGAGTATTTTCCTGCTTATTTTGTTTAGCACTTACTATACTCCTTGTGTTTCCCACACAGTTGGATAATAAGGCTTCAAATACTTGCCATTAATTTTCTTAGGGTGTATATAACCATTCAAATTTCTTAAATGATATGCTCCCCAAGGAAAAACTCTATGAACTTGGTATGGTCCTTCCTAATTAGGTGACCATTTGCCAAGCTTATGGCTTTTAATCCTTATTGGGAGTATTGTCTTTCATACCAAATCTCATTCATCAAATCTAATGTGCTTGACTTTCTTATTATAGTTTCTGGCTGCTTTTTTCTTTTGGAAAAGAATGCTATTTAATGCCAAAATTCCAGTTTCATCCACATTCTCTAATTCCAAGCACATACTCTGATGGTACTGCTCAGGAACTAACTGATCCTGGCATCTCACCCTCAAGGACTTGATGTTAATTTCTACAGGTAACACTGCATCATGCCTATATACTAAGGTATAAGGAGTAACTCCTGTACTTGATCTTGGAGAAGTTCTATAAGCCCATAATACATCCAACAGTAAGTTATGCCAATCCCTGGGATTGTCTTCCACAACTCTCTGTATTTCTTTTTTCAAGGATTTATTGGATGATTCTGTAACAATCCAAATTTTTAAGTATTCTTTAAAATTTACACTAATGTTATTTAATCACAATTGGAAAAATATATGATTTATTTTGTAACAATATAATTAATAAGAAATTTGGGGGTCAAAGTATAAATAAGCAACTAATCTCTAGCATGATCCATTCTGAGGATAAGATTTCCATCTATAGTATAATAATGGGAGCTACATAGAGAGGCCACGTGGTGTGGCTACGTGGCGCCCAAAACTTGTTGAGCAAGAATTACCCCTTAGTATAAAAGGAGTGGCGTTGTGAACAAGAGGAAAAAGAGGGAAAAGAAACTAAGAAAATGGGAAGAAAATAATGGAAGTCAAAAGGGTCTTTGGTAGTGGAAAGAAAAAGTAAGGTATTACTTTTAAGGTAAGTTATATTATACCTTGAGTCACCATTATATATTTTACGTATGTTTTGAGTTACCATAATTTATTTTATACAAGTTATGTTTTATAAATTATATTAACATTTCAATTACGTGGATTAATTTCTGAACTCTATTTATTTAAAATGAAACCCATGGATATATTTGTTTAACTTTTAATGATTATTTGACTATGACTTTATATACAATTATGTTTTGTAAGTACCACCACGGGAGTCCCTTGCCTTGGGTGAGTTAAATAGCCATTGGCCTCTATTTGGTCACTTTGTGGTCCTCTGTTGTCATGGATCTATTGGCTTCTATTCTGTGCGGAGCAAAGTGCTGTACGGAGGTAAGTGCTACACTATTGTGGGAGCCACCTCTATAATCTGTACGAGCCACCCCTTGAATTCATAGCTCTATATTGTTATGAATCTATTGACCTTTGTTCTGACTGTCACTCCTGTAACCTCTGTTTTGTTCTGTTCAGTATCATGGTTATGGTTATTTATTTACATAATCTCAGTTTTGCTACTTAAATGATTATTCGTTTAGACCAAGTGATCTTAAATATTTTAATTACATAATTATCCATGGTTATTTTGTGTCCCTTATACTCTTGGCATAATATTTCTCACTCATCCATGTGCTTATAGCTGTTTACCAATTTTCAGGAAACGGTGCAATTCAGAAATAGCTTTTGGAAAGTCTTAGACGCGGGGCTGTGGAATAGACACACACAACACTTTATGATATTTTTATATGTAAATATCGACCTTTTGGTCAATAAATTTTGTAACAAAAATAGAAACTCTGATGATTATTTTGGTACCCTCATTTAAATATTATTTTCGTTCGCATTTATTAATTTGTTCAAGAATTGGCCGGAGGTAACTTCAATTACTGGCCATCACGATGCTTAACCCTTGGGTATGGAGAGCGGGTCATGACAGATTCTGCGTGACCATTTGCCTGTGCATAATAGGGGGTAGAATTAACAAGGTTAATTCCAAACTTTGCCATAAAAGACTTTACCATTTTCCTATCAAATACAGTCCCATTATTAACAGTTATGGTCTGTGGGATGCCAAATCTGTGGATTAGAATTTTAATGAATCCAATAACTTCAGTCTAGTCTACAGCCTTATATGGTTTAGCTTCGACCCACTTAGTGAAGTAATTTGTGGCCACTAAGATGAAATAATGATGCTTCGAAGAGGGTGGATGTATTTTTCCTATTATATCCATAGCCCATCCTCTAAACGGCCAAGGCTTCATAACCGCATACAGATCAGTTATTCGTACATGTCTTATTGTGCCATGCTTTTGGCATGCCTGGCAACCTCTAGCATATTCTATGCAATCTTTAAGGATGGTTGGCCAATAATAGGAATGTCTTCGAAGTAGCCATTTTATCTTCACACCAGGTTGATGAGCACCACAGATACCTTCATGAACCTCAGCCATCGCTGTCAATGCCTCATTTGGCCCTAAACATTCCAATAATAACCTATCTGCTCCCCTTTTGTAAAGAGGATTACCATACACTATGTATTGCATAGATTGTAATTTGATTTTTCTGCTGGCTTTCGAAGATGGGCCAGTTAGGTATCGCATTATTGGATACCTCCAATCTTGTTCTTGTAAGTCATTATGATTGACTTCTAACACCACATTCCTTTTGGTTAAGGGTGGCATTACCTTTTTTTATGTCGTTTAACTTATGTTCATTTGAGTGTTGTCCCTTCTCTTGAAATTCGAAGCTTTCTAAACCACATCATTGCCTTTGTTATTCATGAATCTTAGGACATAAGTCTCATTTGCTATCTGGAATTAAGAAAGTAAATGTAATGCAACAACATAGTATGGTAACATTCTTGCACTTTGACATTTTAAAATTCCTTTCACTTGGTTAACCACCAATTGAGAATCTCCAAATATATCAACTGCATGAACTTGTAACCCAATAAGTATTTCCAGTCCCATTATTAAAGCTTCATATTCAGCTTGATTATTAGAACAAGTAATTTCATCCACTCTGAAACCATGTGTGGTTTCTACCCCTTGTGGTGACTTAATCACCACACCAATTCCAGTTAGATTGTTGGCTTTTGATCCATCAAACCACATTTGCCATGGTTCAATACTAACCATACCAAAATCCATTATCTCTTGGCTTTCTGTCTGACATGGATGATTTACCAAGAAATTAGCTAAAACTTGTCCTTTTACTGCTTTTTGGGGGACATATTCTAGATGAAATTCTGATAAAGCTAGTATCCATTTGCCAATTCTTCCTCTAGATAACATATATTTAACCAAATTTGTAGTTGCAATTACCAAGACAGTTGTAGGCAAAAGATAGTATCTTAGTTTCATTGCAGCAAAATACAATGCAAGGCACAGCTTTTCTACAGCTGAATATTTACATTCACAAGAATTTAAGAACCTACTAAGGTAATAAATTGCTTGCTCTTTGCCTTCTTCATTGTTCTGGGCTAAGAAAACTCCTAGTGAATTTTCTGTTGCAGCAATGTACAACTTTAAGGGCTTATCACCTTTTGGTGGCATCAGTACTGGAGGCTTGGCCAAGTAGGCTTTGATTCCTTCAAAAGCAGTTTGATACTCTACTGTCCACACATACTCCTCTTCATCTTTCAATCTTAACAAGGAAGAAAATACTTTAGTTTTCCCTGCAGTATTAGAAATAAATCTTTGAAGAAAATTAACCTGTCCAAGGAATTTTTGTACTTCTTTCTTACTTGATGGAGGCTTGGCTTCAATGATAGCTTTGGCTTTATTTTGATCAATCTGTACTCCCTTCTTGTGTACTACATAGCCCAAGAAGTTTCCAGCTGATACGCCACAAGCACATTTGAGAGGATTAAGCTTCAACTTGAACTTTCTCATTCTTTCAAAAGCTGTTTCCAAGTGAAACAAATGTTCCTCCATGGATTGTGACTTCACTATAATGTCATCAATATAACACTCCAAATATCATCCAATGAGATCATGAAAGATAGTGTTCATAGCCCTTTGATATGTAGCCCCAGCATTCTTCAGGCCAAATGGCATCTTAATCCATTCGAAGGTACCAATGTTCCCAGGACATCTGAATGCTGTCTTATGGATATCCTCTTCTGCAATGCAGATTTGGTTATAACCAGAGTGCCCATCCATCATTGATAAAATCTCGTGCCCTGCTGAACTATCCACCAATAAATCTACTATGGGCATGGGGTACTTATCTTTTGGAGTTGCTAAATTCAGGTTTCTAAAATCGATGCATACCTTCATTTTACCATTCTTCTTAACTACAGGCACAATATTAGATAGCCATTCAACATATCTGGCTGTTCTAATAAAGCCTGCCTTAAGGAGCCTAAGAATTTCCTCCTTGACCTTCTGAATCATTTCAAGACTCATCCTTCTTGGTTTTTGCTTGTATGGCTTGAAATTAGTCTTCATAGGGAGCCTATGTTCTACTAATGACCTATCCAATTCTAGCAGTTCATTATAAGACCATGCAAAACAATCTTTATATCTTTTTAAGACCATCAACAATTGGTCCCTGTCAAGAGCACTTAGCCAAGCACTAATGTAGGTGGGTTGCTGTGTAGAACCTTCCCCTAAATTAACCTCTTCCAAGGGGTCTTGTATCTGAAAACTCACTAATGCTTCTTTTTTGATTTCTTCTATCTTCGAACAATTTCTTTGCTTTGTTCTGCTCCCAGTTTCTTTGATTCAACATCTTTGCCCTCTTCCTCATAGATAAAGTCTGTCCATAAGGCTTCTTCCTCCTGTATTTCTTGGACTTTTGTTTCGATGTACAATGCACTGTATTTATCAAAGGTCAAAAATCTGGCCTATTGTTGTTTATGCTTACAGCCAACTATCATGGCTTCCTTTTCTTGTTCCTGAACCTTTTGGACTATTGCTTTTAAGTCCAATGCTATGAACTTAACTAAAGCCAAAGGTCTAGCTTCTTGGGTCTCACCTTTTTGCCTACAACCAGGTATCATTGTCATCTTTGACGACGAATTCTTCATTAGCACTCTCCTGTATCAAGTGCTTTAGGTGTGCTACTTTCTTATCAGCCGTCACTTCGGCTGAACCATCAGGTTTTCTCAATATACTGAGTGGTGTTACTCCTTCAGTATACAACTTGGCCTCCTCAAAATCAGCACAAGCGATAAAAGGTTGAGGGTCTGTATTGATCTCCTCTGTCTCTCCATTGCACAAAGCCATCATTAGCTTTTGATATAAAGAGGAAGACACACATTTGCTGGTGTGAATCCGATCCCTACTAAGTAGAGCATTATACTTAGCATTGCTATCAATAACAAAGAATGTCGTCATGTAATCTCTGGTTCCTACACTCAGGTTGATGGGCAAAATACCCTGAGCCATCTGTTTATCTCCAGCAAAACCAGTAATGGCTGTGCTGGTTGGGATTCATTTGGGGTTTCTTTTTCCTAGTTTCTTCAAAGAAGATTTTGGAAGCAGGTTCACCGCTACTCTATTATCCACTAGTACCCTATTCATCTGTATCCCATCGAAAAAAGCCTTGATATACAAGGGCTTAACATGCTGTGTCATGGATGTTGTAGGATACTCAAAAGGATATGAGAGATTAATACTCACCTCTTCCTCACTCCTGTCCCCAGTTTCTATTGGTGTGGCCACTTCGGATTTATCTTGAGCCATACTAACCTGTGAATCTTCACTAGAAACTGGAATAGGGTCAATTTCCTAACCTTCTTGGTTTTCATCTTCAGCCTAGAACTCTTGTGGTAGTATATGCACCATATTCACTGACACTGGGGGGAAATGAGCCAAATTGAACCACTGGCTGTACTTGTTTATTTTCCAGGTCAACTTGTTCAGTTACTTCAGAAACATCTTCCATGCTGCATTCTGGCACTTAAGTGCTAGTGACTTCCTTTAAATGGTCTGTTCTTGCTGGTTTTTCGACCAAAAATGTCTGTTTAGCCATGAAGGCTTCAAACATTTCCTCCTCAACCATCTCTTTCCTTTGATCTAGGTCAACTTCTCCCTCTGTCTCACTGTCGCTTTCCATCAAAGCCTTTTCAAGACTTGCTAAACCGGATCTTTCTTTGGCTTTCAGTTCAGAGTGAACTTCAACCAACTGCTCTTTGCTGAAACTCCTTCTGTCCCGAGGAGTCGATTTTGGATTATGACCCAACTTTGGAATTTTTCTTCTCTCTGTCTGGCCTTTTGGCTGGGCCAATGAAGAACTTTCCCCACTTCCTTTTAGATCCTTTTGGTACTGAGTGTACCTTCGCTGGATCTTCCTCCTTTGGGATTTAGAAATTACTGGGATCATATTTGATTCCTTTGTTTTTGGATGTTTTAGTAACACCCAATTATTTGGAGTCACCAAGGGAGGTTTAACATCCTACCCTGTTCTCCAACAATATTTCTCTAGGTAGGTATTTCCTTAGGCTTGTTCTGTATGACAAACCAATCTGGAACCCTAGGTACCTATGAACCCACTAGCTTAGTTATTGAACTGTCTTTTTCTACCTTCGAAGCCAATTTCGAAGCTGCCTGTAGAGACCACTGCTTGGCCCTGACCCCTTGTCTTGGGCCTAATTCAGGCCTTCCATGAGGGTGGCTACTTTCCATTTTGTGTGAGGCTGGTCTAGAAGGCCAGTCTCTGACTTTGATCCCATAACTTGAGGCCACTTCGGACCTCCTTTCAGGATGATTGCCTTCCATCCTGTAGTAGTTGGGTGGTGTGAACTCATGTAAAGGTCTCTTGCCCTTGGAATACACTTTAGTAGCGGTTGGTCCAGCCAAGAATGGCTGCTGCCTGGGACCAGTTGGGTATGGCCTTTTGTTGTAGGCACTGGTTGGTTTAGGGCGTCTCTACATATCCTTGTAATACTGCTTCCCATCAATCGGGAGCCCTTTCAACCATTTGTAGCTTAACCTGCATCTGGGACACATTCTTTGCATGATAGCTGCTTCTAAAGAGTCATCATCCAATGCCTCCTCACTAGAGTCTTCCCTTTGGTCTGCAAAGCCCTGCCCATTCGTTGGTGAACTTCTGACATCTTTCTTGACAGTAGTCTGACTGGCAACATGCATCTGCACATTAACCTTTTTCAATTCCTTCAAGGATAAGTTCTGGAAGTCTGGCACAATAACATTGGCTGTAACTTCTCTAATTTCTAGGAATGGATTAGTGTCAATCCCCATAGCTTTCTTTGCTTTAGCTGGGAATTTTAAACTCCCCTTTCGAATATGTTCTTGGATCATATCCTGAAAAACAATACGGTTTTAGTTAAATGAGACCAAGAATTGTGCCAATTATAATACATTTTTCCTTTAAGTTCTTCTGGAGAAGGAATTTTGACTCTTTTTGGTAACTTTAGGAAATTTGCTGCAAGCAAATGATAAAAAATGTCATCTGTCTTTGTTAAATCGAAAGAATATTTCCTATGAAGGTCTTTCTTTTTAAACTGTTGGTCTATTGTAGTGTCTTTATGAAGTAATGTCTCACAGATCACAGGCTCTTTCCCTACGATCTCTGCTGCATTAATCTCATAATTAGGATCTTTATAATACGTCTTGTATGATACATTACTTCGATCTTGTTCTTCCTCAAGTAATGATTCATATCTAGACACCTTATAGGTTAATTCCACTAAGTCTCGAAACTCAGTTGAGTCAAACTTCTTTCGAAGCCTAAACTCTAAACCATTTTGAGCCAATCTCACAAATTCAGGCTCTGGTAGAATGATCCTACACTTGTTTCGTGCTCTTTTGAATCTGGCAATAAATTGAACAGCCTTCTCATCAGGCCTTTGACTCAACCTTGCCAAATCTGCCATAGAAACTTTTGGTTCTGTTTGGAAGAATTGGGCATGAAATGCCTCCTCCATTTGTTGCCAAGTTTGGATAGAGTCAGGTGTAAGGTTAATATACCATACAAAAGCTGCCCCAGTTAGAGAATTTGGAAAAAGTCTTAACTTTATGTAATTATTATTGGTAAATTAACCACATTGGGCAGCGAACCTAGCAATATGTTCTACTGTTGATTGGTTTCCATTCTCATAAAAAAGAGCAAAGTCTGGTATTCTAAACCCTCTTGGGTATTCATGTACCCTATCCACCCATTCTGGATATGGTTTCCTGTACACAAGAGCTTGAACCCCCCAAGCCATAGGTCCACACATTTCTCTAACAATATCAGCAATTTGGTCTCTAAGAACCATATTTTGCGCTTGTTGAACCACAACTGGAGGAACAAACACAGGGTTTGGTGGAAAACACTACGCCAAAATTGGGCTTTAGCGGCGGTTTTTTACCACCGTTAAAGGTTGTAAAACTGCCGTTAAAGCCATTAACGGCGGTATTAATGGCGGTTTTGTTACCGCCGTTTATGCGCGTGTCGGAAAAAGTACAACCGTCATAAAAAGGTAAATTACCGTCGTTAAAAGTCGACCAAAAACGGCGGTAATATAAGACCAAAAACGGCGGTTCTTTACCGCCGTAAATAGGTTCAAATTTTTCAAAAAATAATTATTTCTTCTTGCACTCCCCAAGTCTTGAACCCTAAACCTCTCATCCACCCACACCAACCACTCCACCACAGCCACTCTTCATGAAATATATTTCCTAAATAAATATTTAAATATTACTTTTACTTTATTGTAGATGGTCATGTTCAACCCTAGCCGCGCGTGGTCACCACTCACCAGAGCTCAGCCGAAGCTTGGCCGACAAAGACCGCCATCATTAACGGCGGTAATGAGAGGGCTTTAGCGGCGGTTTCATTACCGCCATTTAAAAATGGCTTTAGCGGCGGTTTTTTAACGGCGGTTTCATTACCGTCGTTAAAGGGTCATTACCGGCGGTTTCGTTAACGGCGGTAACGAAAACTGCCGTTAAAGATACATTAACGGTGGTATTAACAACGGTTTCGTTACCGCCGTTAATAGTATCTTTAAACGGCGGTAACGAAATCGCTATTAAAAAAACCGCCGTTAATGCCTTGTTTTGGCGTAGTGAAACCTTGTGCCTGAGGTCCTTTTGGCCCACAGGGAGGTATATTTGGGACTGACTGTCCTTGTGGTGCTGGCTGCTGTTAAGGGTATGGTTGACCTCTCTGAGCTTGTCCAGCGAAGGGACCTGCGAAAGGTGTTGTAATAGGAGGAACATGTGTTGTGTCTCTTCCAACCGTAGGAAACCCTTCCAATCTCCCAGGTACAAATTTGAACAAAGGATTAGTGAAACCCCTTGTGCCAGGTATGGCTTCGAACATGGGATTTGAAAACATCCTCATGCCATTTTCTTGTGTTGGCCTAAATTCACCAATTTGCATGGCTTCACTGTTAAGTAATGAGGCATTTTGATTTATCATAGGCCTCAAAAGAGGCTCACACCAAGACTGAAGTGATGGTCTTTCATAATTTTGATTACTAGTTTGACCATTAGTGTAATAACCTGACCCTCGTACATGTTTTCTGATATATTTTCAGTCCCTTGTCCTGAGCATTTAAATGCTGATTGTGAAATTCCATGTTAAATTAAGTTAGGTAAGTGAATCCTATATTTATGAATGTGTATCTGTTCATTAAGGAAAAAGATCTGTTACAAGTAGAATGTTTGAATCAGAAATTGAGAGCCTTAGAGGCTTGATAATCCGGAATTGATTTGACATTTGGAATTTGCATGATTTTTAAGTTATAATGAGATTTTTTGTGAAATTTCAATTTGGGATGATTAAACGATTGAATTTTGTCCTTATTTGCCTTTAGATATACATATATATTTATGTTCCTTACATGTTTGAGTCAAGGACCTTGCCTAAAAATATCTCCTGGAGAGAAAAACGTAGAGAAGAAGAGGATTGAAGGGAAGAGGAGAAATTCATCAAGAAGAAGGGAGATTGAGAGGAATTTAAGAGAATCAAGCTCAAGATAAATTTAATTCCTCTTGTGTAACCATAGTCATGGAGTGGGGTAAGAATTTCCTTTTGATTCATGTCATTTAGGGTTTGTAATTGTGGCCTTGTGTGTGTGTGCTTGGGGTTAATTGATTGTTTAAACTTAACTTGAATCATCTACTGAGAATTGCATTCTACTTCTTCTATTATTAAGCTTGAATTCATTTCTTGACCAAATGGTTATATATGTGTGTGTGTGTGTGTGTGTGTGAGAAAGTTAGAAATTCCATGGAATTGGATTATGATTGATTATAATTATGAATTCAAAGTGATTAAGAACTTAAGTTGAGCTTTATTTTGTGTTAGATTGATCTATGTTGAACCTTGCTTTGTGTTCTCTAAGTTGGGTTTTGTGTGAATTTCGGACTGGTTTTTTTTGCCCAGACCGCACGAACGGCCATGGGCACCGCACGAGCGGACATGAGGAAGAAAAAGAGGTTTTCATTCTGTTTTTGGGCGCTCGAGCGGCCGGGTTCTTCCGCTCGAGCGGAATTGGGCCGCACGAGCGGCCAAAGTGGGCGCACAAGCGGCCACCCCAGTTTCAGTTTATGCTGAGTAATTTTGAACAAGCATATCTTTTGCATTCGGACTCCATTTTGAGTGATTCTTGAGCCTAAAATCAAGTCCCGGAAGTCTAGTTTCCAATGGTAGTGGTCTCACTCCAAAATTCTAAATACATAAATAGTTATGCCCAAATTAGTGATGACTATTCACTTTCTGTTTATTGAGTTTGTACCGTTTCTTCGCCTGAACCTTTCTCCTATCGATTCCTCCTATTTTATGATAACCTATGGAGGACTAATGAGTCTAGAACCACCATAGCTCTTGAGTAAGGAATAAAAAGAGATTGGTTTTATTCTCATAATCTGCTATGTGCATTATGTTTGTAGGTTAAGATGAGGACATCGTTCCACCGCTATCAGAGACCTACCACTGTGAGTAGTAGTACGGTAGTCGTACGTTCAATTATCGTTAATGATTCTTATTGTTAATATTTTGTCCTTTGCAAGTAATTAAATTAACAATGTGTTGATTGGAAAATCTAGAGGCATTATTGTGCGGTATTACTGTTGACAAAGAAGACTAACATTATGTTATTTGCAAGATAACTAGAGTGATTCATGATGAACAAAGGGAACGTATAAGCACTATGGAACCATGGTATTCACATGTCTTTGAAATCATTCAATCTGAAAATGTGCTTATCTCTCATTAATATTTATCAGGAATGTCCTGTTAAACTTAAGTTAACTATGTTAACTCATGTGAATGATGTAACGGCTACCATTAGTACTCTGTCAAGTACATGTCAACTATGTTGACATATATGAACGACCAAACAAAGGTGTATGCTTCTATCTGCTATTAATAGATCAAGTGAACAATGCCATTTCTTAATGAATAATTAGTTAAGACCACAGATTGTTTTATACGTTAATACCTGCTAAGCATTATGATAAACAACGGAATGACTTACGGATGACTCAACCTGAAGACAGAATTAAATATCAATGACCTTTTTATGTGACTCACATTATGATGTAAACTGTTCTGTCTTTGTTAAGTATACTGTAATGACATGATATAACAAGAAATGCTCTATGTTCTGATATGTTACAAGTTCAAGTATGTACAAGTTTAGGTATGTTACAAGTTCACGTATGTTATAAGTTCTTAGTATCGGGGGATTACTTTATGGAACTAACAAGAATGCTTTATATTGATTTGTTAGCGCTATCGAAATGCCAATTTTTCAAGGGCTTAATGCCAAACTTTTCAAGGGCTTAATGCCAATCTTTCAAGGGCTTAATGCCAAATTTTTCAAGGGCTTAATGCTAATTTTTCAAGGGCTTTAATGCCAATATGTTTCAAGGGCTTTATGCCACTATGTTTCAAGGGCTTTAATGCCAATATGTTTCAAGGGCTTCATGCCACTATGTTTCAAGGGCTTCATGCCAACACGTTTAAGGGCTTTATGCCATTTTGTTTAAAGACTGGGCCTTTGAAATAAGTATGGAATAAGATAAATCATATGATCTTTATAGTATGTACGCTTTGATATGTATTATAAATCAAGATGAGCATTAAATTATTTATGTACTATTATTCACTGAGCTTTGCTCACTTTGTGTTATGTCTGTTCTGTAGGTAATTACTTTGGAAATCCGTCTTAACCCTTGATGCTCGCCCTTCAGTTATCAATCTCAGTGTGTCCAGGCACCCAAACCAAGCCATGCATTTCTGTGAAGTTTTGTTGAGATTTTGACTTGCACTTTTGCACTTTAATTGTTTACCTAATGTTTAAATATATGTATATGATCCCTTTCTTTACCACTATTTGGTTATATACTCAGTAAGGGGGGGCTGAGCATGTGTATGTGATCCTAGCATGTTAGTATTAGCTCGATGGATGTTATTATGTATGTTATTTTATAATAGTAAATGCTTCCGTTCAGGCCCCATACATTATAAACATCAAGTTTTATGTCTGTTTCCGAGGTGGTCATGCCCAAACTTTTAGGGGCAGGTTTGGGATGTGACAATTAGTATGTCCATTACTTTGTATAGGTTGTTTGTCTCTAGCCAATCATTGCTGAGGGAGATTTGAAATTTTCTCTATATGCCTTGTGTTAGTTAGTTGATGGGTATTCATTTGATCCATAAAAGATATTGCCCATCTTTTCATTTTGTTCATTAACTGCTGACCCATGGCATCTATTGGGCCTCCCTACAGATTCATTGGCTGAGTAGATGGAACAGTGGATGGTCTAATTCCATGGTCTCGTCCACTATTCTGGACACGTGGTGCATGTTCTGCATTACTGGTCTGTTCGACCATAGGTTCTGATGAGACATAGGATGTGTTATCACAATACTCTCTGGATCAGGTACCTCTGGATCAGGTACCTCTACCTCTCCTTCCACACCTTCTTCTAGGCATTCATTTTCTCCTTATCTCCTACGTCTAGCCATTTCAATTAGTCCCACTGGGCGTGCCAAAAATATATGTTGGCTTTTTTGGCTTTCGAAGGTTAGTATTGTAATTTTAAGCGTGCCAATAAGGATCAATCAGTCCTTACAGAAGATTAATTGCCAATCAATTATCAGACGATTGTGTTTCAGTTCTTTCAGCCTCAATGAAGAGGACTTTTACTGGTGGCTTGTTTAGGAGAATTTAGTAAACAATAATTAAATGAAGAATAATTGCAGCATTTCATTAAGTAAAAATGAAAAACTTACAATGATCTGATCCAGCCTCGTAGAGGTTTACAACAACAAGTTATTCGAAACTACTCCTATGAATAAAGTGCAATACAAGAATTTGAAGTGCAGAAATGTAAAGAACAAGAAATGTAAAAATTAGAAGGAAAATGAAGTAGATAAAAACTGATTTCTGGATTTAAGTCTGGGTCCCTCTTTCTAGAGCCTTTTCTACTATTTATACTTCTCAATAATAACTGTCGAAATGGGCTTCTAACCGTCAAAACATCCCTTCATAATCGCTGATCATGCTCTCTCACAGTTAGCTTCACTACGTGATGTTTGTAGTTAGGTTTCCCTTCTAATTTTGAATTTGAACATTGTGAGTAACCGTTAGGCCACATCACCTTATATCCTTCGATCATTCCAGTGCTACGCTGATCCATTATTACCAATATGGGTTGACACGTGTCTGACTATGGTTGGTGATTTATATTACCTTCCCAAATTGCTCTTCTCATGCCACGTGTTGAATCGTGATTGGCTTATACAATTTATACAGCCAACAATATATATATATATATATATATGGACCTGAGCTCCTCTAGTCATTCATCTAGACTGGAGGTCCCTGTTCAGGCATGTAAGACTCACCACAGGTCCTATTTTGATAATCAGAATCATTCATTTTTCTAGGCATTTTGTATATTTCATTTATAAAAAAATTAAATCGATTCAATAATCGTAATATATTTAGTTTATTGCGCTTGTCAAAAAAATGGGCGACAATTGGGTTTTCAAAAATATATATTTTTTTTTAAAAAACAAATATGATGAATAAAATAGGTTATGATTATTGGATTGATTTAATTTTTTGTGTGAATAAAATACATAAAATACCTAACAAAATTAATAATTTAAATAATCAAAACGAAACTCATAATAAATCTCACGGGTCCAAAATGGGGTGCTCACAGTTCGGATTGATGGATTGAAAAAAATCAATCTGCATCTATTCGCTAGATCGACAGATGGATGCGAATCAATTTGGCGGTTTAAATTTTTACAAATTTTGAACATAATACAATAACTTGTCAATATTTTTTTTGGATAACAATCCAACTCAACATAACCAAAAGATTATCAAGTAAATTATCAAATATCAATAATAAATACATATAAGAAAACCATGCATTATCAAAACTATTTTATTACTTTTTTTTTTATTCAAAAACAATTTAATTTGATTTTTTTAAAAAATGACAAAATTAAGCCTTATATTTTTTACATAAAAATAATAGATATCAACACTTGCCATTTGATAAAAAAAATTTCAAATTGAAAAAACAAGAGAATATCTAAAAAAAATTTCAATTGAAAACACAAATAGAATATATAAACAGATTAAAAACATAGTCTTATAAATTACTAAGGGTATTCGTGGTTTGGCGGTTCGATTTCGTCCAAAGAAACTTCAAATCCGCCATCCGTCCAAAACTAGACGACTTGAAAAAAAATCAATTTATAACTATTTACTCGTCATCACGCATCCATCCAACATATGACGGATCAATTCGATTCAATCGATCTGAACGGATTAAAAGCATCCGCATCAGGCTCTCTACAATAGTTTTAAAGCTATTGTAGAGAGCATCAGCATCAAATCCTTCCTCCATCAGCCTCAACAAATTTTTTGTAAATTAACATTTTGTTAAATTTGCTACAGTGACTCGTCTGATGAAGCGAGTAACTGTTCATCGCTAAAACACGTAATTTGGATTTAATCAGACATTCGCCCGAAAGTTCGGCTGGTCAACTGGTCAACGGAAATTTATTTATTTATTTTACATTTCCTCCAGTTTTACCTTTTGTAAAACATAAGAATTGTTTGGTTGATAGCTCATCAATTTTTTTATAAAAAAAAAAATAAATAAATATTTTAATAGGATTAAATTAAAATAGAGAGTTTGATGTAATAATTGACTAACTAAAATAAAAAAATAATTTTTTAAGTTATAATTTGATTAAAATTTTGAAAAGGCTGATACTAATCCTCTAAAACACCTAGTCTAACCAGAGCCTCCAATATGGACTACGGATCAGAGGAGGTCCACTTCCCATATATAGTACAAAAATGCTCTAGACCACTAATTAGTGGTGGCTCTAATGATGTGGCGGCTCTAATGATGTGGCAGTGGGTCCCATTCACTGTCACATGTGTTTTGTGCCTTGTTTTGTGTTTTTTTTTTTTTTTCACTTGTCACCTCACTAGTGGTGGAGTTAGTAGTGATAAATTAGTGGTATGTAGCATTGCTCTATAGTCGTAGTAGATCGGATGAAGACTGCGGTAATGTCAACGTCAACAACTATATTATAATAATAAAATAATAGAGCTATAGGCTCCACTCCTTCAACAAGTAACAAATAGTCTTAGTTAATAGTGGATAGATAATAGTGGATAGATAAATATAAATGATGTTGATATGATGAAGAGTGCTACAATGTCAACGTCTAAAACTATATTATAATAATAAAATAATAGAGCTACAGGCTCCACTCCTTCAATAAGTAACAAATTTTCTCTCCTCAAACGGGGCACCACACAGACAAAATTGGATACAGAGAGAATGATGGAAGCTAACTGGTACTCCATACCTCTCACCATAATCTCTCTCCTCCTACTCTTCTTCTTCTTCAAGCTCCTCACAGCAAAACAAGAAAGATACAAGAATTTACCCCCAAGTCCTCCTGGGCTTCCCATCATAGGCCATCTTCATCTACTGAAAGAGCCACTGCACCAAACTCTTCAAGCTTTTTCAGACAAGTATGGCCCAATCACCCTCCTCCGGTTCGGACCCAGAAAGGTCATCCTGGTCACCTCTCCTTCTGCCGTCGAAGAATGTTTCACAAAAAATGATATCATATTCGCCAACCGGCCGCCTAGCCTCTCCGGAAAATACCTCAACTACAACAACACCAGTATGGGTGCAGCCCCATATGGTGACCTTTGGCGCAACCTCAGGTTTATTCGACAACTCTAGTATTTTCATGTTGAGGTTTTATGTGTTGAGTTGGTTCTGTTTTTCTATTTCTTGCTTTGATATTCTTGGTTTTATCTCATCATATCGAAATATAAGACGTGGTGGCCTCACGAGCCCAAAAGTCACGTTGACTTGATGAAAAATTTGATTATCTTTATATCAAATCAAACTTTTGATTTAAATTGTTGAACAAATTTTGATAAAAAAAAAAAGGAAGAAAAAAAGTGAAGGATCAGAGATACTTTGATTCAACATTGGTTGTTGTAAATTGCCTCTCTTTTAATTTGATCAATTTGATGAAATGATTAGAGCTGATAAAAGAATTGGTGAGATTTGGGGAATTTTTGGGTGAAAGTTTTATATTCAATTTCTGGCAATAGAAAAGCGCAGTATAGTGTTGAGAACTCAGTTGGGTGGTTTAGGGGTTTACATTGTAATAAGGATTTCTTCTTCTCTTGTTGAGGCTTTTACCAGTAGACATTTTGTACTTTTAAATTGGAAGTTTTTGCCAAATATTCATTTAATTCTGAAAGAGTAACGATATACAAATATAGTTTTGTTCATCAATTTCATACCAAATGATGTGGCTTGTTTTGGTCATTTCATTTTTAATCGCCCACCACTACTTCCTAATTTCACAAATACCACTATCATAATGATTCTTGTCATGATTTCTATATAAAAATTCTATGAGCATATAATTTTTCATTATGAAATTGTGGGGATTATGGTGGGTTAATTAGCCCATGTAATCTTTTAAGTTTGGCTGCTCGGTGGCTTGGAATGGCGTAAAGGGATCTCAAGAAGAAAGTTGGGATTCCTTATTTTATGCAGTTTGGTGGTTTTTATGGTTAGTAACGAATGAGGTATTTCTTAATGAGAATGAAATCTCCAGGAATGACGCCACTGAAGGTATCAAAGTTGAGGTGTTTTTTTGTTTTTTTTTTTGTTTTTGAGAGAGATTTTAATTATATTTTTAGTTTATAAGAATTTTGTGTCATTTTGATCCTAAATTATGTTACTATGGTCCCCAATATTTTGATCCCGCCAATGTTTAAATTATGTTACTATGGTCCCCAATGTATAAAAAATGTTTCAATTTATTAGTCTCCCAATGTCTAAATTGAAATACTTTTTATACATTAAGGATTAGATTGACACAATTTAAATATTAGAGATTAAATTAAAACACTTTTATAGATTGATGACCAAATTAACACAAGACCGATACTTTTGAGACCAAGAACGTAATTAAACCTCATGGATAAAAGCCAACTTTGAAGATGTTAGTTTTAACATTGAGTGCCAGTTTGGCTAAGATTTTGAGACTAAAAAAGCACAAAAAGACAAAATAAGTTATATAAGTCAATAAGACAAAATACTACTTTTTATCCATACTTATTACACTTTTTCACTCACAAAAGTCAAAAAAGTCTGAAAATAAAAACCAAATAAGACTAAAAAAGCCAGGCTAAAAAAGTCCCAGGTAAAAAAAATTGACTATTAACCAATGCCAAACACCCCTATAATTTGTGAAGGGGTGAAGACGCGGAAACTGAGATATCTCAAGAAATTTTGGGTTCTTGTTTGACATACCTCTATTTGGTGAAAAAAATCTGTTTACGTATAACATTTTAGGATTCTCTTGATGATGGATGGTTGAGTGTTTTGGTTAAAGGTTGGCTAAAACAGGGGAAGCATTTGGGGTATGGTTTGGTGGTTGGCATGTTTTATTCAATATATTCTTCTTTCACTATAAAAAATTAAAGTTTTGGAAATCAAAATTTAGGAGCTAAATTATTTTTTAGAGACTAAATATTTTTGTTATGAAATATATTGTTATTATATTTTTAGCAACAAAAATTACATATTAGTGATAAATTATTATCCTTTTGGGACCAAATTTTTGTCTCAAAAAATAAATCATTTTGAGATCAAATTATTTTGTCCCTAAAAATCTATTTATTAGTGACATTTTCAAAATTTTATTGCTAAAAGTTTTGTTTTTTACTTTTCGGAACGATCTTTTAGCGACTATCCTCATGACGATAGAAATTGATCCCTAAATGTCTTTTGCAACAAAATTTTCACTTTTATAGATCAAAACATTTGATCTCTAAAACTTTTATATGTTATAGTGTTTTGTCATTCAAAAAATAATAATAATATGGGTGAATTACAAATACATCCTCTGAGGTTTGATTAAAATACGAATCGCTCTTTGTGATTTTGAAAATTATATTCCACCCCCTAAGGTTTTTAATTTCATAACAAATCGTCATTTTATTAATAAATCATCAAATCAATTAATAATTTTTAATGATGTTAAAAATATGTTTCAATTAATAATTTAAGTAATTTTATTATTGTATAGGAGAGCAATTATAAATTTTATTTTATTAATTAATTCTGTTAAATAAAAAATTCTAATAAGAGGGGTATTTGTAATTTTTCAAACTATAAAAATAATCTGTATTTTAAACAAACCTTAGAGGTGTATTTGTAATTTATCTTAATAATATTAAGTGACATGACTTTTACAAAAGTAAAATGTTTTTCTTTCTAAAATATTCCTATACTCATTTTGTCAGAATGAGACGTTAGTGACAGTTTTAAAATTAAAAAACATTTTAATAGATTTTGTTATAATCTCAGGCGTATTACAACCTTGGAGATTTTGTCAACTACTCGCCTAGAGAGGACAACTAGTATACGAGGAAAGGAAGTGAAGTTCTTTGTGAATCAACTCATGAATAATTGTGGTGGTGGTGAGTATAGTAAGGTGAACTTGAATTCCAAGTTTTTTGAGCTCTCGTATAATGTTATGACCATGATGATCATGGGGAAGAGGTTCTATGGAGAAAGCGTGGACGATGTTGGGGAGGCCAAGCTCTTTCAGAAATTGATAAGAGAGCATTTTGAACTTGTCAAGAAATCAAATCCAGCAGACCTTTTTCCGGTTTTGCAGTGGGTGGATTTGTTTGGGACAGCGAAGAAAATGATAGCCACGGCAGAGAGGATGGACAAGTTTTTGCAGAAACTAGTTGATGAGCATAAAAAAACCAGTGCATCAACAAAGGTGAAGACACTAATCCACAATTTGCTGTCTTTGCAAGAAACAGAACCTGAGTTCTATACCAACAGCATTATAAATGGGATGATAATGGTAAGATCAGATCACTACAACATCAATGTTTATCTATATATTTATTTTTTCGTTTCCTTATCTGAATAAAATAAAATAACTTCTTTCACTTATACTGTGTTTAGTTGGGGAAATTATTTAATATTCCCGGAGCACCACGTGTCCATACTCCAAACCAATCACCAATTAGTTAGCTCCATATTTTTCTCCTATCCCCAACATAAATCGTGGACCCTTGTATTTCTCTACCAATCAAAATCTTATGGAGCACCATGTGTCTATACTCCGGGAGTACTGAATAATCACCTGTTTAGTTGGGGATTTGGGAAAGGATTTGGAAATTGAAACAGAAAAGGAAGGTGGAATGTTAATAAAATATTCTTACATTTCATATAGTTTCACACATCTTTTGCTTTTTATTTTCCAAATCTCTTTCCAAATCTTTCAACCAAACACAACATTAATTTCTATCTCTACCAGTTTTTTTTTTTTTTTTTTTTTTTTTTTTTTTTTTTTTTTTTTTTTTTATCTTCTTCCCATCACAACCTTATGATTATGAATTTCTTATGTTTATCATGCTTTTGTTAAGAAATTTGAAGATCTACCCTTTTCTACACAGTTTTCTTTTTGGGAGAGGGTGAGTCATTTTTGCAACACAAGTTCTTTGACCTTGTTTGATGTAATTTATAGATGCTGCTTATAACACATACGTAGATTGAAAATCTATGTTAAGAGTGTTTGGTGTAGTTCATACTTCATAATTTATGAGGTAAAAACAACTTAATTTTTAACAGAATCGATTATTGAAAAACTAGAGGATAAGAATACTTTAGCTTATACTTTTTAATTATCGACTTTTATTTTGCAATAATCTACAAAAAATAGGTTTATGGTTTTTTATGGTTGTGGTTGAGAAATGTCAAAACACAAAAGGATTTTCCACAATATTTTCTTAACACTAAACGTAAAAGGTAGTAGTGAGGTTCACATAAATATACAAGTGGTACGCTTGCCTCTGTGTGTAGTAATAAAAATTAGGTAATTTTCCATTGCTATTTTCATCTTCTTCTTCTTCTTGTGTGTGTGTGTGTGTGGGTTATACCTCTTAACTAGGTGTCTGGTGTGGATAGGTATTGCTAATTGCTGGGAGTGATACTTCATCAACTACTTTGGAATGGGCAATGTCACTACTCCTCAACCATCCAGATGCAATGACAAAAGTTAAAGAAGAGATTGATGCTCACGTTGGACAGGATCGCCTCATAGATGAACAAGATTTACCCAAGCTAGATTACCTATCAAATGTAGTGAATGAAGCACTTCGATTATATGCACCCGTCCCACTTCTATTGCCACATGAAGCATCTGAGGATTGTACAGTGGGGGGTTATGATGTCCCACAAGGCACGATGTTAATGGTAAATGCATTGGCCATTCATAGAGACCCCAAGCTATGGGAAAATCCAACAAAATTCATGCCAGAGAGGTTTCAAGCGGAGAGTGCTGGAGATGGGTATAGGCTGATTCCATTTGGCAGTGGAAGACGTGGTTGTCCCGGGGCTAGCCTAGCAAAAAGGATGGTTGGGCTAGCACTAGGAGCCTTGATTCAGTCATTTGAATGGAAGACAGTTAATGAAGAGCAGGTGGATATGACTGAAAGTCCTGGCATCACCATGCCAAAGTTGAAGCCCTTGGAGGCCATTTGTAAGCCGCGTCTATCCATGAGCAAACATTGTCTTGTATGATGCCTTTTCATTCTGTTTTGCTATAGAAATAAAAACAATAAATCACAAGAAGTTACAATTTGTTTAGTCTTATCTATAGTATTATAATTTTTGATTTTTTTCTTTTTTGGTAAATTGAATTTTACTAAACTACAAAACAACTTAACTAGATTACGAGAATCAAATGAATTTACCCAAATTGTTTCCTAATCAAACAGGAAAGCTGACAAATAATAAAATAAAAAAGTTATTTATATTATATCCTTTGTGGTGTAGTTTGAAAACAGAAAGGAGATGCATTGAAGTCGTTTGTAGCTTTGCTTTGCTCAATGTATTAGTTTGTGCTTCATTTTAAAATCGCTTGTTCGTGCCTCAAATATGTTTGCTTGCTAGCTTGATTTTGTGGTGGTTGGTTTACACTCCATGTTTCACAGATTGACTTTTTGGTTTACGCTTGCTGTTGCAAACACCTCGGTTGATGACTTGGTGGACTAATATAAAATATCTAGCTAGTGCTACGTACATTTTTCAGCTATTCCTCCTGGCCAGTGTAACTTATCTGACAACCCACTATTTTAGTAATTTTTAGATTTTTTAGTTAAAATACGAGATAAAAAAAATTAGTAATGTTAGAAATTTTAAAGGTTTTATCAAATTTTTTTTATTAAATGTTTTACATGGGTATAGAACTCACATGAGACTTATATGGCGTGGGTCTCACACTTATATAAGATATTTTTGGTAAAACTTTTGAAGTCTTTAGCATTTTTGAAAAAAAATTAGGGTAAATTACACTAGCACTATCTAAGATTTCTATTTAATATAAATCCCCTTCTCATATTTGAAAAATTACATTCTCCTCTCTGAAATTTGTAATCTCATTACAAATTGTCCCATGAATTGCTGCTGATGTCATGTCTTAAAATTTTTTAAATGACCATTTTCCCCTTTTCCTACCATTTCTTATTTCTATCATCGTGATTACAATTTACAATTTTCTATAATTGAATTCTACCCAAACATATTCTTATTGAGTGATGATATACAAATATAAATTTTATATAGAATTTTTAAACACAATGATATAGCTTAATGATGACCTTTCACTTTAAAACAAAATACCCATAAACATGATTTATATTTACAACAGTATCACTATCATAACATTTTTATGATATTTGTTTTGTATAAATTTTGATATAATTTTTCATTTTTATTTCCACCATTATATCTAAATTAGATCAATTTAATTCAGATATATTTAAAAAGTATAAAATTGATACAAAAAATTAAAAAAAAATCATTGAATACAACAAAATAAAATAATGTATTGAATTTTTGTATTTTTTTTTTTTTTTTGTATTTGGAGAATTTAAAAAAAAAGTCACAAAAAATTATTTCTTAAGTATATCTAAAAAATGAAAAAAATTGCTTAAAATATTAAAAAAAAATGGGTAAAAAAAAACATGAAAAATAAAAGAAAAATTCACATTTTTGTGTGAGCTAAACCAAACAAGATGATTGTTATTTCATTTGAAATGACATTAACAAAATATCTATATTATTTTATTATTTTATATGTATATAAGCTAAGGGCAAATATGTCATTTTAATCTGACAAGGGATAAGTATGAGGGGGATTTATATTAAACAGAAACTTTAGAGGGTATTAGTGAAATTTATCCAAAAAATTAATATATTTGGGATAACTTTTAACTTTTTATGAAAAAAATACATAAAGTAGAGAGAAAATAAAATTTTGACCTTTTTTTTTATTTATATTTATAGTTTATTAGTTTTTGACTTTTTTAATATCTTTTTGACTTTTAAGTTAAAATTTACACTTCCCAAATGAATAGTTAACATTTTGTTTAAATTAAGAATAATGTTATAGTGTACTAACTAGTATACTAACAGATGATATAGCATAATTTTAGAAGTTTTAGGTATATGTAATTTGTATAATAGATAGAGTCAGTAATAATGACATAATACTAATTACAACAAGGGATGGGCCGGGCTGGTCCACGCTTCTAACAGGTCTGGTAGCCTTGAAGTCCATGGAACGTTCCTGCAAAAAAGGTCCAATAGGGCAGGGAATCTCCCAGCGGACACTCTGACGATCAAATTAGGATAGAGTAGATTGATTGTATTGAACTAGAAGAGGGAGATGAAGAACTTAACCTTTAACGTATCTCAGAAACTTCCTTATATCCTTTACTCATCATTTCCTTGTCCATTCCCGACTGTCGTGTTGGCAAAAAGTCTATATTCTAACTCGCATCGTTCATGGTGAGTCTGTCTCCTCCGACGTGAAGAGGTTGTCATATTTAATGCTGTAAGAGCTTCATTAATAGCTGATGTGTGGTGCAATAACTTTGCAAGATCTTTGTTTGCTTACGTGTCTAGGCCTCTGTTTGGCAAGTGTTTGAATGTTATTGGTTCTGGCCTAGTGTTGATTTCTCAGAGTTATTGGGCTTTGATCGCTGGGATATGCACAAGGCCCTTGGGCTTTGATCGCTGGGATGTGGACTGGGCCTTGATCTGTGGGTTTGGCCCTTCTGGTGCCCAACGATATCAGTTGTCCCCCATTCCCGAGTGCAGCTTTAGTCCAACAAAGGGAATAGGAAAGGTGGAGGGAGTCTCCCAAGCTTAGGGAACGGGTAAGGGTGGGGGGTAGAGGAGTGACCAAGCGGTGAGGGCGGCCGACAGTAGGGAGGGTCGACTGCGAAGGTGGCCAAGCGAGATGGTCGACCCGAAGAAGGGTCGACTGCGAAGGTGGCTGAGCGTGATGGCCGACCGGGAGGAGGGCTGACCGCAAAGGTGGTCGAGCGGGATGACTAACCGTAAGGAAGGCCGATCACGAAGATGGCCGAACGAGGTGACCAACTGAGCGGGGTGATCAACCATGATGTGGGCCGACCACGCAGGGGATTGAGAAAAGATTAACGATGCATGGGGCTCGAGGGGGGAAAGCATGTGCTGATATGAAGTGGAATAGACAGGGAAGAGGAAAGAGAATTACTGGGGCGAGGAAGGGATTGTGGCCGTACATGTGATACAACAAGGGCCGCTGATGATGGAGGCAAATAAGTGAGGGGGTTTGTAAGGTGGGATATTGAAAAGGCCGGGGTCGTATTTTTGTTCGAATTTTCAAACTAGTAAATTTTAACCGCGATCTTTGGGAAATAGGTAAACCTTGGGCTTTTGGACTTATGCATTTTACTTACTTGATTGCAAAAAACCAGCACATTCCAGACTTAAGTTCCTTCATCGCAAGAGATTTTCCCGTCTGGCATATCGCAAATTTTCTTACCCTTACAACCGAAGCAATAGTTAGAAACGTGATGGAGATGGCACAATACAAAGCGCCAGCCATAGGAGTGGATGCATTAGAAGAGGATGCATTAGGAGAGGATGATGGGGTGGAGCTGGCGGAGTAGCATAAGGTGCAAAGACGGGTGGAGAGGGAGGCGGAGCGGCCGGCGTGGCCCCTAGGGTCGACAATGATCTTAGCAGTGCACCCGATTAGCCAAGTGGCACCAGACCACTGGCATACAAAGGCGGACAAATCCACTCTGATGGTAGAGGATCTGGAGGAGTTCCGCAGTAGATATCAGATTCTGGCCGACATAGAGTTGAGGCTGCCAACGACGAAGGAGAGGGCGTTGGACGCACGACCAATGGAGTTCGCATTGTATGAAGATGCTGTGCGCGGGGGCCTAAGGTTACCCCTCCCACAGCTAGTGGTGGACGTGTTAAACCACCTGAAGGTGGCCCCAGGACAGCTTATGCCGAACGCGTGGAAGATTCTGTTCGCCTGTGCAATTGCGTGACCGTGGGTGACCGGAGGGGAGATGATGACGGTGGATGAGTTTCTCTTCCGCTACAGGGCATCAGGGCAACAGAAGACATGGGTGACCTTACAAGCTGTAGTAGGAAGGGGATTGGTGGCGAGTCGCCTTCGTCGGTGAAGGGATGGCGGCCAAAGTGGTTTTTGTGTCGGCGAGCGGTGGAAGAGGAGTACGTACAATTTGGAAAGTCCCCACCAAGTCTTGGGAACCGAAGTTAGATGTCGAGGCGGAGATGAAGGTCAAATAGGTGAAGGGCTGAAGGGAGAAGGAGTGGCTAAAGTGGGACGACCTCGTCCAACCCTCAGCCCTGGTCAACCTGAATCTAGGGCTGCAACCAGCCAAATGAGATCTGAAGCCAGATGAGATGGAGGTGAGGAGGAAAGCTTAGGAGGAGGAGGACAAGCGAGCTTTTGCAAGGGCAGATAAATATAAGGAGAAAGAATTAGGCCCAGTGCCGAAGCTGGTTGCGAAGAGGTTGGTCAGACCACACCCCAAGCCATTGGGAGAGAAAGACCTGATCGAATTTGTGCCTTTGCGGGCGCCATTCGATCCGTTGAAGGAAAGAAGCAAGAGGGATGTGGATGCGGTGTTAAAGAAAAAGAAAATGAAGGTGGCTGCAGAAGGGGGTGAGGGAGGACCAGTAGGGAAGAAGGCAAAAGAGGGGGTAGTAGAGTTGTCCCCAAGTCAGGAGGGGGAGATCAAGGTTGGTATGGAGGCAGAGGAAGGGTTGGCCAAGTTACCAAGTGGCCAAGTGGTGAACGAATCAAGCGAGCAAAAGGGGTTGGCAGAAACCGACCAGTCAGCCAATTTGCCCTCTAAAGACGTGCCCTTACAAGATGTGCCCCTAAGTCAGGAGCTAGGGAGAGAGCGGGCAAGTGGAATAGAGACCAGCACTGCGTTGAGGACCGCCACACATCACGTTCGCACGGTGGTTGGCTGCTTGGTGGATGATGGAGGCGAAGCCAGGGTCGCCGCAGACCGTCTGCTGGGGGTCGTTGAGAACGCAGCTATGCAGAGTATGGCCCAATTAATAGAGGTTGATCTCATGAGAGGGTTCTTCTCAGTGTAGATGGAAGCAGTGACCTTGGCGGCGACCCTATTAGGCAAGGCAGTGGGGGTGAAAATGGAGGCAGAGTTGCTGAAGGCCCAACTGGAAGGAGTGCGGACGCAATTACAGAACTTAAGGGCGGAGACAGCTGGCTGGAGAAAGTTAGCGTGTAGCGCCTACGCGAAGGGTCTGGCCTATGCTCAGAGGGCGAAAAAGATGGAAGTTTTGGCAGTGGTGTAGGGGTACTTGGCTGAGTGCGCCAGGGTAAGCCAGGCTGGGGTCACCTCCGAGTTGTTAGTCGCCAAGTTTGAATTGGAAGTGGTACGCCACAAGGCGGTATCACTAGAGTTTGAGCTAGCGGGTGAGCGGAAGAAGGTGGGCGAGGTCCAAGAAGCCTACAACACCGCCAAAGAAAGGTTGGAGAAGGCCCTCACAAATAATGAAGAGCTGTGTGACTAAGCCCTAAAGGACAAAGAAAAAGCAAATGTGCGTACTGCTGAGTTGGAGAAGGCCTCGGGAGAAGAGAGGGCCAAGACGGCAGAGTTAACCAGGATGATGGCGTCTGAGAGGGCGACCTATTCGGACCTATACGTTGCGGTGGTGGAGCAATTTAAGTCGTCCCCTGAAGTCCAAATGGCCATTGACGCGGTGGTGGCGGGGGGCTTGGCCAGAGAGGGTGAAGGGGGTGCTGGCCCATTAGGAGTGGCTGTTGTTGGGAGGACCGAAGAAGATATAATCCAAGGTTTTCAGCAATCAGACTACAACAAACATGAGATGAGCCAGTACTTGGACAGTGGCTGGACAAGCTTCAAGTACAGGGTGTAGGAGCTGTTCCCAGATGTGGACTTTAACGTGGTGAAGCTAGGAGAGGAGGACATCGCCCAGACTCCGTTGGATGAGGGGGTAGAAGAGGAAGATTTGGCATCGAGTGATGGGGAGTGAAGATTGGGCTTTTTGTTTGGTTTTGTTCGTTCGTTTGTTTGCTTTTTTTTTTTTTTTTTTTCTTTTGAGAGAGCTCCTTGTAAAGAATGGTTGAAATTTGTAAAGGACTTATGTTTATAATGAATTTGAATATGATGGTTTGTGAAGATTTAAATATAAAGAATTTAAGACTTAGGTTTGTGAAGTTTTAGTTTGTATCGGCCTTAATGATGGTTTTTCTTGTTGCTATTTTTGTTGTGTACTGTATATATAATAAACCTATGCATGGAAAGGTTTAAATGTTGTATAAAGTAATGTTGCTAAGGAGACTTAAAAGCGAACTAACTAGCTGCCCATAAGCTGAAGAGACTGCGTGTTATTATGGTTTGTAATAAAATTAAGTTATAAAAATATTGTGTGTTTTGCTTCGTGCTCGGTCTGATGCTCAGGCTTTGGAGGGTTCGGTCTGGCTGAGTGCTTCGTGCTCAGTTAGGCTAAGGCTTTGGAGGGCTTAGTTTGGCTAAGCACCGCATGCTCGGTCTGGCAGAGCGTGTTATGCTCATTCTGGTTGAGGCTTTGGAGGTCTCAGTCTGGCTGAGCACCGTATGCTCGGTCTGGCAGAGCGTGTTGTGTAACTCAGTCTAGCTGAGCTCTTCATGCTCAGTCTGGCTAAGGGCTATGTTTAACTCAGTCTAGCTGAGTTCTTCATGCTCAGTCTGGCTGAGGCTTTGGAGGGCTCAGTCTGGCTGAGCGCCTTATCTGCATGCTCGGTCTGGCAGAGCGTTTTGTGCTTAGTTTGGCTGAGGCTTTAGAGGGCTCAGTCTGGCTGAGCGCCACATGCTCGGTTTGGTAGAGCGTGTTGTGTAACTCAGTCTGGCTGAGCTCTTCATGCTCAGTCTACCTGAGGTTCTATTTAACTTAGTCTGGTTGAGTTCTTCATGCTCAGTCTGGCTAAGGCTATGTTTAACTTAGTCTGGCTGAGGCTTTGGAGGGCTCAATCCAGCTGAGCGCCGCATCCGTATGCTCGGTCTGGCAGAGCGTTTTGTGCTCAGTTTGCCTAAGGCTTTGGAGGGCTCAGTCGAGCCGAGCTCTTTAGGTTCAATCTATATTTAATTTAGCTGAATTTGTTTAATTTTGGATTAAGGCACGACATAGTGTAGACACCTTTTTTTTGATCGCCTGCAAGACTTAGACGCTTGGTTCAATACACTCGATGATGAAAGTTGAATTGTGAATTCGCAGCGATTTGGATTCAATCAGGCTCCCGAAATAATCTCAAATCTTCAACATTTACCTTGTTTGAACCTGTGAGTTTCATTTTTTGACCTTTTCCCACCCTGAGCTAAGTTTGAACCAAAAAAACAAGGGAGGCCATCAAGGCCTGGCCGTGCATCAGTAATGGCCGGCCATGGTTATGAATGGCCAGCTGGCCCTCGATTGCGATAAATACTGTTCTAGAAGGGAGGCCACCAGCTGTCCATTTTTGAAGATTTTTATCACCTTTTGAGCTCGAATTCTATAAAAACGAAACTCTGGGATTGTTTTGAGGGTTGAACAAAAATGTAGAAGTCATATATACACCTTGAGAGCTCTTGTCTCCTCCTTCTTCCATTGCAAGCTTTGAGCTAACCTAGCTTGTCTATACCATCTCTATCCTCCATGCACAACCTTGTTTGATCACCCTAGAGCCTTGGTTGATATTGGAGAAGCATAATTCAAGCTTAAGAGTGAGTTGAAGCCAAGTTTGAATCATCAACGACAAGCTTACCCCTTGAAAGGTGTAAGCTTGTTTTCTTCTCTCTTACTCTCTTTTCTTTCACTTACTTCATAGTTCTTGCTGTTTTGAATTGTTTTGAGCTTATTTGAGGTGATAGGAGTTGGGTTTGAAGAGTTACCAAAAGGGTAGAGAGAACTTGCTCTTTCTATACCTTTACTTATAACTCAAACCTTCTCTTTTTGACTATTTTCCTTTGATATTTACACTGATTTTCAGAGGTTTAGAAAGGCTAACTCAAACCATGTTTTCAGAGGTTAGCCACCCCTCCTTATTCTTGCTTACTAGCCTTAATTCTCTTCTTTATTGTCTAACTTTTCAAGCTCTTTTCATGCATGTTCTACCTTTGTTTTCCATGTATTAAGGGCTGTTTTGAGATTGTCTAAGCCTTTTCAATAGGGTCATGCCTTGTTTTGTACATTTGTGATCTCATAAGTTGGCATACTTGTTTCTTGTTATGCTTTCTTTGTTCATTTCCATGTTTGGAGTCTAAGTTTAATAATTAATCCATCATTCATCTCTTTTATACTTGAGAATGATTTCAACCAATTGAGGTTGTTCGAATCATGTAAGAAAGGTTCCCACTTAATGGCTTAATCTTTCCAAAGATTCATTGCCAGCGGTGTGGCCTTTCTCTCATGCTTTAGAAGAACCTCTTGTTTGACATTACTTCTTGTTTAGAGGACTTAAAACCATAGACAAATGGACTAAAGAATGGCAAGGCCTAATAAAATTGGTTTAAAACTTGGATGAACACACTGTAGACACCCCATTTTTGATGGCCCTTTAAGAGTTGGATGTTTTTGCAGGTACATCTGATGGCGAGTATGATTGCTCGCTGACCGCTCGAAGTCCGCGGCAGAACGCCACAGGTTTGAGTTTTCCAAATCCTGCATCCATTTTGTCTCATCTTTGGACTATGCCTAGGTCTTTTCAGCATAAAGTTTTAGATGGCCTGTTGGCCATCCTTGGAGGTTGCTGGCCACCATTTCTCCTTTGCCAGCCATTGATGTGCCCTGCCGGCCATCACTAATGGCCGGCTGGCCATCAGTGTTTCCTGCAGATATTTTGTGATATTTTGTGCCAGTTGTTTGCACAGATTCATGCATCTTCTAACATGTGTATGGCTGGATGTTTGTGAGGGGATTTTGTGTTTTCTATATATAGGACCCCTCTCTCTCATGTGTGGGGGTTAGAAAAATTTGAAGACATAAAAATTCTCTCTCTCTAGATTTCTCTCTCTCTCTCTCTCTCTCTCTCTCTTACAATTTTGTGCTAAGTGCTTGTTTTCTCTACACTTTTACATACACTACCTTAACGAAAGTTGCTAGTCTTTGAGCTGAGGTAACTTGGGACCTTCTTTGAGTTCTAGAAGGTGGTTTTGGCTTGGATTGTTGGCCAATTTGTGATTTGCTTCAAAGGTATAACACTTGCCTTGTTTATACTTATTTTGTATACTTGTTTTGCCATCATTTTCAACTGTTTTGGGGTTCGTTTTGAATTGTAAAAAGCTTTGTTTTGGTGGCTTAAAAATGGTGGTTTGAACCCCTTTTTAGTTAGGGGGTGGTTCACCCTTATTGTTTCCTTGTGTGTAAAGCTTTTGTGCCTTTATTCATTATTTTAAAACCATCTTTTTTGGACCTTTTAACCACTGAATTTCAAGGGTTTTTCAATGGTAAAAAACACATTTTGAAGTCCAAAATTGGAGGGGTTAGCCTTCCCTCCTTGTGTCATGTTTGCATGCCTAATTAGCTCCATGCACTAGCTTATTGTTTTAACTTTTTGTGGCTTAAGTCCAGCATGTTTTAGACTATATTTAAGGCTATTTTGCCTATGTTTTTGGTTATTTGTTCCATTTGTGTCTTGCATGGCATGGTTGTAGTGTTAATTCTTTCACTGGCTTAATGTTTTAAGGCTTTAACTATCATTGGTTTGAGTTGGTTGTATGTTTTAGTACTTTTAGTACTCATTTTCAGCACTTATAATCACTGCAATCTCCCTCATTTCTTCACTTTTTGGTTTTGCTTTGAAAGTGGTTTCAAACCACTTGTTTGCCTAAGTGTGAAATGGAGGTGCTACACCTAATGGTTTAATCCCTTAGAGGGTTCATTACCAACAGTGTAATGCCTCTTTCATGCCCAAAGTAACTTGTGGTTTGAACCCTCCTTCCATTGGAGGACACTCACTAATGGACAATTGATTAATGAATGGTTTTGTAATTAAAATGAGTAAACAAAATTGACAAGTAAAAGAGGCAAGATAAGCATTCTTTGTGTTGCATTGCATGTGTTCAAATTGGACGTTAATTTGAACACAAGGCAAATGGGATATTTCATACTCAAATAGTGATGAAATGTGCCATTTTCCTAGGCCTCCATTGCCCTTGATCATGCATGATAGGGTGATGGACATTTTGAGTCTTGTTTTTGCATTTGTTGAACTTGCACAATTGGTTTCACGAGCCATCATGCAATGAAATTGCTTGATTGGTGGTTTTGTGAACCAAATCTTGTCCCTCTTTTGATTTCTCCATGAAAAGGAGAGACAGGGTGTGTAGACAATCCTTGGAAAAATCCTATTTTTGCTCTGTTTGTGCTCTGTTGCAGCATGGTGATCCAATGCATCAGTGGCCGGCAGTGCCTCATTTTTGGCCAGCAGATGGCCGGCAGCAACCATCCATGGCCGGCAGGCCACTAATGTCAACCTCAACAAGGATTTGATAAGGTGGAGGAGAAAGGTTCTGAAGTATGCTCAACCCTATAAACAGAGCCTCTCAAGAGCAAAACGGAGGTCTTTTTGGGGCAAAAACCGAGCACGTGCATCTCCCAATTCCCGAGGCGGAGCAATGGCAGCATAGTTTAATGCCTTGCATGATTAGTTTGCTAGTTAGTTAAGTGTTGTAATAATTAGTAATTAGTTTTCTAGTTATTCATTTGATTTGTAATAATTAGTCTAATTAGCTTAATTAGATTAGCTTAGCTCTTATTCATTCGAACCCTCCTTCGCAAGGGCATAATATTGTAATAAGTGTCCGTGTGTGTGTGTATGTTTTCCAACGCTACGTCTTTCTCCCTTTTATTTAATTGTTTTCGATGGTTAGATTAGGGATCATATTTCAATTAGCATATCGCATGCTTACATCCATTCATTCATATTGCATGCACCGAGACACGACGCATCATTCAAACTACATTGTCATTTCAATACTTCATTGAATACGTGTTTAAATCGCATGTAGTTCAAATTGCTTCATATGCCATATTAGTAGCCGAGCCTGTTAATTGCATTATTGCATGTGTTGCATTAGGCATCTTAACATAGTTAGGATCATGCATCTTTCTAACTAGTTTCTGTTTTGGGTTGGAGTACTCGGAAAGTTTTTACGCTTTAGCATACTTGCATAAGTGTGAACACTGCCATGATTAGCATGCTTGCCATGAGGCTATGTGCTTAAGTGCTAAACTACATGAATGCCTGTGGATGAAGGCTTGTTGTTTGAATTGGAAAAATTCAACAAATGTGCGACTTTAAGCCCACTTTGTTGAGTGGCAAATCATGTTTCAAGCCCACTATGTTTGGTGGCAAATCCGCATCTTTTAAGCCCACTTGAGGTGGCAAATTCAAACCATTTTCGCAAAAACAAACATGAGTTGAATTGTTCCAAATTAAGTAAACTAGTCTATACTTGTTTGTACGCATCACGTAGTAATGTTAGCTAATAATCGGAACAAAAACACAGAATGTTTATAAAAATCATATCATGATTAGTAGAGGTCGATCTTTGATCAGGCGAGCGGGGGAGCTCAATTTTTTAACCTTCCCCTCTCGTATCTAAGTTCCCGAGCTGAGGCAACTTGGGTGGTGACGGATACGTGGCCTTTGACATGAGTTAGGATTTCCTAAATTTCCCCAAAACAAAAAATATTTAGGTGGCGACTCTGTATCTGGCAAAGCAGTCCAATTTTGGCATTATTTGATTTAAAATCGATTTTTGAAAAAGATTTTCATATTTGGACTCTTTGGTGTTTATCAGTTTCATATTGCACTTGTGAGACTAGATTCAAAACCGCGGGAGTCTAAACTGTGAGGCCTTCATTTCAAACCTTCTGAAAGGGGGCCACGAATAAGGCGAGTCCACACACATTTAAAGAAAAAGGCTTAAAATTGCTTCAACTTGGCCAGACATTATGCCAAGTTACTTGTGTCAAGAGTCGTCACATGTTAATTCATAGCATTTTGATGATTCTTGAAGTGTTGCAACCTTTCTTTTTGAGTTTATACTATGACAAGAAGGAGGGGTGGTCCTATTCTTTGCATTTTTATCAACTTTTGTCCAAAATTAAATCCGAGATCATCAAGCAATCATATTGCTCATTGATGGTTTTGGAATCAATTTCAACCCATTCTCGAGGATTTCCCATGACAGAGAAGGAAGGAAGGACAAACAGAGCTTGAAAATGCTCTATCTGCACTGATTTCACCTCAAAGCACAGAAACAGAGCTTTACACCAAATTGATGCACGACCGGCCATCTATATATCCGATCAGCCATCAGTGATGCATGACCGACCCTTGGTATGTAAGCAGTGGCTGAAGGTGAAACAGAGATGGCCTGAGCAGACAGAGTAGCTTTCAGGCGATGCGCATGCAACCTTCATCTACCTTCCATTATGTTCTTATCAAATGCAATTACATTGTTTCATTAGTATTATTATTAGTTATGAATAAATTGTGTTGTAATATTGAATTAGTCTAATTAGTTGTAACTAATTAGTTAGTGTTGTAATATTTAATTAGCTTAGCCTAGCTAAATTTAGCTTAGATAGCTAGTTAATTATTCACTCAAGTTTTGTAATAAATAGCTTAGCTTAGCTTGGTTAGCTAGTTTATTCATTCGGACTCTCCTTCGTGAGAGCAAAATGTAATAATATATATTTCTTCCAACCCTACGTTTTTCTTCATTTTATTTATCCGTTGTGGCTCGCCTTTTTTCGCGCCCCCTTTTGGAAGGTTTGAAAGAAAGGCCTCACAATTTGGACTCCCGCGGTTCTGAATCTAATCTCACAAGTGCAATGTGAAATTGATAAACACCAAAGAGTCCAAATCTGGCAAATCGTTTTGGAAAATCGATTTTAAATCAAATAATGCCAAAATTGGACTGCTTTGGTAGATATAGAGTCGCCACTTAAATATTTTTTTGTTTTGGGGAAATTAGGAAACCCTGATTCGTGTCGAAGGCGACGTGTCTGTCATCACTAAAGTTGCCTCGGCTCGAGAACTTAGGTACGAGAGGGGAAGGTCATGAATTGAGCACACCCGCTCGCTCGATCAAAGATCGGCCTCTACTAATCATGATATGATATTTTATAAATATTATGTGCTCTTATTCCGATTATTAAGCTAGCTTTACTATGTGATGTGCACAAGCAAGTATAGACTAGTTTGCTTAATTTAGAACAATTCAACTCATGTTTGTTTGCAAAAATGGTTTGAATTTGCCACCTCAAGTGGGCTGAAAGATTACAGATTTACCACCAAACATAGTAGGCTTAAAACATGATTTGCCACTCAACAAAGTGGGCTTCAAACGCACATTTGTTGAATCGTTCCAATTCAAATAACAAGCCTTCATCCACAGGCATTCATGCAGTTCAGCATTTAAGCACATAGCCTCATGGCAAGCATGCTAGACGTGGCAACATTCACACTTATGCAAGTATGCTAAAGTGTAAAAACTCACGTAGTACTCCAAGTTAAGAAGATATGAGTTAGAAAAATATGCATGATCCCTAACTATACAAGATACTTAATGCAACCACTACTACAAAAATAGTTAAAGATCACACTTTGACAAAAAAAAAAAAAAAAAAAAAAAAAATCTCACTTTTATTGGAAGTGTGATAAAAAAAATTAGATTGATATTTTAATCACACTTAATTTGATTGAGTGTGATAATATTTATTTTTTATGTCACTTTTCAATTAAGTGTGATTATATATATATATTTTTAATCACGCATTCTAATTAAAGTGTGATTATTTATATATTTTTTAATCACACCTTCTAATTAAAGTGTGATTATATATGCACTACTACTTTTTAATCACACTTTTTAAATAAGTGTGATTATATAAAATATTTCAATTTGATTTTTATATAAAATAAACAATTCCCAATTTAAAAAAAAAAAAATCCTAACACCAAAACACAAATTAAAAAAAAAAAAATTTCAAAATACATTTAACTCTTTGGCTATTTCTAATCAAAAGGAAAGTAGAAGGCTAGGGTTCATCACAAGGCACATAAGAAAGAAAGAGAGAGAGAGAGAGAGAGAGAGAGAGAGAGAGAGAGAGAGAGAGAGAGGGAGAAGGAGATGGAGTGTGTTCAATACTGTTGGGGCCGAGTGCTTCTTACGGTCACCGTCTTCGGAGGCCTCTCTCTTATCACCCCAAACCAACATAGCCTCACCTCTGTCGCATGCCGGTCCAGCCTCCGGCAACCATCCATACCAACACCAGGTATGTCTTTTCTTTTCTCTCACTCGATGTGTCACTCTCTTATTGCTTTTCTTCTCTCTCTCTCTCTCTCTCTCTCTCTCTCTCCCTCGGTGGAGTGTAAGAGCTCTTCCCCCTTTCTCCTCTCACTCAATCTCTGCTTTTCCCCAAACAAATAGAAAGCGATGATTATAGTGTATAGATCATTGTTGCTTGAAACTCAAGCATATATTATTTCTTTCAAGGTTATTTGGCAAAGAATTGGAAACACCTCCATTGCTCTGAACCTGTCAATTATTAGGCATCGATCCCCGATAATCTCTACCCCCAATCACAAACCTCAATAAAAACAAGAACAACCCTTGGTTTGAGTCACCAACAAGTTTCTCTCTCTACAAAGTGTGAAACCAAACCAAAACAGAGATCGATCAAACGAGTGTATCAAATCAAGAGAGAGAGAGAGAGAGAAAGAGAGGGGAAAAGACAGAGTAAGAGGTAAATTTATAACGATTCATTATGATTTGAACCTCCATTTGCTATTGCCTAACCACCGCCATTTCTATATATATATTTTATTTTATTTTTTTTGGGTTCAATTTCACAGTTTTTGCTGTTTATAGATCCAACTTGTTTTCAACATAAACATAGTTTTACCCAGGTTTCTTCTCATGCTTAGTTGATTTGCTGTTACTTCATTGATTCATCTCTTTTCCAATTAATGACTCTTTCCCCTATGGCAGTGGAGCTCTAATAAGTCTATTGGTTTTCAAGGGTTTTCTGATCAAGGGTTTGTGGCAATGTAATAAGAAGCAAGGTCTGTAATTTTTTTATTACTATGTTATTTCTATGATTTCTGACTCAAGTACATTGTAATTCTTTGTGTTCCTTTGTTTGTTGATTTGCTTATGACTATTTGCTATAATACCCAACAAATAATACCCATGCACTCAATTGTTTGTTGGAATGGTGAAACTTGGATTTTGTAAAATTTTGTGAAAATTTTGAGTTACAGGACTGATCTTCTTGTTCTGCATGATATCTAGGAAGGTCCCTGTTTTTTCATCTTTTCTTTTTATTTTTCTATATCAATTGTACATTTAATAAGACTTTTTTCCTCATAATACTTCCTAAAGGCATTCAATCAATGATGCTGATTTTTTATTTTCATTTTGAATATGATGTCTTCATTTTGCAATATTGATATATTTTTCCTCATTTGCTCTTAAATCCTATGTAATTCATGAAGATATTCTTTTTAATTTTCATTCCACTTTGTCAAGTAAAACGGAGGCATCTCCAAAATGATAAAACTGATAATTAAAACAAAATCACTTATTAATCTTACAAAAATGACTTTATCTAGGTAGTGCTACAGAAAAGAATAATCATTTATGCTATAAAAGAACTCAATTCATGATCCACACAGTTTTAATGTGATGCCTAATACCTACCGTCATATAACAATTCTTGTGTGTGCCTTAAGAATAAATGTCTGTGTGACACACAATGAACATAGGTGTTTCCTACTTAGTTTAAATATAATATAAAAATAGGAATTTTGCTTGGGATTCTTTGAACTGACTATGTACACCCAAGAATATGTCCTCCTTTCTTAAGCATGCCTAATAAATATATATTGAATGGACATTTTGTAAACATCCATGCCTATATGTGTCTTGTCCAACATGGGTACCTTTGTTTATTTCCAAGATGTGTATCTTGTAATGTATTACAAGCAGTGGTTTTTTATTTTTATCTATAATGATGTAGTGCTACTGTATTTCTAAGAATAGGTATTATTAATTATATGCAATGATTTTTTCCTCTTTTTCTTTAATGCTACAGGTTCTGGAGAGATACATGCAGTCAATGTCAGGGAAATGATATTCATAATGATCTATGTCTCTTTCGATATGATTATCGGCGCCTATCTACTTGATAACATGGCAGCATTGATTGTGAAAGGATCAAAAACAGAAAGGTTTAGGGACAAAATGGCAGATTTTATTAAATATATGAATGCACACAAACTTGGAAAGCGTTTAAGTAATGAGATCAAAGGCCATGTGAGGCTACAATATGAGAACATATACACACAAGCTGCTGTTCTTCATGATATTCCAATCTCCATTCGAGCTAAGGTACTGTAAAATGATAAAAATCTTAACACGTCTCATTTATATTATGTTCAATAGCCCATGTTGAAACCTAAAAATAAAAAATAAAAAATAAAACTTAAAAAATAGTTATATGCTGATTTAGTGCTTTAAAATAGTTGATCAGTCTCTAGCATTTTGTTGGAAATGTGTACCTGCAGTTTGCTTTGTCACTCAAAAAAGAATCGTACGTTGTAGATTGTTTTGCCCCATGAACTGTTTCTTCTATGCAGATTTCACAAAAGTTATATGAGCCATATGTTAAAGAGGTTCCACTTTTCAATGGGTGCTCTTTGGGATTCATCAAACAGATTGTAAGTCTTCTTGTTACTAGTAAACAGATGCTAAGATCATACCTGCATTGATTTTACAAAGTCATGCGACATTTATTGGCTTAATTATCTGTGCAAGGTAAATATTTACTGCTAGGGAGGTTAATGAATCTAGCAACTCCTGATCCTATACAACTTTTAACTTATTTAAGAGCATCAGCTTACTAATGTCTAGCTATTTTTAGTGCATCTTTTATAGGATTTTTGGAGTAACCTAAATATTGTCTACTGCATTTCCATACTTGTTCTGTCTTTCTATATTATCTATATTATTTTAATAATTAATGGTTTCTTGGTATTCCTTTTAAAAATGCCTCCTCTGAAGTGCCATTTTTTTCGTTAATTTGTTGCTTTTGTTGTCTATTGTCATAATTTAATGTCATGTTCATTTCTACTGGAACATTACAATTTGATAAGATTTGGAGCCTAATATCATATTAATTTATAGTAGTCGGCCTTACCTTTATTAGCATGCTTCGTTAGTTCACAATTAGTAATGACATTAACAGGTTGTGGCCCTATTGAAAATGACAATCAGGACTGTGTTAAATGACTAATATTTCATGTTTTGCTCTTGTTTGTTTTGTTCTTACTTTTGGTTGGTATAGGCACCGATCTTGGAGTTGCCTTGGTGTGTGTGTCAATTTCCGACCACACTGCCAAACTAGTACGCAGCTGGAGAGCACCGGCAGAATAGATTAAGCCCGAACAACCTGCAACAGAAAGAAGAGTCTCCGGCGGTGGCTCGTCCACCCGGGGGCACTCCGACGATCAAGTCAGTACTCAATATCTCTCAAAGATAACCAATAGTGCTTAACTCACTAGACAAAGCATAAAAGACATACCTTAGACCCATGGGGGTGCCTCTCTTTTATAGCCAACATAATCCTAATCCCAATAGGAGCCGAGCTCTAATGGACTTAGGATTATTGCTAATCTTGGACTCCTAGTAGGATTAGGATAAATTCTCTAAGAGTCTCATCTTTACCCAAACTGAAGTCTTCTCCCATTCTAGGACTCTTGTCCCTTATCCGCTTATCTCGGATTCCGGTTTCTTCGCAGATAACCTTGGCCTAGCCGAGATGATCTTGGCGTCATGATCAGGACACGTGGCACCTTGGCTGGCACTTCGGTGACACCTCGGCCACGTGTTGTCATTCAAAAATTATGTTCCCACACTTGGTAAATCTGGAAACTGGTATGCAATCATGGGTGTTCTGTTGTAAAAGTAACATTTTGTCACTACAACTTGATCATTCGGTAATTATCCACATTTAAGATTCCATACAAATGTTTCTAAATTGTCTATTTTCACGTCTAGTTCCTTATTTTTTTGGATTACTAAGTGGACCACTCTCTCTTTTTTTTGGTTCTATCTAGTTAAGAATTCTGAGGTTACACAAACTTCATATTAAAGTATTTGCAACACATTAACCTAAAGAAAACTTGACATAAAACTTACTTGACTAAAATCTTAATTTCATTAGGTTCCATGTGGCACCAATATGTAATTCAGAATTTGCACATCAACAGTTAACAGGCATTGCATAATCAAGTCAACAACTTTTTCCTTGGTAGATATTGACCTCATCTCAAGATTTATAAACGGCATTATTGTACTTTTATATATTATCATTACATTTTTTATTTGATAACTTTTTATCTATTATCATTATATGACCTTTGTCTGTGGTTAACTGACTATCACTATATGATTTCAATGTAACAAACTCATCTCTTGTTGCAGGGGTGGATTGTTTTATGTGGTTTAAGAATGGAGCAATTTGTTTTCTGCATGTTCATGTCTTGGAATAATTATTAATTTTTAAATGGAGATGACAACTCTCTTCTGGCTATTAATTTGTTTTTTGCATGTTCATGTCTAATGATGAGTTAACTGCTGAAATCTTTTAACACATGAGTTTTCCTATATTCAAGGGCATGGATAAAATGTTTGCATAACCCTGTTCCTTCTCCTGAGCATTGTTGCCCTGTAGTCATAGTTCATATTTAGCTATCTTAAGATATTTGGTCCGTTTTTTCCATGAGAATTGATCATTCAATTAAAGTGGTTATTCTTTTTCTTTTGAAGCAGGAGATGAAGAGTTAGTGTGATGAGAAAAAGTCCGATCGTATCTTTTGTAAGACTAGAATAGTCTCTATAAATAGTTAGTTTATTTATATGCTTCTGCGGTTTTTGAATTAATTTGTGTTTTCATTTTTCAGGTCAGAAATTTCTTGGAGAGATGCAAAATATGGTCAAAGAATTAAAGAACTTAGTTTTTTTTAAGTTTTTTCATTTTTTAATATATGTAAGTCCAGTTAAATTTTTTTTATTTAATTCTTTTGTATATACTTTTGAACATTTAATTTTCATTTATGAAATATATGATGTTATTCCATTCAATATGTGGTTATGATTCAAAGTATAGTATATAGTGTGTATTACATTCTTCAAATGTGCATAAAAAAATAATATTGATTATTTTTCAAATATGTCGAACCCTTTTTTAATCACAAATTTTATTAGTTATTAATCACACATAAAAGATGTAATCTAAATATTTTTAATCATATTTAAAATGTGTGATCTAAATGTTATTAATCACACTTAAAAGAAGTGATCTACATATTTTTAATTACACTTAAGAGGTGTGATCTAAACGTTATTAATCACACTTAAAAGATGTGTTCTAAATATTTTTAATCACATTTAAAAGGTGTGATCTAAATGTTATTAAGCACACTTAAAAAGTGTGATTAAAAATGACCATTTTTAATCACACCTCCAAAGATCACACTTTAATAAAACTTAAAAGGTGTGATTAAATAACATACATCACACAAAAAAAGTGTGATCTTTATCTGTTTTTGTAGTAGTGAATACATGCAAAGAATGCAATTAATAGGCTCGGCTACTAATATAGCATATGGATCGATTTGAACAACATGCGATTAAAAAAGTATTCAAATAAGATATTGAAAGTGCAAAACAAGATGAATAGATGCAAGCATGCAATATGCTAATTAAAATATGTCCCTAATCTAACCATCAAATGCGATTAAATAAAAAGGAGAAAGACGTGGGTTGGAAGACATACACATACGCACGCACACTTATTACAACATTACGCCCTTGCGAAGGAGGGTCCGAATGAATAAGCTAACCAACTAGCTATGCTAATTAAGCTAACTAATTATTGCAAAACTTGAAATAATTAACTATTCTAGTTAACTAATTATTGCAAACCGAAATCGAATAACTAGTAAAACTAACCTATTATTTTCAACACTTAATTAGCTACAACTAATTAATTATAACACGCATTTGATCTATTGCTAATTAAACTAATTAGCTAATCCTAGGAAGCGAGGGATGCATGCATGCTTGATTTTTCACCCGAAAAGCCACTGCTTTGCTGCTAAAAGCCTCTGTTTTCACATATGAACACCAACAAAGCTGTCCACTTCTAGAACACCTCTGCTCCACCTGACCAATACAATGTGCAAATTTCATTGGTGGCCGACAGGGGGCCGGTCGGCTACCATTGGTGGCCGGTTGGCCACTGGTGGTGGCTATCAACCACTGCTGGTTTGAACTTCCTTGCTGCAATAAAGAGCAAAACAAAGCAAAACAGTGTATTTCTTAAGGGTTGTTTGCACACTTTGCCCCTCCTTTTCATGGGAAAATTAAAGGAGGGACATGCTTTGGTTCACAAACCATCAATCAAGCAAATTCATTGCATGATGGCTTGTGAAACCAATTGTGCAAGTTCAATAAATGCAAAATGAGACCAAAATGACCATCACCCTATCATGCATGATCAAGGGCAATGGAGACCTAGGAAAATGGCACATTTCATCATTTTTGAGTATGAAATGTTTCATTTTCCTTGTGTTCAAATTAACGTTTGATTTGAACACGTGCAATGCAACACAAAGAATGCTTATCTTACCTCTTTTACTTGCCAATTTTGTTTACTCATTTTAATTACCAAATCATTCATTAATCCATTAAGTCCATTGGTGAGTGTTCTCTAATGGAAAGAGGACTCAAACCAAAGGTTGCTTTGGGCATGAAAGAGGCATTACACTGTTGGTAATGAACCCCCTAAGGGATTAAACCATTAGGTGTAGCACCTTCATTTCACCCTTAGGCAAACAAGTGGTTTGAAACCACTTTCAAAGCAAAACCAAAAGGTGAAGAAATGAGGGAGATTGCAGAGATTATAAGTGCTGAAATGAAGTAGAAAAAAAAAAAAATACTAAAAGCATGTAATCAACTCACAACAATGATGGTTAAAGCCTTAAAACATCAAGCTAGTGAAAGCGGTTACACTACAACTATGCAAAATAAGACTCAAACGAACTAACCAGCCCAAAACAGAGCTAAATAAGGTTATTTCAGAGGCTAAAACATGTGTAGACCCGACTTTCTTCGCGCGCCTCCCTTTCGGAGAGGGCGCGAATTTGGTCTTACTACAGTTCGAACTCCTGTCACGGTTCCGAATCTAATCTCACAAAGTGCAATGTGAGACTGATAAACACCAAAGAGTCCAAATCTGGCAAATTGTTTTGGAAAATCAATTTTGAATCAAAAAGCGCCAAACATAGACTGCTTTGCCAGATTACAGAGTCGCCACCTAAATATTTTATTTTGGGAAATTTAGGAAACCCTGACTCGTGCCAAAGGCCACGTGTCCGTCATCACCAAAGTTGGCTCAGCTCGGGAACTTGGGTACGAGAGGGGAAGGTCATGCAATGAGCACCCCCCTTCGCCCGATCAAAGGATTGGACTCTACTAAGCATGATGTGTTGTTTTATAAACCTCACGTGTTCTTATCCTGATTATTAGTTAACTTTACTATGTGACGCATACATACAAGTATAAACTAAAATCGCAAGAATTGGAACAAAACAATTCATGTTTGTTTTTCGAAAATGGTTCAAAAATGCTACTCGCAAGTAGGCTAAAGCACAGATTTTTCACCCTCAAGTGGGCTTAAAAAATATGATTTTGCCATTTCGAACAATCATCGAATTGTTCCAATTCAGGCAATAAAGCCTTCACTCACAGGCATTCATGCAGTTAAGCATATAAGAAAATAGCCTCATGGCAAGCATGCTATCATGGCAACACTCACACTCATGCAAGTATGCTAAAGCGTAAGAGCTTACCGGGTACTCTAAGCCAAAACAAAAAGCTAGTTAGAAATATGCATGATCCTAACTATACAAGATGTCTAATGCAACACATGAAATATGCAACTAAATAGGCTCAGCTATCTAAGATGGCATATGAATACAACTTGATAACATGCTTTGAAACACGTATTCAAATAAGTATTGAAATACGATGCAGTTTGAATGATGCGCCGAGCCCGGTGTATGCAAGACAAATGAATGATGCAAACATGCAAAGTATAAGGTATGCTAATTAAGATATGCCCTAAACTAACCATCAAAAGCTGATAAGTAAAAGGGAGAAAGAAGTGGGGTAGGAAGACATGCACACACACACGCATGCTTATTACAACATTGCGCCCTCTAGACAAAGGGTCTGAATAAATAAGCTAAGCTATTTTAAGCTAAGCTAATTATTACAAAACAACTAATTAACTATCCTAGCTAATTAACTATAACACAATTGAAATTGAATAACTAGCTAATCTAAGTTAATTAATTACAAACTGAATTAATTAATTAAACACTTAACTAATTAATTACAAAATGACGAAGCTAATGACCTAATTAGCTAAGCAATTCAAATGAACGGCCTCGGGAAGCGAGGGGGATATGCATGCTCGGTTGGCTTCGCCCCGAAAATCCACTACCTTGCCTCTAAATGCCTCTGTTTGCACATCTTTGGACCTCTGAAAATTATGCCAACCTCCAGACTGCTTTTGTTTTATCTCAAGAACATACTGAGGGCTGATCGGCTAGAAATGATGGCTATCGGCCAACTCTGGTGGCCGGTCGGCTAGTACATGTGGCCGGTCGGCCACTGCATCCCTGAACTTCCTCATTTTGCTGCAACAGAGAGCAAACAGAGGCATGGCAATGTATTTGCAAGGAAATGTGTGTACTGCCACCCTCCTTATCATGTCTCAAGCTCAAAGGAGTGTGGCACTTGGCTTTCAAGCCACCAACCAAGCATTTTCATGCATGATGGCCAAAGGACCAAGCTTGTACGAGCTTAGTGAATGCGCACATAAGACTCAAAGTGCCACCACCCTATCATACATGATCAAGGGTGACGACGACCAAGAGATGTGACACGTTTCATCACTCTAAGTATGAAACGTCCCACATTTCTTGTGTTTGGATTAACGTCCGATCCAAACAAATGCAATGCAACACAAATGCTTATCTTGTTCATGTTTTACTTTGTTCATTTCTTGTTTACATATTTTAGCTTACCAATTAATCCCTTAACCGGTTAAGTCCAATGTGAAAGTCCTCTAATGGGAGGGGTCAACCTAAAGGGTGGTTTAGGACATGAGAGGGATTATGCCTTTGACTAGGAGGAAACCTCAAAGAGGGTTAAAGCCATTTGAGCACAAACCCTACCTCATGCTTAAACACAAACTTAAGGCCAAACAACCCTCGAAACAAAAGGAAAAATGAAGAAAGGAGGAAGGTTGCAAAATTTCAGTGTTGAAATAGCATGCAAAATAAGACTATAACATGCAAACATCTCATGTATAACATACTAAAAGCCAAGAACACCAAGACTAGTGAAGAACACTACACTACAGGCATGCAATGCAATGCTCAAATGACTAAACCAGCCCAAAACAGAGCTACATCATGCCAAAACAATGGCCTAACATGCTGAGACTAAGGCACAAAAAAAAGCAAGAAAAACATGCTCGCATGTTGGCTCACAAACAGGACACAAAGCACAACTCTCCAAAGCATTGAAAGAGTGGAATGTGTGAGAGTGTAACAGTGATATATGCTTTGAAATTACATGCTAAATGATGCTATGGCATGCAAACAATCCAAACAAAGCATGCTAGATGCTCTAAAACACAAAGCTAGTAAAGGCCAATTACACTACAACCATACAAGGCATGAGTCATATGACCAAGGCCACTCAAAACAGGGTTAAAGCATGCCAAATCAGTGGTAAAAACATGCTGAAATGAAGATAAGTTAAGCCATAAAATCATGCTACTTTGCAAAGCTAACTAGGCATGGAATAGAGAGACAAGGAGGGGAGGCCACCCCCTCCTATTTTGGACTTCAAAACAAAGTTTTTGCCACTGAAATTATTTTGGAATTCAGTGGTTTAAAGCCCAAAAAAGGTTAACTTTAAAAGCCTCAAAAGTAGCACAAATGGCCTCACAAGCCAAAAAGCAAAATAGGGGACAACCTCCTTAACTCAACAAGGCTTAAACCACCATTTTAAAACCTTAAAATCAGACTTTTTTATGGTTGAAAAACCAGGTCAAAATAGCTTAAAGAGATGACCAAACACTTAATTAAAACAAAGCTTGAAAGGGGTAAGGCCTTACCCTTGAAGCACAGCAACAAAACAGGTGCAATTCTGAGCTAAAACCAACTCTAGGAACTCCAAACAAGCCTTAAGGAACTTAGCTCCAAGATTGGGGTATTTGGTCAAGAGGTTGTATGCAAAATTGTAGAGAAAACTCACTTTCAAGCACAATATATATATAGAGAGAGAGAGAGAAAAATTTCAGCTCTGAAATTTTGTAACCCCAAAAATGGGGGAGAGGCCTCCCCTTATATATAAAAACAAGCTACAAGCTTGTTTACATCCCTCCATACACAGATGCACTAAGTGATCAATAGCTGGCATATAAAATATCTGAAAAAGAAGAAAAATGGCCGACTGGCCATCAATGTAGCCGACTGGCCATCAGTGTAGCCGACCAGCCACCATTGATGGCCGATGGCAATAAACCCTGGCCGATGGATTGTAGGGATGGCCGGCAGGCCACCCTCTCCTTGAGAAGCAAATAAGGAAGCATTTGGTCCATAACCAAGCACAAAACAGACAAGTTTCAAAGGCTTAAAGGCAAGACACTCCGCCAAAAACTTCAGGCTTTCAAAATAAACACAAACATGGATGATCATCAAGTGTTCAAACGATGACGCCAAGTCTTGAGCACGGTAAAAAATGGGGTGTCTACAACATGCTGGACTTAAGCTAAGTTAAGCTAGAAAACATGCTAACATGTTAAGCTAACTAGGCATGCAAACAACACACAAGGAGGGGAGGCTAACCCCTCCAAATTTGGACCTCAAATAAGTTTTTTGCCACTGAAAAACTTCTGAAATTCAGTGGTTAAAAGGCTCCAAAAAGTTGATTCGAAAGTGATGAATAAAGGCACATAAGCTTTACAAACTAATAAGCAAGAAGGGTGAACCACTCCCTAACTAAAAAAAAAGAAGCTCAAACCAGCACTTTTAGGCCACAAAAACAGAGTTTTTCTCAGTTTAAAACCAGCCCCAAAACAGTAAGAAAATATGGTAAAGCAAGCTTGCAAAACAAAGTAAACAAGGCAAGTAAACTACCTCTTGAAGCAAAGGGCAATTCTAGGCACAAAACCAAGCTAAAGCCACATTCAAGAGCTCTAAGAAGACCCTAAATAACCTCAGCTCAAAGGTAAATGGATTTGATTTAGGATGTATATGCAAAAGTGTAGAGAAAACAAACAAATAGGCACAAAATTGTAAGAGAGAGAGAGAGAGAGAGAGAGAGAGAGAGAGAGAGATTTTCTTTAAATTTTCTAACCTTTAAAAATGGGGGAGGAACCCCCCTATATATAGAAAAATAAGTCTTGAGCTTAGAAATATCCTACGATACACGTTTAGGGCAGCTCAATGTGCAAACAGGCTGCCTACGTATCCTTTTGCAAGGAATCAAACCAGCGTAGTTCTAGGGCAAGATGCAAATGATATGCATGATATAGGAACATAACTTATGGTCATGCAATGAGGTTGAGCAATGAAACATTTAGAGTCAAATGCTATGCAATGAAAATGCCACATTCAAACAAACCGAAACAAGGTGTAGACACCCCATTTTTGACTGTCCTCAAGACTTGGATATGCTTGCAGGTACATCCAATGACAAGTTCGATTGCCCGTCGAGTACTTGAATTTTGCGGCGGAACGTCACAGGTTTGAGCTTTCCAAATCCTGTATCCTTTCTGCCCCTTTTTTGGACCATGTGTTGGTCCTTTCAGCATGCTTATTGTAGTGCACTGCCGGCCATGCATTTATCCCTGTCGGCCATTGATAAGGCCTGCCGGCCATCAATGAGGCACTGCCGGCCACAACTGATGGCCGGCAGAACACCTTGTTTCAACAGATTTTGTGCTAGATCTTTTGAGCCAGCTGTTTTTCACTGAACCATCCTCTATGTATGGAGGGATGGAGGGCATTTCAAGCTTGTTAAACAAGCTTTGCATTGCATTGCTCTATGTAAGGGGAGGCTCCTCCCCCTTTCTAGAGGTTCAGCATTTTTAGGGCTAAACATATCCATCTCTCTCTATATTTGAGCTACTTTGTGCCTTAAAGTGAGTTTTGTTCACACTTTTGCACTAAACACCTAGTGAAACACCTTCACTCTTAAGCTGAGGTTCTTGGAGGTTGTATTTGAGTGGTTTCAGCTTGGTTTTGCCTCAGAAATTTGCTGTTATTGCTGTGCTTCAATGGTGAGTCTCATATCCTCTTTAAAGCTTTATTTTCATTGCTTATCTGGCCATCCTTGCATATTGTTTTAGGCCTTGCTTTCAACTACAAAAAGCTTTGTTTTCAAGTGTTTAAGATGGTTGTTTAAGGCTTTGCTTGAGTTAGGGGTGGTTTACCCCCTTTGGTGGCTTGTTTGGCCTTGTTTTGTGCCATCTCTTAAGGCCTTTGAGATCATCTTTGTTTGGCCTTTTAGCCACTGAAATCCAGTGGATTTTCAGTGGTAGAAATGTGGTTTTGAGGTCCAAAATGAGAGGGGGTGGTCCCCTCTCCTCTTGTCTTGGTTGCATGCCTTGTTGGCCTAATGATTGAGCATGTTTTTCTAGCATGTGTTGGCTTATTCTCAGCTTATTTTTGGCCTTATTTTAGCATGGAATAACACTGTTTTGGCCTGGTTAGGTCACCTCATGCATGCTTTTTACACTTGTAGTGTAATCTCATCATTTAGCCTTGTGTGCTTAATGCTTTGATCCATCATGCTAGCCTATTTTGGTTTTATCTCAGTGTGTTTTTGGTCTTATTTTGCCATGATACAACTCTGTTTTTGGTTGGTTAGAGCATCCCTCATATGCTTCTTACACTTGTAGTGTAAACCTTGCTCACTAGCCTAGTATACTTGGTGTTTTGGCCCATTACTCTAGCATGTTTTGGCTCCACTCCAGCAAGTTTTTACTCATGTTTTAACATGTTTTAGCTCTGTTTTAAGGCTTCTTGGTCGTATGATGCTTGTTATGCATGCTTGTAGTGCAATAGCCTTGAATAGCTTTGAGTTTTGAGGTATCTTGCATGCTTGGCTTGAGGTATTTGCATGTTTTGGCATTATTTGGCATGTTATTTCAGAGCATATAGTGTTGTCACACTTCCATGTTTTTCACTCTTTAAGTGCTCTTGAGAGTTGTACTTTTATGCCTTGTTTGTTAGCCATTCCATGAGCATCATTTTCTTGCCTTCTAAGCCATCACCTCAGTTCATTTTGGCCACTATTTTGCCATGCATAAGGTCTGTTTGGGGCTAGTTTGGCCATTCGAGCATTGTCTTGCATGCCTCTAGTGTAATACACTTCACTAGCTTTGATGTTTAAGCCTTTCAACATGCATTACATGGGTTATTTGCATGATTTGAAGTCATTTAGCATGACATTTTAGTGCTGGAACATATGCCGTTGCACTCCATGTTTCACTCTTTTGACGCTTTTGGAGAGTTGTGTCTTGTACCTTGTTTGTGGCCCAACATGTATGCATGCTTGTCTAGTCCTTTGAGCTTCAATTCCAACATGTTTAGGCCACTGTTTTGGCATGCATGAGGTCTATTTGGTATTGGTTTAGTCCATCGAGCATTGCTTTGCATGATTCTAGTGTTGTGTCTTTCATTAGCTTTTAATGCTTAAGTATTCTAGCATGTTGAGCATGAGTGTTTGCATGATTAGAGTCTTGCATTTCATGCCAAGATTAGCATGTTGTTGGCATGTCATGTTGATGGCTTTGCATTGTGTTCAATCGGATGTTGTATTGAACACGAGGAAGATTGGTTCATTTCATACTTGAAGTGATGAAATGAGCTAATCTCCCTTGGTCTCCATTGCCTTTGATCTCTCATGATAAGGAGATGGTCTAAGTGTCTTGTTTGTCATGCATTTATTGAGTTTGTACAAATTGGATCTTTGGCCATCACGCATTGTGATGCTCGATTGATGGTCTTGGATCCAATTATACCTCTCCATTGATGTTTTGAGATGATATGGAGGGGCATAGTACGTACATACCCTTGGGAGACCCTCCATTTCCTCTGTTTTGTGCTCCATTGCAGTTTGGTGTCACAGCACACCAGTGGCCGGCACCCTCTCATTGTTGGTCGGCACCTCTTCATCTGTGGCCGGCAGTGTGCATCTTTGGCCGACAGGGGGGTCGGCAACAACCATTCATGGCCGGCAGGCCACTGGTGCACTCCCCAGCATTGTTTTGGTAAGTTTCAGCAGCAAGCACTGGAAGACACCCTGCAAGCAGAGCCTCTAAAGAGCATTTGGAGAGCTTTTTGGGACGGGAACCGAGCATGCATCTTCAATTTCTTCAAGGCAGAGCTGAGGCAGCCTAGTTCACATACTTTAATGCTTCGCATGAATTTGTAATTTAATTAATTAATTTGTTAATTAGTTAAAGTTTTGTAATAATTAGCCTCGTCGTAGCTAGTCATTCAATTTGTGTTGTGTAATAATTAGTCTAATTAGATTGTTAGATTAGTTAGCTAGCTTAGCTTAGATGTAGCTTAGCTAAATTCATTCGGACCCTCATTCGCGAGGGCAATGTTGTAATAAGGGTGCGTGTGTGTGATGCATGTCTTCCAACCCCACGTGTTTCTCCCTTTTACTTATTAGCTTTTGATGGTTAGTTTTAGGGCATGTTTCAATTAGCATACTTATGCTTTGCATGCATGCATCATTCATTCGTATTGCATACACCGGGCTCGGCGCATCATTCAAACTAAATTGATATTCAATACTTACTTGAATACGTGTTTCAAAGCATGTTATCGAGTGTTGCATTCATATGCCATTTTAGATAGCCAAGCCTATTTTAGTTGCATTTTTGCATGTGTTGCATTAGGTATCATTGATATAGCTAAGATCATGCATTGATTACTAACTAGCTTCTGTTTTGGCTCGGAGTACACTGTGAGTGTTTACGCTTTAGCATACCGCATGAGTGTGAATGCTGCCATGAGGCTATGTGCTTAAATGATTAACTTTATGAATGCCTGCGGATGAAGGCTTTATTGCTTGAATTGGAACAATTCATCAAAATGTGAGTTTTAAGCCCACTTGAAGTGGCAAATCATCATGTTTTAAGCCCACTTGAGAGTGGCAAATCCGCGCTTTAGCCTACTTGAGGGTAGCAAATTCAAACCATTTTCACAAACAAACATGAGATGTTTTGTTCCAAATCGAGTGATTTAGTCTATACTTGTATGCTGCGCGCATCACATAGTAAATTAGATTAATAACCGGAATAAGAACGCATGTGTTTTCAAAAACAACATATCATGATTAGTAGAGGCTGATCCTTTGATCGGGTGAGCGGGGGTGCTCATTTTAGGACCTTCCCCTCTCGTACCCAAGTTCCCTAGCCGAGGCAACTTTGGTGGTGACGGACACGTGGCCTTAGGCACGAGTCAGGGTTTCCTAGATTTCCCAAAAACAAAACATTTAGGTGGCGACTTTGAAATCTGGCAAAGCAGTACATGTTTGACGCTTTTCAATTCAAAATTGATTTTTCAAAACCAATTGCCGGATTTGGACTCTTTGTTGATTTATCTGTCTTACATTGCACTTTGTGAGATTAGATTCAGAACCGTGATAGGAGTCCGAACTGTAGTAGCTAGAACACAATTCACACCCTCTCTGAAAAGGGAGGCGCGCGGAGCAAGTTCGGGCGGTCTACAGTTTCTGGCGACTCTGCTGGAGATTTAGAGAACTTGACTTGAACTCATGATATGTTGTTTTGTCTACACTTATGTGTTTCTTTGCATTGCATTTGCATAGGTGCGCCTAAGTCACAGTGTTTGCCATCTGCTATTCCTGAACGGTTTGCTGGAGGCTTGCTTGGAAAAGTGTGCCATAAGGCTGACCGGTTACGGGCTCTGCCACGATGGGAACACAAACCTCAGTTTTTATCGAGGCACCCTTTTTGACCATTCGACCTAGTGCATATCGGAATCCGTAAAGACCATTCCAAACTAGGACAGGTTGCTTACCCGAATGTAGGTTGTTTGAAACCGCTGCGTGCGTAGTGAAACCCTAGCTCCTGACAAGATAGGATAGGGAAACCCTACCCCTCCATAGGGGTGTTTTGGCTCTCACTTGCTTGCTATGTGCTTTTAGAGTGTGTCTCTACAGGAACGTATGTACCAGTTTGCAAGTCTGAGTATCAGTCTGAGGACATCGGTATTTGGGGGTATCAGATTTGAGGCAGTGATTTGGGGGCAGTGATCGGTGTTAAGAACAGTGTGTTCAGCTTACAATATCAACTGTGTGTTGTGTTTATTTAAGCCAAAATGCTGTCCGTTTTTTTGCTTGTTGTTTCCTTATTTTGCTATATTTATCTTTTTGCAAGGTAGTGTAGCATCATTGCTTCCGAAGACGCAGTTTCCCCTAAAGCACTCTGGGTTAGAGGTAGAAGGCTTTCCCGATCTGAGGATCTAGTTGACGGACAACCAGTGTTTGTGTCATTACCCCCGGTTACGAGATGGAGGTCATCTAGGCACAAGCCATGCAGCGGGATGCTGCCTGCCAAGTAGAGTTTTCCGCGCGTCAGGCAGAGGTTGTGGCTCATCAGATAGAGCTGATTGCTAGACTTCAGCAACGGCAGTAACCACAACAAGCCGGAGCATCTGCTTTGCATCCAACGCCACCCCCACCTAGAGTTCCAACACTCGGAGATACTGCAAACGTCCAAAAAGATACGGATGCTTCAACAGGGCCAGCCCCGCCACCAGTTCTATTGCAGATTTCAAAGACACCGACTTTCTCAACAGATACACCGTTTGAATCTGAGATGGACCCGATCGCTCTGAAGATGAGTAAGCATGAAAAGCTGTTTAAACGGGCCCAGGGGGTCAATTCCATTCCAGACATAGAGGATGGTTACACTGATTCAGTGGTAACATTGCCAGACAGATTCAAGATGCCGCATATAGACCGTTTTGACGATTCTGGCAATCCAATGGTTCATCTGAGGCTGTTCTTGGATATTTTGCGCCTGATGGGCTTGACGAGACTCCAGAAACTATCGCTCTTCGGCCGGACCCTATCAGGTATTGCGGCCATTTGGTACGCCAAGCTGGAGGACTCAGTGAAAAGGAGCTGGGAGGAGATGGCTGAGGCCTTTGTCGCACAATATTCATATAACATCCAGATTGAGGTCATGACCCGTGATCTTGAAGCGACCAGACAAGAGCTGAAAGAAGGCTTTTCTGACCTTGTCACTCGATAGAGGGCCAAGGCCTCCGTGATGACAACTCAACTATTAGAGAAGGATCAGATAAGGATGGTTGTGCGCAACCTTCAACCCAAGCTGATGCAAAAAATGATCATCTTACCCCTTCCCACCTTTACGGATTTACACGAGATTAGGGTACAGATTGAGGACGCTATGAAGCAGGGTCTGATTGACTAAGACAGGGAACAACCCAAGAGGGCATTTACACGCAGTTCGAATGCAGGCACGAGTAGTGCTGCAGCTGCCAGAACTTCTGATGTAGGCATGGTCACCACCACCACTCTAAAAACACCTACCGCTACACCCTTCACCGGTGCGTCCGGTACCAGCTCACAAACAGCCAAATACCCACCCCGGGGCCAGAGGGCTTTTACCCCGTTGTATATGCCTTTGTCTAAAGCTCTCGGGATTCTAATTAGAAAGGGGCATCTGAAGCCTCTGGAACCGCGCCCACTACCAAATAACCTCCCACTAACCCATAACCCGGCCAAAATATTGTGCCTTTCACCAACAGCACGGTCACGACACCGACCAGTGCTTCAGACTACGTCAGGATCTTATTGACAACAAGGTGATTGCACCTCCTGAAAAACCAAATGTCACCACCAACCCACTCCTACCAGATAACCAAGCTCCACTACCCAAAACACATCAACCTGATCCAAACCGCGGCCATTCCATATGACCTAAGCATATACATCACACCCTCCCACCTATCTAAGCCTGAGGTGTTCATCCCAGACAGCACGGATTTGTGCATGTTGAGTATCTCCCAAACCCAACCTGAACCGGTGGTGGTGACTGTCAAAGATAGAACTGGGATGATTTTGGAGGTAGATAGGAATGTTGATTCAGAGCCCGAGGGGTTTGGGAGCTTTGCGTACACCCCGAGTGGTTATATCACATCAATAGATCAGGTTAAGCTGAGGGTAGAGTTACCGGCTGGGGCAAAAATCAGTGTGGTCCGGGAAGATGGACCAAGTCAAGCGTTAGATGACCTAGCAGAGCTGGAAGAGGATATTGCCAATCTGCAGTTCTTCAACGAGCAGGACTCAGGGGATGTGAACATTAATTGGTTTGACTTGGATAGATCAGCAGAAAATACTGGGTGGCTCAGCGACGAGCCAGATGTTGTTGAGGCACCTCAGCCAGAACAGGGGCAATCAGAAGTCGGAATATCAGCAGTGGCCAGAATGGCCGAGAATCAGGAGAAATCGCCGGAGAGCACCGATGCAAAGAATTTTGCTCGAGAACCGGGCAGTTTATGTATAGTAGATGCCGAACAAGAGGCTGCATTGAAGAGATTTGAGCAGGAAAAATCAAGAATCTTGAAAGAGCTAGAAAGGCCAAGGCACCTGAGGGTGCGGAATGTGTTGTGAGCACAGAAACAGTTGCAACAGAGCCGGACAGCTCTCTGTCAGTTGCTGATGGCATGTGGTGGGAAGATGACGACTTACGTCTTGCCCACACCGACGAAGATTGGGGACAGAACCAACTAGATGACACTTGGTACGTTGAGAAGGTTGACCATATGACCAGGAGTGGGCGGTATTTCAAGCCCCCACACTTGAACCAGCCAGAGGCGTCCGGAAAGGACAAAGAAGCGGAAAAGCAGAAGGAAAAACTACTGGAGGAGGAGGTTGTACTGAAACAGCTTAAGAAAATTCAAGCAGACATCTCCATCTGGGGACTGCTTATGGCCTCGAGGGTTCAAAGACAGGCCACCCTTACAGCCATGGATAGGGCCAAGCTTTCAATCGATACCACACCCGAACTGTTGGTAGGGCTGGTTCTCCCGGGAGGAGCTTCCCCGACCTTGACCTTTACCGAGAAAGAGCTGCCGCCTGAGGGCTCAGATCATAACAAACCACTCTACATCTCTGTGGAGTGTAGAGAGAAATGGATACCGGTGGTCCTGGTCGACACGAGATCCGCAATCAATGTATATCTGTTGAGAACGGCGTATGCTATCGGGTTGAAGCCCGCGGATTTTGTGCCTACGGCCCAGGTGATACGGGCCTATGATAATACCAGCCGAGAGGTGATGGGGACCATACGGATTAAGACTCAGATTGGCCCAGGGCAACAGGACATTGAGTTTCATGTTTTGGATGTTCCCGCAACCTTCAATCTACTCCTTGGGCGGCCGTGGCTGCACCAGGTGAAAGTCGTCTCTTCCACCTTACACCAAATGCTGAAGTACCCCCACGGGAAGGGGGTGGCAATCGTTTTTGGAAATTCTTCAATACATCCGCCGCCAGAGGTTTCTACACCGGTTCTAGAGATTGAACATGGCACGGATGATGTATTCTTGTTAGGATTCACCCTAGCTGAGGCCCGGGTTATACAGAATATGCTAGCTGTTGATGAGGGGCTATACGTCAGTGCACAGTCTGTCTACCTTATGAACAAGATTCAACACATCCCCAGGATGGGATTAGGGCGAAGTGGCCAGAAGGGCGTTGCAGTATCAGCCGAAGTGCCGTATAACCCATATACCTTTGGCTTAGGTTATCTGCCTACCAAAGAAGATTGGGTGAGGAAAGGAAGAGAGATGATTGGAAGAGCCAAGGCAAAGCAAGCCGGGAAACACTACGAGTTGGTGCACAGGCCTATCTAGGGGACCCTGAACAGACGCTTTGTTCAGGAGGGGGAAGACTTCCCGTTTTGCGGCTTCCCAGAGCCTTGGTTAAATGCAGAGAAGTGGCATTTGCCCAGCTTCGAAATCTTTTTTGATCTTCAGTTGTCTGGGGATGAAGTTGCCGAAGAGCAGACAGACCCACCAGCTAAGGCTGAGCAGTGCAAGGAGGAGGATTTCGAGAGCACATAAATTGAGATGGGGGTAGCGCTGGCTTGTCTCCTCTCAGATCCTCAGATCGTACTGGAGTGCTTGGGGGATAACTTCTCGGTTTCCATGATCGGGGATGAAGTGGCTGTGGGCCCATCTTCAGGCATTCTCGACGCATCCATCGCACCCTCCCTCGTCTGGCAATACGAGGAGGGCTTTTTATCAAGCAGTTTCGGGTCAGGTAGTGAGCGGAATCAGATTCCAGCTCTTCTGAGTCTGAGTCCGGTATTCTTGGGGGTGATAACCCGGATGCCACTGTCCTGTCCAGGTCGTCTTTTTCTTTTTCCTTTAAGTCTGTTGTAACAGAGGAATCAGGCCGACTGGATGTTATTAATGAGAATGGTACAGCTGTGGCTTCCGAGTACTTTTCTGTGCCTTTAATTTATTGCATTAATCAAGATTTTCAAAATTTTGATAAAAACGACGAGGAAGAAATTCCTCCGGTTTTGAAATATTTGCCTAATCAAGAGCAAGAGAGGTTTGTAAAAATTTTGGTTGATGAAATCACCACAATTAATGTTGGTATTGAGAAGGATCCGCGGTTGGTCCAGATCGGGTCCACGTTGTCTTTAGAGGAGCGCGAGCGCTTAGTCGCTTTATTAAAAGATTTCAAAGATGTTTTCGCGTGGTCCTACGAAGACATGCCTGGAATCGATCCTGAGATTGTACAGTACCGGATCCCTCTTGACCTAGAGGCCCGACCTGTTAAGCAGAAGCTTTGAAGGATCCGCCCGGACTGGGCTTTGAAAATCAAAGAAGAGGTCACCAAGCAGATCGACGCGGGGTTCCTGTTAGTATCTGAATACCCTACTTGGTTGGCCAATATAGTTCCGGTGCCGAAGAAAGACAGCAGAATTCAGGTATGTGTGGACTTCAAGGATTTGAACAAAGCCAGTCCGAAGGATGACTTTCCTCTGCCGCATATCGACGAATTAGTGGACTTCACTGTTGGGCATGCGCTACTCTCGTTCATGGATGGGTTTTCAGGCTACAATCAGATTTTGATGGCACCCGAAGACAGGGAGAAGACTGCTTTCACCACCCCGTGGGGAACCTATTGTTATAGGGTGATGCCGTTTGGGCTGAAGAATGCTGGGGCTACGTATCAACGGGCTGCGATCACAATCTTGCATGACATGATCCATAAATAGGTTGAGGTGTACGTGGACGACATGATTGTCAAGTCCAAGGAAAGAGAGGGCCACTACACCGCCTTGCAGAAATTCTTCCAACGGATCAGAGAGTATCGGTTGCGGCTGAATCCTCAGAAATGTACATTTGGTGTTATAGCAGGAAAAATGCTGGGGTTCTTGATCACACAAAGGGGTATCGAGGTCGATCCTTCCAAAATCAAGGCCATCTTAGAAATGCCACCACCGAGGACTGAAAAGGAGGTGCGAGGCTTTCTGGGTAAAGTGCAATTCATAAGACAGTTTATTGCAAAATTAACCTTGACTTGTGAACCACTGTTTGGTCTCCTGAAGAACGGAAAGAAGTTCCAATGGGATGACCAATGCCAAGTTGCTTCCGAACAGATCAAGCAATATTTACAGAACCCACTTGTGTTGTCGCCGCCTGAGCCGGGGAAACCATTGATTCTGTACCTATCAGTGCCTGAAACGACAATGGGCTGCATGCTTGCACAGAAGTCTGAGGACAAAGTGGAAAAGGCTATCTACTACCTGAGCAAGAAAATGCTGGATTACGAGACCCGCTACACTCCGCTGGAGAAGGCTTGTCTGGCCTTGGTATGGGCTACCTGGAAGTTGAGGCACTACCTGTTAGCTCACTCTGTAATACTGGTTTCGAGATTAGATCCCATCAAATATCTCTTCGAGAAACCAGCACTTACGGGTAGGCTAGCCCGTTGGTTGCTTCTGCTTTCCGAATTTGATCTAAAGTACATGACGCGCAAGTCAGTGAAAGGGAGAGCGGTAGCGGAGTTCCTAGCCGACCACCCAGTTGAAGGGGATGAAGCAGTACAATATCTGTTCTTAGACGAGGCCATTCTGTATGTCGGAGAAGAGACTTGGACGATGTATTTTGATGGAGCGTCAAACCAATACGGGTATGGGATAGGGGTGTTGCTGATAGCACCCGACAATTCCCGTATACCTCTAGCATTCAAACTCCGGTTCAAAGTGTCGAACAATGAGGCAGAGTATGAGTCATGTATTGCTGGACTAGAAGCCGCCCTGAAACTAGGGGCAAAAAGGTTGGATGTCATTGGGGACTCGAACCTTGTTGTATCTCAAGCTAAAGGAGATTGGAAAGTTAAAGAAGAAAAGATGAGAATCTATCACCAGGCCTTGGATGTTCTGATTCCTTAGTTTGAAAAACTGAACTTCGCTCATCTGTTAAGAGAGAACAACAGGTTCGCTGATTCATTAGCAACTCTATCTTCTATGATAGACATCCTTTTTGGAGTCCGGATGCGTCCGATCATCATTGAATAGAAATTCGTGCCGGCCAATGAGCTGATTGCTGCCATAGATGAGGTACAAGATGAGAATCCCTGGTATTACGACATCTGGAACTTCTTGGAAAAGGAGGTGTATCCACTAGGGGCAAATGCCAAAGATAAGAGGGCAATTCGAAGAATGGCTGCTCAGTTCATCGTCTGCGATGGTAAACTGTACAAGCGGGGTCATCTTGGGATGCATAAGCTGTGTGTTGATGCTGAAGAGTCCAAGCGCCTGATGGAGGCCATCCATGGAGAAGAGTTTGGAGCGCATATGAACGGGGTGATGTTAGCTCGAAAGATCCATGCAAACCGCATGAACATTCCGCCGTTGAACATTCCGCCGTTGAAGCTGTACAACATGACTTCGCCATGGCTGTTTTCAGTCTGAGGGATTGATGTGATTAGGGCTGTCACTCCAAAGGGGTCCAACGGGCATGAGTATATTCTGGTAGCGATAGACTACTTCACGAAGAGGGTTAAGGCCCAATCTTACGCAGTGTTGAAGGTATCGCATGTTGCTAAGTTCATCAGGAACAACATTATTTGTTGCTACGGGGTCCCGAATAAGATTATTTCGGATAATGGTTCCCACTTCAAGAAGGAGGTGATCGACTTGTTGGAAAAGTACAACGTGGCTTTTCATAAGTCATCTACATATCGGCCGTAAACCAATGGAGCAGTTGAAGTCGCCAACAAGAACATCAAGCACATTCTGCAGAAGATGGTGGAAACCTACAGGGACTGGCCAGATAAGCTGCCATTTGCTCTTTGGGGCTACCGGACTTCAATTCGAACTTCCACTGGGGTAACTCCGTATTCCTTGGTTTATGGGATGGAGGCTGTTTTGCTTATCGAAGTTGAGGTTCCGTCATTACGAGTATTGGCTGAGTGTCAGATAGTTGAGGCAGATTGGCAGCAAAGCAGGTTCGAAGAACTCATGCTCTTTGATGAAAGAAGGCTGAAAGCACTGTATCACGTCCAGGGTTATCAACGAAGAATTGCTAGGGCTTTCAACAAGAAGGTTAAGTCCAGGAATTTGAAAGAGGGGGATCTAGTGCTCAAAGACAACTGAGCTCCCATCCACGACCCTAGGGGCAAGTTCAGACCCAATTGGACTGGCCCTTACATCATCAAGTCTATCTGGTCGGGTGGAGCTGTCGTTCTGATGGACCTAGATGGCCTAGAGTTCTCCCAGCCGATCAACATGGACAAGTTGAAGAAATAGTATCCCTGAGTGGCTCGCTAGGCCGAAAACCCGAAAGGGTGACCTAGGCAAAAGTTAGAGCATAGAAAATTTGAAATAATAAAAATTGAGCTCGCAAGGTTGAAAATCCAGAAAGGGTGGCCTTGGCAAAAGTTAGAGCCCAAAAGGAGAGTGTTAATACACGAGTGAACCTGAACCGAACTACGTAAGGCTTGATTCTCATCTTTGGGATACGTAGGCAACTTCATTCTGAAGTCCAGCCATAAACACTTCCAAAGCAACTTTGTCCAGATGATCATGTTGGTCATCCTTGTCTATTCCGCATCCAAGAGCTTGGTTATGATCTCCAGTGCAGTGCTGTTCAGACTAGGGGCAACTTTCCAGTTGTTTGGATCCGGGGTTGTACATCTCAGTGATAGATCTCAGGCATGTCCAATTTTGATCCATATCGAAAATGGTTTTGAAAAGTTTTAATAAAAGTTGGTTTTGCTCAAGTTAATCTTTTTACAACTTAGACCATTTTTGGACCAAACGGAAAATTTTCAGTACCCACAACCTTCAATTACATTGATTTCAGTACAGAGTTCTCTTACTCTTGAATACAAATTGAAGTTGCTTTTATTACATTCATAAAGAAAACTTGAAAGTACTGATAAAGCAATAAATTCAGGGCATGGATAAGTCAGGTGTTCCTGCGCCCCCTCCCAGAGCTTGTGGAAGTCTCTGATGCCAAAGTAGGCCCAACCTGCGCCTTTTCATCGAGCCAAGCTATGCACTCGTCAAAAAGGGTGCAACTGAAAGTGGGAGCGGGGGCCAGAAGCTCTCTCGTCCTCTATGCTATGGCATACCGAGTTAGCTGTGCGCCTCGGACTGGAAATACAGTAGGGTACTCCATCCCTTCTTCTGGGCAGGTCTGATCATGGCCGAACTGGCGTCGGAATCAGAACGGGAAGTAGAAGATACAATGTGTTAGGCTGATCAACTGAATCCCGGGCTGGCGAGACATACTGTAGCTCATCGTCGGCAGATTAAGCCAGGGGCAGCACCAAGCAATGTTGACAGTGGACAGATTGCACATCCATTTGCACCACCATCCCCATCTGGGGCATCAACTAGTCGTTGCCGGAAGAAGTAGCTGCGTGCTGAATATGCTGGGCATGAGTCCACTACTCTTAACTTATCCATCAACCATATCTGGGGAGGGATGAAAAATGAGAAATTAAAGAATAGAGAGGTGTACGTGGAGAGAAAAGTGAAAAAAGGATTTTGAGAGAAAAACCGAGCCTGAGGGCTGAGTGATGTGAGAAATATATGTGAGATAGGGTGGGAAACATTACCTGCAGCAGTAGTGGACTCCCCGCGAATCTAGTCGTCTCCCGGCGATGGAAGGCATCCAAACCCATCAGTGTCTCAGCTAGCGTCATGGCAATACAGCTCTTGCCCTCTTTAAACTTTGGGCAACCTTAATCAAATGGACGCTAGACCCTCCGGAGCCTGGGGCAAGCAAGAAATGAGACAACATGCACAAGGAAAGCGCATGTCACCAAAAACCCTGCCAGTGATGATCGCCGCGGTCACCGGCATCAGAAAACTGATGAATCAAGCTGGGGATGTCTAGCTCTCCATCGCAAATCAAAGACCGAGCGTTGTGCAAAGTAAGTCCACACATCCGTCCTAAGGCTTGGATATGCCCGAAACAGAATTGGGGCAAGATCTCTTCCTCGCGTCAAGAATCCATCAAAGCTTGGAAATCTTCAAAAGTGGGACACATCTCTTGTCCGCCAAAGCTAAAAACATGAGTTACCTAGTCGCGGCATGGAGGAATGGAAAATGCAGCAGGGTGTGGCTCAGCGTGAATAGTGCGTTTATTCTGAAACCCCGAAAATTTAACTTTTCTGAGCCATCCAAGCTTGCGATCCAATTTGTGAGGTTTTGAGCAAGAAATGCTTCCATTTGAGGCAAAAATGGAATTAAAATGAAGGCTCCACGAAGCTGGAACCTTTATAGAAGATAAGGCAGTGAGTGAAGGACAGGTGTCGACATTTTGGAGAGTCTGCCATCAATGGCCGGCACTTGCTCATTGATGGCCGGTAGTGGCTCATCAGTGGCCGGCAGTGGCACACTGATGGCTGGCAGGCTATACCCCATGGCCGGCAACCTCTCCTTCAGACTCCCTGACTTTCTTGGTGAAGATCCAGTTGTTCACTGCAGTGGAATCCTGTTATTTGCACCTTTTAAGGTCTTGTTTTGGTCTTTTTTTTTTTGCTTAAGTTTGTTTGTTTAAGTTGTAATCGTTTGTTGTTTGTGAGTTGTATTTTGTTGCTTATCGAGTTGTTGTAATTGGCTTATCGAGCTGTAAACTTGTTAAGGTTTCGTTGTTGCTTATTGAGTTGTGTTGTTTTTGTTTGTTGTGTTGGTTCACTACCTGACTTGGCAATACACGGATGTTCAATATTTATCAATCTCACTTTTATGCAAAATAGTGCGATGCGATGCTTAAAATATAAAATGCAACACTTTTTCAACAAAACAGCTGCTTTCATTCCATCCTGGATTCTTTTTACAAAAGAGCACAAGTTTTAAAGAAAATAAAACTGCCTGAGGCTGTACAATGTGCTAAAATCACTAGTAAAAAGAGAAATAAAGCAAAAACAGAACATCTGAATCGATGCCAGTCACCTCAAGAGTGGGAAGCCCTCCTCGTCCTCTTCCTCGACGGAGGGCCCAGAACTACCGCCGTTAGCTCCGCTACTTGAGTCTGAACCCGAACCATCTCTAGCCTCATCTTCATCCTGAGACGACTCTGACTGTGGACTCACTGTCGCCTCGTCAGACTCATCATCATCACTCGGCACGGGCTCTGAAGGGCCACTCTCGTTGTGGGTGCCTCTGCCTTAACCTCGACCGTGTGCCTGAGTCTGTCTCCCTCTCCTCTCTACTGATGAAGGAGGTGCTGAAGGACCTGCCTTTACTCCTACTGGGGGCATCTGATGGTCCTGGCATCAGGAAGGGAATCTGAAAAAGGCAATTCGCCAAAATGCATTAGTAATGAAATGTATCAGATGCAAAGAATAATGTGCTGTGAGCAGTGAATGATTTGCAGTGTATGTGTACCATGAGCAGTGTATGGGAGCCATGTATCAGATCAGTGCAGTATGGAACTGTGCAAATGCTAGTGTGTCAAGAAAAGACTTTGTGGCATGAAGTGCAGTTTGAAAGAACTCACTGGAATCTTGTAGAGGTTGAGCAGTTCCAAAGTCGTCTCTATCATCTCTGTCAAGGAGGCCACTAGATCAATGGCCTGTCCTGTGTACTCTATGGGTGCCTGCGAGTGCATCGAAAAGATTAGTATCCGATGAAACATAATTGAAATGAAGTAAATGTGCAAAATGTGGGGTTTAGTACATACCGGAATCGGGCCTCGAATCTCGGCGAGTGCACGCCCAGCTGATGCAGGCGCAATGGGGATTTGATAAGCCTCCCTAGAACATCTCTGATAAGTCAATGAAGTAGGCAGCTCTGGCCATCCAGTCTCCTGTCTCTCCTCAGGATCTCTCCTCCTACGAGATCTGGTCGCTCTGCCTCTCCCTCTTGCAGCTGAAGCCCTCACTCCCTCTTCTCCCCGGACAGCGGACAAAGGTGGCATCAGATGCGTCTGAATGAAGGTCGCATAGTCGTCCTCCATGCGAAAATGGTCTGCATCTAGTCCTACCATGAACTCAATCACCTCATCCTCAGAAAGCCTGTGTGTCTCTCTCATAGACGCGATAGGTGCCATCGGTATATACGGGGCATGCAAGCTCAAGGTCTGGCACACAAAGCGCTCGCTCAAGAACCAAGCGCGACAGATCTGTCCCTCCAGGAGGATGTGGTAGTGAGCCACGACCCTAGCGGTCTCATATACAAATCTGGCCCCTGACGGTATTATGTCCCATGGCTGCCATGTGATCTGGAGATAAGAAAATGAACAGATGATTAGTCGTTATCAATTCATTACTGTGTGTATCAAACTAAGCGCACAAAGCGCTCACTCAAGATCTGGCACACAAAGCGCTCGCTCAAGGTTTGGCACACAAAGCGCTCGCTCAAGGTCTGGCAACATGACTATGTTTTGGGCTACCTCACGTGCAAGTGACCGTGTCGAAATACTGTCAGAAGAACATGAAGCTCTCCTGGGTCCTACGGCAGAGCTGGCCGTCGAATATCCGAGAGAACGGGATCATCACTGGGGTCTCCACTATGGGCTCTGGGGCAAGAGTCGGAAAGTATGCATACTCCCATAGCTGCAAGGTAAACGTGATCAATACAGTGCAGGAACAGTGTACAAAAAATGCAGAAAGCAGAAGGCAGTACAGTGTATGAACAGCGTACAGAAAATGCAAAGCAGAAAGCATACAATATGTGAGCAAGGTACAGAAAAATGCAGAAAGTGCACAAGTGAAAGCAGGAAATGCTAAGCAAAAAATGTAAAGTAAAGAAGGGGGAACTAAGCTCTGTACCTCCCAAGCCCGCCAGTAGCCGCCAATTGACTTTCCACACATCCGGGAGGTCGAGCTCATGTATCCGTAGAGAGTGGTGAGACCAGCTCCACCCCAATTGTAGAATGGGACTCACTGCAGCACCACTAATGTGCTCAGAAAATACAAACCGACAGTATTCCACCTGTTCAAGAACAAGGTGGTACCAAAGAGGAACATGAGAAAGCCCCTGGCGTACTGCTCCACCTCCTCATCAGTCTCGGGATGCTCCCCTCTGTAATGCTCCTCGAACCAGGTATATCTAACCATACCTGCTCGAAGTGTCGGTGGACGCGCTCCAAGTAGTGTATCCCATGCGGCCACCCACTCTCCCATGTCGGGATCGAGAGGAATCAGGTCACCTCTTACGCCCAGGCCAGTGATTATGGCGAAGTTGAAGGGAGTCATCGTCATCTCTCCCGTCGTGGAGAAGTGGAAAGAGTTGGTGGTGTCCCACCACCTCTCCACAAAAGCCCCTAGGAGAGGGCGACTCGCTATGACCCGTGTCAAGCTGGAGCAGAATAGGCCAAAGCCGGTCCCGTCTATGATCTGGCGGACCCTCGCAGGAAGCTCGTCATGCCAATCCCGAGTTGTCATCACACCATAACCTCTGAAGGGGCGGGATCTGTCCTGTGGCAGTGCTTGTGATGTAATAAGATCAAGTGACAAAAGTATAGCTGAAAGTACAATTGAAAGTACAGTTGAATGCATATCAGTGATGTATTGAAAATACAGTTGAACTCAGAGTAGTGATGTATTGAAGATACAATTGAATTCAGAGTAGTGATGCATGAGGTACAGTCGCATACAGTACATGCAGAGCAGTGATATGTGAAGTACAGTTGAATGCAGAGCAGCAATGTATGAAATACAGTCAGATCAAGGCATGTGATGCAATCAGATCAAAATAGTGCAAGAAATGCAAATAGTTGAAAGTAATACTGCATAAAAGTAGAGTTGGTACCTCCACAGCAATGGCTGACAAATGAGACCTAGGCTCTCTCAGTAGGAGGTCGTCTGGCGCGTCCTCATCGAAATCAGTGAAGGCGTTGATACCTTCCGCAACAGGTATAATATGAGTCTTCGGGTGATAGCTCGCCATGTCAAAAGGGCGGATACTAGGTGGTAAAGGCTGAGGCTCGACCCCCGGCTCGGCCGCGAAGTCCATTGCCAACTCTACTGGAGGAAGTGCGGGGAGGTCCCCGTCATGAGGGATGTCGTCAGCCATCTGAAATAGATGCAAAAACGAGCAAAAATGGGGAAAAGGGTGAAGCTTTGAACAAATCAAACCCTAGGAGAGAGAAAAATTCAAATAAAGTTGAAAACCCGGGAAAAACGCACAAACCTTGGGAGAAACTCGAGGGAAATCAACCTTGAATGGTGGAAATGACGAGAGAGTTGAAATCAAATTCTGATCGGTTCAAATCGAAGAGAACGAACGGGTTTTCACGAAGAAAATATTTCTAGGGTGTTGGGAAACGCATAGAATGCGCTGATCTAGAGAGAAGGCACACTTAGAGAGCAAGAGAAATGTTTTTTGTGCAAGTGTTTGTAAGGAAATGAACCACCTTTGCCTCTACTTAAAGAGCCACCAGTTAAAAGACCAAAATGGCCAAATCTTCCATCGGTGGCCGGCACCCCCTCATTGGTGGCCGGCACCCCTTTATTGATGGCCGGCAGTTGCCACTGATGGCCGGCAGGGGGCTGGCAGCTTCCCCTGATGGCCGGCAAGCCTCCACCAGCTTCCTCTGCCTCTTTTACCTTGGTATGTGTCCTTGGGTTCCAAGAGTTCCGAGGAGTGTTCAAAATTTGATTCAAAATGCCTTTGTGGAAGCCCGGAATCATGTTCTCAATGTACGGTGATCATCGCCCATCAACCCGCACAAGGTGTATCCTTTTAATACATTGCAACTCTTTCGGGAGGTAAACCGGAAGTTGCCTTCGAGTTGTCTTTATCGAGCATGCTTTTGTTGTCACATAGCATTTGCACATTATATTTAACATGCATCGTTGATTATCTTCCATTGAATATGCATCGTTGATTATCTTGCATTGAACATGCATTGTTGATTATCTTGCATTAAATATGCATCGTTGACTATCTCTCATAGAACATGCTTCGGTTCCATTTCTTGCATGTTAAGTATTTAGTACGCCTTGGCATCATGTTGTGATCCTTCGTCTCGCATCAGATATGCATTGTATTGCATCGCACCTTTCAGATTTCTCTCTCATACATGCACGATATTGTATGTACGGTTCATTCGGAGGAATTCTGGGTAACATTATTCCTCTTCCCTCCCTGGTTGTTTAGAAACACCCGGGTGCGCCCGTTGTTTGCGTTAACACCCTGTTAAAAGCGTTTGGGCTGTTTCCCTTCCCTCTCTCGCGTGTGATACGCTGAGAGGTGTGCCTTTTCCTCTCTTGCGTGTGATACGCTGAGAGGTGTACATTTCCTTCTCTCGCATGTAATACGCTGAGAGGTGTATCTTTCCCTCTCTCGTGTGTGATACGCTGAGAGGTGTACCTTTCCCTCTCTCGCGTGTGGTACGCTGAGAGGTGTTGCCTTCCCTCTCTCGCGTGTGATATGCTAGGAGGTGTTTCGTTTGATACTCTGGGTGTTCCCTGGTAGTCACTTTTGACCTTCATTGCGTGATGCGTAGTTAAGATTGTGTAATTTTCTTACATCCTTTCTGTTGAAATGTGTGAGACTTCTGCAACTTGTCGGTTTGCTTAAATTGTTGTATTTATTTGCATAAATGCTTAATTACAGCTTTCTTTGCATAATCATAAGTTATGATCTGCATCGGGCATGTCATTTGCATTTTGCCCCAGCCTGCAGGCGCATCTCTATATGGTTATATCGAATGTTTGCCTGAGTCTTTGGCCTTGTCAAAAATGGGTCGTCTCTAGGCTTTGACATTCACTCCCGTCACTTTATGACTTCCGAGTTCTATCAAAGAGGGGCAACTATAGACACCCCATTTTTGACTGTCCTCAAGACTTGGATATGCTTGAACGTACATCTAATGACAAGTTCAATTGCTCGTCGAGTACTTGAATTTCGCGGCGGAATGTCACAAGTTTGAGCTTTCCAAACCCTGTATCCTTTCTGCCCCTTTTTTGGACCATGTGTTGGTCCTTTCAGCATGCTTATTGTAGTGCACTGCCGGCCACGCATTTATCCCTACCGGCCATTGATAAGGCCTGCCGGCCATCAATGAGGCACTGCCGGCCACCACTGATGGCCGGCAGAACACCTTGTTTCAGCAGATTTTGTGCTAGATCTTTTGAGCCAGCTGTTTTTCACTGAACCATCCTCCATACACGTGTATGGGGGGATGGAGGTCATTTCAAGCTTGTTAACCAAGCTTTGCATTGCATTGCTCTATATAAGGGGAGGCTCCTCCCCCTTTCCAGAGGTTCAGCATTTTTAGGGCTAAACATATCCATCTCTCTCTATATTTCTCCTTCTCTCTCTATATTTGAGCTACTTTGTGCCTTAAAGTGAGTTTTGTTCACACTTTTGCACTAAACACCTAGTGAAACACCTAGTGAAACACCTTCACTCTTGAGCTGAGGTTCTTGGAGATTGTATATGAGTGGTTTTAGCTTGGTTTTGCCTCAGAAACTTGCTGTTATTGCTGTGCTTCAAGGGTGAGTCTCATATCCTCTTTAAAGCTTTATTTTCATTGCTTATTTGGCCATCCTTGCATATTGTTTTAGGCCTTGCTTTCAACTACAAAAAGCTTTGTTTTCAAGTGTTTAAGATGGTTGTTTAAGGCTTTATTTGAGTTAGGGGTGGTTTACCTCCTTTGGTGGCTTGTTTAGCCTTGTTTTGTGCCATCTCTTAAGGGCTTTGAGATCATCTTTGTTTGGCCTTTTAGCCACTGAAATCCAGTGGATTTTCAGTGGTAGAAATGTGGTTTTGAGGTCCAAAATGAGAGGGGGTGGTCCCCTCTCCTCTTGTCTTGGTTGCATGCCTTGTTGGCCTAATGATTGAGCATGTTTTTCTAGCATGTGTTGGCTTATTCTCAGCTTATTTTTGGCCTTATTTTAGCATGGAATAACACTGTTTTGGCCTGGTTAGGTCACCTCATGCATGCTTTTTACACTTGTAGTGTAATCTCATCATTTAGCCTTGTGTGCTTAATGCTTTGATCCATCATGCTAGCCTATTTTGGTTTTATCTCAGTGTGTTTTTGGTCTTATTTTGCCATGATACAACTTTGTTTTTGGTTGGTTAGAGCATCCCTCATATGCTTCTTACACTTGTAGTGTAAACCTTGCTCACTAGCCTAGTATACTTGGTGTTTTGGCCCATTACTCTAGCATGTTTTGGCTCCACTCCAGCAAGTTTTTACTCATGTTTTAACATGTTTTAGCTCTGTTTTGAGGCTTCTTGGTCGTATGATGCTTGTTATGCATGCTTGTAGTGCAATAGCCTTGAATAGCTTTGAGTTTTGAGGTATCTTGCATGCTTGGCTTGAGGTATTTGCATGTTTTGGCATTATTTGGCATGTTATTTCAGAGCATATAGTGTTGTCACACTTCCATGTTTTTCACTCTTTAAGTGCTCTTGAGAGTTGTACCTTTATGCCTTGTTTGTTAGCCATTCCATGAGCATCATTTTCTTGCCTTCTAAGCCATCACCTCAGTTCATTTTGGCCACTGTTTTGCCATGCATAAGGTCTGTTTGGGGCTAGTTTGGCCATTTGAGCATTGTCTTGCATGCCTCTAGTGTAATACACTTCACTAGCTTTGATGTTTAAGCCTTTCAACATGCATTACATGGGTTATTTGCATGATTTGAAGTCATTTAGCATGACATTTTAGTGCTGGAACATATGCCGTTGCACTCCATGTTTCACTCTTTTGACGCTTTTGGAGAGTTGTGTCTTGTACCTTGTTTGTGGCCCAACATGTATGCATGCTTGTCTAGTCCTTTGAGCTTCAATTCCAACATGTTTAGGCCACTGTTTTGGCATGCATGAGGTCTATTTGGTATTGGTTTAGTCCATCGAGCATTGCTTTGCATGATTCTAGTGTTGTGTCTTTCATTAGCTTTTAATGCTTAAGTATTCTAGCATGTTGAGCATGAGTGTTTGCATGATTAGAGTCTTGCATTTCATGCCAAGATTAGCATGTTGTTGGCATGTCATGTTGATGGCTTTGCATTGTGTTCAATCGGATGTCGTATTGAACACGAGGAAGATTGGTTCATTTCACACTTGAAGTGATGAAATGAGCTAATCTCCCTTGGTCTCCATTGCCTTTGATCTCTCATGATAAGGAGATGGTCTAAGTGTCTTGTTTGTCATGCATTTATTGAGTTTGTACAAATTGGATCTTTGGCCATCACGCATTGTGATGCTCGGTTGATGGTCTTGGATCCAATTATACCTCTTCTTTGATGTTTTGAGATGATATGGAGGGGTATAGTACATACATACCCTTGGGAGACCCTCCATTTCCTCTGTTTTGTGCTCCGTTGCAGTTTGGTATCACAGCACACCAGTGGCCGGCACCTTCTCATTGTTGGCCAGCACCTCTTCATCTGTGGCCGGCAGTGTGCATCTTTGGCCGGCAGGGGGGTCGGCAGAAACCATTCATGGCCGGCAAGCCACTAGTGCACTCCCCAGCATTGTTTTGGTAAGTTTCAGCAGCAAGCACTGGAAGACACCCTGTAAGCAGAACCTCTAAAGAGCATTTGGAGAGCTTTTTGGGACGGGAACCGAGCATGCATCTTCAATTTCTTCAAGGTAGAGCTGAGGCAGCCTAGTTCACATACTTTAATGCTTAGCTTGAATTTGTAATTTAATTAATTAATTTGTTAATTAGTTAAAGTTTTGTAATAATTAGCCTCGTCGTAGCTAGTCATTCAATTTGTGTTGTGTAATAATTAGTCTAATTAGATTGTTAGATTAGTTAGCTAGCTTAGCTTAGATATAGCTTAGCTAAATTCATTCGGACCCTCATTCGCGAGGGCAATGTTGTAATAAGGGTGCGTGTGTGTGATGCATGTCTTTTAACCCCACGTGTTTCTCCCTTTTACTTATTAGCTTTTGATGGTTAGTTTTAGGGCATGTTTGAATTAGCATATTTATGCTTTGCATGCATCCATCATTCATTCGTATTGCATACACCGGGCTCGGCGCATCATTCAAACTACATTGATATTCAATACTTACTTGAATACGTGTTTCAAAGCATGTTATCGAGTGTTGCATTCGTATGCCATTTTAGATAGCCAAGCCTATTTTAGTTGCATTTTTGCATGTGTTGCATTAGGTATCGTTGATATAGCTAAGATCATGCATTGATTACTAACTAGCTTCTGTTTTGGCTCGGAGTACACTGTGAGTGTTTATGGTTTAGCATACCGCATGAGTGTGAATGCTGCCATGGTAGCATGCTTGCCATGAGGCTATGTGCTTAAATGATTAACTGCATGAATGCGTGCGGATGAAGGCTTTATTGCTTGAATTGGAACAATTCATCAAAATGTGAGTTTTAAGCCCACTTGAAGTGGCAAATCTTCATGTTTTAAGCCCACTTGAGAGTGGCAAATCCGTGCTTTAGCCTACTTGAGGGTAGCAAATTCAAACCATTTTCACAAACAAACATGAGATGTTTTGTTCCAAATCAAGTGATTTAGTCTATACTTGTATGCTGCGCGCGTCCATATTAAATTAGATAAATAACCGGAATAAGAACGCATGTATTTTAAAAAACAACATATAATGATTAGTAGAGGCCAATCTTTTGATCGGGCAAGCGGGGGTGCTCATTTCAGGACCTTCCCCTCTCTTACCCAAGTTCCCAAGCCGAGGTAACTTTGGTGATGATGGACACGTGGCCTTAGGCACGGGTCAGGGTTTCCTAAATTTTTCAAAAACAAAACATGTAGGTGGCGACTTTGAAATCTGGCAAAGCAGTCCATGTTTGGTGCTTTTCGATTCAAAATCGATTTTTCAAAACGAATTGCCGGATTTGGACTCTTTGGTGATTTATCAGTCTTACATTATACTTTGTGAGATTTGATTCAGAACCGTGACAGGAGCCCGAACTATAGTAGCTAGAACACAATTCGCGCCCTCTCCAAAATGGGGGCCGCACGGAGCGAGTTTGGGCGGTCTACACAAGGTATAGCAATCTCAAACACAAAAGTAAGTAAACACGCTACGCGGGGGAATTATGAACCAAACCACATTTCATGCAGAAAGGATGTAAGAAAATTATGCAAACTTGACTATGCGACGCGTAGGAAAGGCGAAGAGCGACCGTTAGGCACACCCGAGGTCTCAACCGAAATCCTAACGTGTTGCACACATGAGGGAAAGGGTGGTGTGAACATCGGGACGCACCCGAATGTGTTGAACCAAAATGAGTGTTGTAAACACCAGGAGACACCCGAATGTTTTTTAACCAAAACAAACAATCCCAATGCGTCTCACATGCGAGGGGAAAAGGTGGCGTAAACATCGGGACGCACCCGAATGTTTTTAATTGAAGAGAGGTGTAAACATCAGGATGCACCCGAATGTTTTTTAACCAAAGGGAGTGGTGTAAACACCGGGACTCACCGGAATGCTTTTAACGAAAAGAGTGGTGTAAACACCGGGATGCACCCGAATGCTTTTAACCAAAAGGAGTGTAAACACCAGGACACACCTGAATATTTTTAACCAAAGGGAGTGGTGTAAACACCGGGACGCACCTGAATGTTTTTAACCAAAAGGAGTGGTGTAAACACCGAGACGCACCCAAATATTTTTAACCAAAGGGAGTGGTGTAAACACCGGGACACACTTGAATGCTTTTAACCAAAAGGAGTGTAAACACCGGGACGCACCCGAATGTTTTTTTAACCAAAGGGAGTAATCCTAACGCGTCTCACGCGTGAGGAGAATAAGTAAAAGGATGTCATTTGAAGGAAACGAATGACTTCACCTGGAACCCCTCAGAACAGACCGTACAAACAATATCGTTTGACTGTGTTGGCTCCGCTAAATGAACTGTACATACAATATCGTACCTGCGTAAGAAAAACTCAACAAGTACAACATATTAAGGGTGCATGTGCTATGCACAATTACAATAATGGTAAGGCATGTTCTATGCAAAGTATTGAATGCATGTTCTATGCTAAGTACAAAATTCATGCTCCATGTGCGATTAACAGCATGTTCCATGCTAAATAACAAAATGCATGTTCTATGCGTGATTGAAATACGTATTCTGTGCAATAGCATATGTAAAATGCACGTTCTACATACGTAATGAGGGAATGCATAGTCTACGTAAGAATGAAAGTGTATTCTAACGAAACAAGTTCAATAGCAACTTTCCGATTCACCTCTCGGAAGAGTTGCGACATGCAAAAAGGATACACCTTATTCAACAAGTGACGAACAACGATCACCGAAAACACAATTTCGAGCTTCCACAGAGAGAATTTGAACTTAACAGTGACCTTCTATTGCACCTCTCAGGAAACCGGGATAACCACAGCATCAAGACACAAAATAGGAGCACTGGGCACTGGACGGCCACCAGATGAGGGTGACAGCCACCTGTTGGCCACCCTTTAAGATTGTTGTCCACCAATGGGACCTATTGGCCGCCAGTGGTGGCCGATCGGCCACAGATGGCAGATCGGGGCCAAGATGGTCTTTTCACCTCGGGTCTTTAAATATGCTCCCCCATACTTCATTTCTTCACTCCTCCAAAGCCGAAAATCCTTACTCACTCTCTCTAGACCTTCCTTCTCTCTAGATCCGAGCTTTATACGTGTTTTCCAATGCCCCACACACATTTTCTTCACTAAACCCTCTTAGTTTACTCCATTTTCAATCGATTGAAATTTGATTTCGGTGTTTTTTCTTGGAGTTTCACCACTTGAGGCTTGTTCCCCTCAAGTTTCTCTCGAGTTTGGTGCCTTATTCCGGGCTTTGACTTTTTCTTCCATTCTCTCTCTTCTAGGGTTTGAATTTTTCAAAGTTTACCCTATTTTCTCCATTTTCTTCACTGTTCATCGACTCTTCACCCATATTCCAGATGGCAAACGAGATACCACATGATGGAGTTCGTCCAGAGGTGGAGTTCGAGGCGGAGTTTGATTCTGAGGCGTGGGAGAGGGGCTTCTCAGGCGAGGCAGAGGACCGGCTGGCTGGAGTTGCCTACTGCTTTCACTTGTTGGCGGTATATTGGGGAGGCATATCAGATTCCGATTGAGCCTGTCGCAGCGGGGCATAGATATGTCAAAGCTCATGACGCACCCCCGGTATGTACCACATTTTTAGTTTTCTCATCTCTTTCTGATATTTGTTCCTTCTGGACATTGATCATTCCCAATGCATTTGCAGGCACCCCCAGGATACACTGAGGATCTGCTGGAGCTATTAGCCTCATTCGAGGGCATGATATTGAGAAGGGAGGCATTGCTCGGCTTCCACGACATTCAGGTCATTTCTTCAGTTTTCTTACATTCTAGTCATCAAATTTCTGCTGACACGCTGAAACTAAAATGAGAACTTCCCTACGCTGCACTAATATGCTGCACCTCCATATAGTATTCATACACTGTATCTGACTCCTGCATACGTTCATTCTGCACATCATACTTGCATCTAATATGCATACTGTGGCTGATATATGATAACTGCCTTTTTCAGGTTCTACCCATACCGACAGCACTGGCGGTAGCTGCAGCACCGGCACCAGCGATGCCTCCTCCAGCGGCAGGGAGGATAGAGAGACAGGCTCCGGCACACAGCCAAGGCAGAGACAGGGGCACCCGAGATGAGAGTGGCCCTTCAGAGCCCATTCTAAGCGATGATGAGGCTGAGAATAGTGAGGCCAAGGAGGCACCGAGTCAGTACGCTAAGTCATTCGAGAGTGGAGACAATGACGCTGGCTTGGGTTCTAAGAGTATGAGTGCTGATGTTGAGGAGAGCTCCACTGCGGAGAACGGAGACGACTTCGATTCAGACTCTGATTCTGGTTCAGACAGTAGTGCCGATGGAGACAGTACCGCAGAGTCCTCTCCTTCGAAGAAGAGGATGAAGAGGGCTTCTTGAGCCTAAGGCGACCAAAGCTGATTTTCTATAGTTTTTTCTTAGCTTCTTTTTGTCAGTAGCATTAGCACATCGTACAGCTTCAGACGAGTTTTATTTGCTTTAAAAAAACTTGTACTGCACTTTTGTAAAAACAACTATGATCATAATGAAAACTAGTGTATTTTTTAAAAAGTGTTGTATTTTGCATCATGAGCACTGTATTGCATGAAAATGAGATTGAATTTGATATTGAAAACCAAATACTTGTATTGTGATAATAGTCTGAATTAGGTAACAAACCGACCAACAACTGAAATAATCAAAGTAATACAGCTCAATAATCAAAATAACAACAACTCAATAAACAACAAAACAATTCGATATATAACAAAACAACTCGATAAACAAAACAAAACAACTCAAATGCAACTCGACAAACTTGCTAAAGTTAAAAGGGCTCAAAACAAGACCTTACAAGACATAAAAAACAAAACAAAACACATGTCTTCAGCATTCTCAAAACACAGGTGAACAAGAGGACAGACAAAATAGCCGTCGACCATAGGTCGGCCATGAATAGAGGATGTCGACCACTAGTGGTGGCCGGTCGGCTACCAAAGTGGCCTGTCGGCCATCACCAGTAGCCAGTCGGCCATCAATGTGAGGAACCTCCAGAATGTTGACACCTGGCTTCCACTCACTACCTTATCTTCTACAAAAGATTTGGACCTCGTATTTTCTTCATTTCAGCTGCAAATTCTTCACAAATGGAGCCGTTCTTTGCCAAAAAATTGTCAAATTGGATTGCAACTTTAGATGGCTCGGAAAAGCTGAATTTTTGGGGTTTCGACATAAATGCACTATTCCCGTTGAGTCGTTCTCCGCTTTGTTTTCCATTCCTACATGCCGTAGCTAGATGTTGGAACCCGATTACGCACATCTTTAACTTCAGGGGAAAGAGATATGCCCGACAATCGAAGAATTTCAAGTGCTAATGGAGTCCTGGCGTGATGAGGAAATCTTACCTCAGCCCCGTTTTTGGTTACATCCAAGCTTTGGGAAGGATGTGAGGGCTTACTCTACATGATGCCCGATCTTTTGCACACAATGGAGAGCTAGACATCCCCAGTCTAATTCATCGATTTTCTGAAGCCAGCAACCGAGGCGACCTTCTTTGGCGGGGTTTTCGACAACACGCCCTTTGTTTGTGCATGTTAGCTTATTTCCTTCTTGCCCCCAGTTTCGGAAGGTCTAGCATTCAGCTAGTTGAAGTGGCCCAATGCCTGAAAGAGGGCAAGAGTTGTATTGGCTTGACATTGGCTAAGACTTCGATGGGTTTGGACGCCTTCCATCGGCGGGAGACAAACAAATTTGCTGGGAGTCCACTACTTCTGCAGGTAATGTTTCCCACCCTTTCTGATATATGTTTCTCACATCTCTCGGCATTCATGCTCTATTTTTCTCTCAAAGCCCTTTTCTCACTCTTTTCTCTCAACATACACCTCTCTATTCTTTAATCTCTCTTTTCTTTCATCCCTCCCTAGATATGGTTTATGGACAAGCTGAAGGTAATGGACTCTTGCCCTGCATACTCAGCCCGAGCATACTTTTTTCGCCAACAGCTAGTTGATTTCCCGAATGAAGGGTGGTGGTGCCCTTGGATGTGCAACAGGTCTACTGCTGACATTGCTTGGCGTTGCCCCTGGTTTGATCTGTCCGAGATGAGTTACAGCATGGCTCAGCAACCAAGCATTCAATTGATTGGCCTGACACACTGTGTATTCTACTTTCCGTTCTGGTTTAGGCGTCAGTTTGGACATGACCAGACTTGCCCAAAAGAGGGGGTAGAGCACCCAGCTTCATTCCCAATCCGATGTTCACAATTAGCTAGATATCCCACTGCGTGGAGGATGAGAGAACTTCTGGCTCCTGCCCCTAGTTTTAACTGCACACTTTCTGGCGAGTGCCTGACTTGGCTTGAAGATGAGGCGTAATCCGGGCCCACTTTAGCATCAGAAGCTTCCACAAGCACATGGAGGGCACGCAGGAACACCTGACTCATCTATGCCCTGAGTTTATTTGCTTTGATCTTACTTTTCAAGTTTTCTTTTTGAATGTAATAAAATCAATTTTGATTTGTATCGAGAGTTGGAGAACTTTGTATTGAAATCAATGAAATTGAAGTTGTGGGCACTGAAAGTTTTTCTTTTGGTCCAAAAATGGTCTAATTTGTAAAAGGATTAATTTGAACAAAATCAGTTTTTATCAAAACTTTTCAAAACCATTTTCGATAAGGATCACAACTTGACACGCACGGAATCTATCCTCGAGATGTACAACCCTGGATCTGAAGACAACAAATTGCTCCTTGTCTGAATAGCACTGCTCAGCACTGTAACCAGTTTTCAGGGGCAATCACAATCGAACATTTAGATAAAGAATAGACAAAGATGACCTGATCAACACATAGATAGGACAGTTGAGTTGGAGGTGTTTACGGCCGAACTTCAGGACGAAGTTGCCTACATATCCCGAAGATTGGAATCAGGCCTTACGTAGTTCGGTTCGGGTTCACTCGAGTATTAACGCTCTCCTTTTGTGCTCAAACTTTTACCAAGGCCGCCCTTTAGGGTTTTCAACCTTGCGAGCCCAGTTTTTCTTTATTTTTAATTTTTGTGCTCTTACTTTTGCCTAGGTCGCCCTTCCGGGTTTTCAGCCTAGCAAGCCTCTTAGGGGTAATATTTCTTTAACTTGTCCATGTTGATCGGTTAGGAAAATTCTAGGCCATCTAGGTCCAAAAGAATAACAGCTCCACCCGACCAAATAGTTTTGATAATGTAAGGACCAATCCAATTGGGGCTGAACTTGCCCCTAGGGTCATGGGTGGGAACTCGGTTGTCCTTCAGTACCAAATCCCCTTCTTTGAGATTCTGGGACTTAACTTTTTTCTTAAAAGCCCTGACGATCCTACGTTGATAACCTTGAACATGGTACAGTGCTTTCAGCCTTCTCTCATCGAACAACATGAGTTCTTCGAACCTGCTCTGTTGCCAATCCGCCTCTGTTATCTGGCACTCAGCCATAACTCGCAGCGACGGAACTTTTATTTCAATCGGCAGAACAACTTCCATCCCACAAACAACAAAGTACGGAGTTGCTCCAGTAGACGTCCGAATTGAAGTCCTATAGCCCCAGAGTGCAAATGGCAACTTGTCTGGCCAGTCTCTGTAAGTCTCAACCATTTTCTGCAAAATGTGCTTGATGTTCTTGTTGGCGGCCTCAACAGCTATGTTGGTTTGTGGCCGGTATATGGATGACTTATGAAAAATCACATTGTATTTCTCCAATAAGTCGATCACTTCTTGCTTGAAATGGGAGCCATTATCTGAAATGATCTCGTTCAGGACGCCATATCAGCAAATGATATTATTTCGGATGAACTTAGCCACATGCGCTGCTTTCAACACTGCATAAGACTAGGCTTCCACCCACTTTGTGAAGTAATTAATTGCCACCAGAATGTATTCATGCCCATTTGACCCTTTCGGTGTAACCGCCCCAATGACGTTGATTCCCCAAACTGAGACGAGCCATGGAGAAGTCATGTTGTACAGTTTCGACGGTAGGATATTAATTCGATTGGCATGAATTTGGCATTTGTGGCATCGCTGGACAAAACCGATATGATAGACCAGTAGTAACCTTGCCTGAGAATCTTCCGGGCTAACATTACCTTGCTCATGTGCGCTCCGCACTCTCCTTAATGGATGGCCTCCATTAGGCGCTTTGATTCATCTACGTCAACACATAACTTGTGCATTCCCAAATGACCCCTCTTATACTGTTTACCTCCGCAGATGATAAATTGAACGGCCATTCGCTGTATTGCCCTCTTATCTTTGGTATTTGCCCCTGGTGGATAAACCTCCTTTCCAAGAATTTCCAGATATCATAAAACCAAGGGTTTTGATCTTATACTTTATCTATTGCGGCGATAGACTCGTAGGCCAGCGTATATCTCTGCTCAATAATAATCGGACGTATCCAGACTCCAAAAGGGATCTCTATCATAGAAAATAGAGTTGATAAGGCATCAGCAAACCTGTTGTTCTTTCTTAGTAGATGTGTGAAGGTCAGTTTCTCAAACCTAGGAATCACAACATCTAGGGTCTGGTGATAGATCTTCATATTTTCTTCTTTGACCTTCCAGTCTCCTTTCGCTTGAGACACAACCAAATTCGAGTCCCCAATGATGTCCAACCTTTTTGCCCCTAGTTCCAGGGCGGCTTCCAAACCAGTGATACATGCCTCGTATTCTGCTTTGTTGTTGGATACTTTGAACCGGAGTTTGAAGGCTAAGGGTATATGAGAATTGTCGGGGGTTATCAGCAACACCCCTATCCCATAACCATACTGGTTAGACGCTCCATCAAAGTACATTGTCCAAATCTCTTCCTCGACTTGAGGAATAGCTTCATTTGGGAACTGTATTCTACCGCTTTATCCCCTTCCACTGGGTGGTCAGCCAGGAACTCTGCTACCGCTCTCCCCTTGACAGACTTGTGAGTAACATACTTCAAATCAAATTCAGAGAGGAAAAGCAGCCAACGAGCTAGCCTACCTGTAAGCGCTGGTTTCTCGAAAAGATATTTGATGGGATCTAATCTCGAAACCAGAATTACGGAGTGAGCTAACAGGTAGTGCCTCAACTTCCTGGTAGCCCATACTAAGGCTAGGCAAGCTTTCTCCAACGGAGTGTAGTGGGTATCATAATCCAGTATTTTCTTGCTCAGGTAATAGATGGCTCTCTCCACCCTATCCTTAGATTCCTGAGCAAGCATGCATCTCATCGTTGTGTCCGTTACTGACAGATATAGAATCAATGGCTTCCCCAGCTCTGGCGGCGACAACACAGGTGGATTCTGAAGGTATTGCTTGATCTGCTCAAAAGCAAATTGACATCGGTCGTCCCATCAAAATTTCTTTCCCTTCTTTAGGAGACCAAATAGTGGTTCACAAGTCAAGATTAATTTTGAAATAAACCATCTTATAAATTGCACTTTACCCAGAAAGCCTCGCACCTTTTTTTCAGTCCTTGGTGGTGGCATTTCTATGATGGCCTTGATTTTGGAAGAATCTACCTCGATGCCTCTCTGTGTAATCAAGAAACCCAGCATTTTCCCTATCGTTATGCCAAAAGTACACTTCTGTGGATTCAACCTCAATTTGTATTCTCTAATCCATTGAAAGTATTTCTTCAAGAAGGTGTAGTGGCCCTCTCTTTTCTTGGACTTGACAATCATGTCGTCCACGTACACCTCCACCTCTTTATGGATCATATCATGTAGAATTATAGTTGCAGCCCGTTGATAGGTAGCCCTAGCATTTTTCAACCCCAACGGCATCACCCTATAGCAGTAGGTTCCCTATGGCGTAGTGAAAGTAGCCTTCTCTCTATCCTCGGGTGCCATCAGAATCTGGTTATACCCGAAAAATCCATCCATAAAGGAGAGCAAAGCATGGCCTGCGATGAAGTGCACCAATTCATCGATATGTGGTAAAGGAAAGTCATCTTTTGGACTGGCTCTGTTCAGATCCCTGAAATCCACACACACCTGAATTCTGCCATCTTTCTTCGACACTGGAACAATGTTGGCCAACCAAGTTGGATACTCAGATACTAGTAAGAACCCTGTGTTTATTTGCTTGGTGATTTCTTCCTTAATCTTCAAAGCCCAATTCAGGCGTATTCTCCGCAGTTTCTGTTTGATGGGTTGGCCCTCATGGTTGAGAGGGATTCGATGTTGTATAATCTCAGGATTAATTCCAGGCATGTCTCCGTAGGACTACGTGAAAACATCTTTAAAATCTTTTAATAAAACGACTAAGCGCTCGCGTTCCTCCGAAGACAACGTGGACCCGATCTGGACCAAACGCGGATCCTTCTCAATACCCACATTAATTGGAATGATTTCATCAGCAAGGGGTTTTACAAACCTCTCATCCTCTTGATTAATCAAATGTTTCAAAACTAGAGGAATTCCTTCCTCATCGTTTTCATCAAAATTTTAAAAATCATGATCAATGCAATAAATAAGAGGCACAGAGAAGTACTCAGAATCTGTAGTAGCATTCTCATTCAAAAGATCCAGCTCATCCAGTTCCTCGGTTATAACCGACTCAAAGGAAAAGGAAAAAGATGACCTGAACAAAACCTTGACATCCGATTAAACACGTATTCAAATAAGATATTGAAATTGCAATGCAGTTTGAATGATGCGCCGAGTCTCGGTGCATGCAAGACAAGATGAATTGATGCAAGCATGCAATATGTTAATTAAAACATGTCCCTAATCTAATCATCAAAAGCGATTAAATAAAAAGGAGAAAGACGTGGGGTTGGAAGACATACACACATGCACGCACACTTATTACAACATTATGCCCTCGCGAAGGAGGGTTCGAATAAATAAGCTAACCAACTAGCTACGCTAATTAAGCTAACTAATTATTGCAAAACTCAAATTAATTAACTATTCTAGTTAACTAATTATTACAAACCGAAATCAAATAACTACTAAAGCTAACCAATTATTTACAACACTTAATTAGCTATAACTAATTAATTACAACACGTATTTGATCTATTGCTAATTAAACTAATTAAACTAATTAGCTAATCCCGGGAAGCGAGGGATGCATGCATGCTCGATTTTTCACCTAAAAAGCCACTACCTTGCTGTTGAAAGCCTCCGTTTGCACATATGAACACCAACAAAGCTATCCACTTCTAGAACACCTTTGCTTCACCTTACCAATACACTGTGCAAATTTCATTAGTGGCCGACAGGGGACCGGTCGGCTACCAATGGTGGTCGGCCGGCTGCCATTGGTGGCCGGTCGGCCATTGGTGGTGGCTGTCGGCCACTGCTGGTTTGAACTTCCTTACTACAACAGAGAGCAAAACAAAGCAAAATAATGTATTTCTCAAGGGTTGTTTGCACACTTTGCCTCTCTTTTTCACGGGGAAATCAAATGAGGGACAAGCTTTGGTTCACAAACCATCAATCAAGCAAATTCATTGCATGATGGCTTGTGAAACCAATTGTGCAAGTTCAATAAATGCAAAATGAGACCAAATGACCATCACCCTATCATGCATGATCAAGGGCAAGGGAGACCTCAGAAAATGGCACATTTCATCACTTTCGAGTATGAAATGTTCCATTTTCCTTGTGTTCAAATTAACGTTCGATTTGAACACGTGCAATGCAACACAAAGAATGCTTATCTTACCTCTTTTACTTGCCGATTTTGTTTACTCATTTTAATTACCAAATCATTCATTAATCCATTAAGTCCAATGGTGAGTGTCCTCTAATGGAAAGAGGACTCAACCAAAGGTTGCTTTGGGCATGAAACAAGCATTACACTATTGGTAATGAAACCCCTAAGGGATTAAACCATTAGGTGTAGCACTTCCATTTCACACTTAGGCAAACAAGTGGTTTGAAACCACTTTCAAAGCAAAGCCAAAAGGTGAAGAAATGAGGGAGATTGTAGAGATTATAAGTGTTGAAATGAAGTAGAAAAAAATACTAAAAACATGCAATCAACTCACACCAATGATGCTTAAAGCCTTAAAACAATAAGCTAGTGAAAGGGGTTACACTACAAGTATGCGAAACAAGACTCAAACGAACTAACCAGTCCAAAACAGAGCTAAAAAAAGTTATTTCAAAGGCTAAAACATGCTGGACTTGAGCTAAATTAAGCTAGAAAAACATGCTAACATGTGAAGCTAACTAGGCATGCAAACAAGACACAAGGAGGGAAGGCTAGCCCCTCCAAATTTGGACCTCAAAATAAGCTTTTTGCCACTGAAAAATCCTCTAAAATTCAGTGGTTAAAAGGCCCAAAAAAAATTGATTTGAAAGTGATGAATAAAGGCACAAAAGCTTTACAAACTAATAAACAAGAAGGGTGAACCACTCCCTAACTAAAAAAAAGGCTCAAACCAGCACTTTTAGGCCACAAAAATAGAGTTTTTTTAAGTTCAAAACCAGCCCCAAAATAGTAAGAAAAGATGGTAGAAGAAGCTTGCAAAACAAAGTAAACAAGGCAAGTGAACTACCTCTTGAAGTAAAGGGCAATTCTAGGCACAAAACCAAGCTAAAGCCACCTTCAAGAGCTCCAAGAAGACCCCAAATAACCTTAGCTCAAAGGTAAGAGGATTTGATTTAGGATGTGTATGCAAAAGTGTAGAGAAAACAAACAATTAGGCACAAAATTGTAAGAGAGAGAGAGAGAAGAGAGAGAGAGAGAGAGAGAGAGAGAGAGATTTGCTCTAAATTCTCTAACCTTTAAAATGGAGAGAGGAACCCCATTATATATAGAAAAACAAGTCTTGAGCTTAGAAACGTCCTACCATACACGTGTAGGGAAGATGCAGCTCAACGTGCTAACAGCTGGCACAGCTATCAACAAATATCTGGAAAAGAGACTGATGGCCATTGTCCACCACTGGTGGCCGACGACCACACCAATGGCTGACAATCATGGTCCATGGCCGACAGCCTTTGGTGGTGGTCGACAGGTCACCAAAAGGTCCAGACACCAAGTTTTGGTCCAAAACAAGGCACAGAAAGGACAAGGTCTAAAGGCTCAAAGATAGGGCGTTCCGCCGAGGACTTCATGCACTCAAAACGAACACATGCAACCATAATTATCAAATGCACAAGTGATGACGTCCAAGTCTTGAGGATGGCAAAAAATGGGTGTCTACATCCGCTTTCAATGGTTAGATTAGAGACATGTTTCAATTAGCAAACCTTATGCTCGCATCCATTCATCTTGTATTGTATGCACCAAGGCTCGGCACATCATTCTAACTGCATTGTTATTTCAATACTTCTTTGAATACGTGTTTAACAGCATGTTCTCAAAATCGAATCACATGCCATATTAGTAGCCAAGCCTATTAGTTGCATTTTCGCATGTGTTGCATTAGTCATTTGGCACAGTTAGGAACATACATTTTTCTAACTAGTTTCTTTTTTGGCTTGGAGTACTAGGTGAGTTTTTTTTTTTTTTGAAACTTTAGGATACTTGCATGAGTGTGAGTGATTGCCATAACTAGCATGCTTGCCATAAGGCTAAATGCTTACTTGATAAATTGTATGAATGCCAGTGGATGAAGGCTTATTACTTCAATTGGAATGATTCAACGAATGTACGTTTTAAGCCCACTATGTCGAATAGCAAATTCACAGTTTTAAGTCCACTTTGTGGAGTGGCAAATTCGCAAACCTTAAGCTCACTTGAAGTGAAAAATTCAAACCCCTTTTCGCAAAACAAACATGGAACTGAGTTGTTCCAACTTGAGCAAACTAGTTTATACTTGCTTGTGTGCATCACATAGTAATGCTAGCCTAATAACCGGAACAAGAGCACATAATGTTGACAAAAAATCATATCATGATTAGTAGAGGCTAATCTTGATCGGGCGAGCGGGAGTGCTCAATTCATGACCTTCCCCTCTGTACCTAAGTTTTCGAGCCGATGCAACTTTGGTGATGACGAACACGTGGCCTTTGGCACTGTAGACACCCCATTTTTGACCGTCTTCAAGACTTGGATGTCATCGTTTGAACACTCGATGATCATCCACGCTCGTGTTCGTTTTGAGTTCCTGAAGGTCTCGGCTGCGCGCCGTGCCTTAGGATCTCTCAACTTGTCTGTTTTGTGCTTGGTTGTGGACCAAGGACTTATGGTTTTTGCTTCGGGAAGAGGGTGGCTTGTTGGCCATCCCCTCAACCCATCGGCTAAGGCTTTGTGCCATCGGCTATGTTTCCCTACCATCGGCCATAAATGTTGGCCAATCGGCACTCTTTTTGGTCGATCGACCATATTTTTGAGCCAAGGCCTTTCCATCTGCTTTCTGCAGATATTTTCTGCCAACTGTGACAGCTGGTGGGCGCAATTCTCATCCTCCATACACGTGTATGGAGGGATTGCATTCAAGACTCAAGCTTGTTCAACAAGCTTGAGAATTGAAATTCTATAAGAAGGGAGGCCCTCCTCCCTTTCCAGAGGTTCTGGAAACTTGAGATGCAAGTTCTATCTCTCTTTCTCTCTCTCTTTCTCTATTTTACCTCTCTCTCTTGTTTAGCCCTTGTTTGTGCCCAAAAGTGTAGATTCTTCACACTATTGCACACAAACACCTACTAGAACACCATCCTTTGGTTGCTGAGGTCCTTAGGAGTTGGTTTTGGAGTTCTTGGACTGGTTTTGATAAGAGAAGAGTGCTGGAGTTGTGTTCTTGAAGGTGTTCTTCAAGGGTAAGTCAACTACCTTTTAATCTTCCATTTTGGCTTAAGCTTTTAGACCTACTTGCATATTGTTTTAAGCTGAACTCTAAACTGTAAAAATTTCTAATTTTTCATGCTTGTGATGTTTGTTTGAGGTCACTTTTGTGTTGGGGGTTGTCTATCCCCTCTTAGGCCTTGTTTGGCCTTGTTTTGTGCCTTCCCTTTTGAGCTTTGGAACCATCTTGTTTTGACCTTCTCACCACTAAAATCCAGAGGATTTTTAGTGGTGGAGAAGTGGTTTTGAAGTCTTGAATAGGAGAGGGACCCCCCTCTCCTTATGTCTTGTATGCTAGTATAAATGGCTCATAATAGTAGCATGTTTGCTTAGCATGTTTTGGTCCCATTTCAGCAAGTATTTGGTGTTATTTTGCCATGTTATACCTCTGTCTAAAGTTGGTTTGATGACCTCTTACATGCATCATGCACTTGTAGTGTAATCCTCTCTATTGCCCTAGCATGCATCTTGCATTTGGATCATCATTCTTGCTTGTTTTGGCTCAACTCAAAGAAGCTTTTAGTTATGTTTTACCATGCTCTAGCTCTGATTTTTATTGTCTTGGTCATGCATGCATTGTTTTGTATAGCCTTGGTTCAATCTAGCTTTTTAACTTTGAGTGTCCAAGTCATTAGCATGCATTGCTTAGACCATTTTCATGATTTGGCATCATTTCATATGTGATTTCAGTCCATATAGTGTGGTCACGCACTCACATTTATCACCTTTTCCATGCTTAAGAGAGTTGGTGTTTTATGCCTTAAGAGTGGGTCATTGTGCATGCCTCTATGCTTAGGCCTTTAGGATGCCATGTCAGTGGGTTTTTGGGCTTATTTTGACATGCCATAACTCTGATTTTTATTGGTTAAGTCAAGCCATGTTGGTTGTAATAGGTGTAGTGTAATGCCCCTTGTTAGCCTTGCATGCCTCATGCTTTTTGGACTTTTGTTCTAGCTTGTGTTGGCTAGGTTCGAGCATGTTTTTTGTCTTGTATTGACCTACCTTGGGATTGTTTTGGTTGCCCTTGCCCCTTTGGGGCTTGCTTTGCATGGCCATGGTGTGAACCCCTTTGCTAGTTTCAAGCTTTGAGCTTTCTTGCATGCTATGCTTGACTTGTGTGCATGATTTGGCATCATTCTTCACATGATTTCAAAGCTTATTGCATTACCACATTCTCATGTTTGTCATATCTTGCTCATGTTTGAGGATTGTGCATTGTTGCCTAGTTTATGGACCAATATGTGCACATGTGTGTTTTGCCTTTTGGTGCCTTGGTTTTGGTGTTATGGCCACTGATTTGGGCATGATTGAGGTCTGTCCATTTTGGTTTAAGTCCATCTTTGCATGTTGTTCAAATGTTGTTACATTGCATCATGCTTGCATGTTTGGGTTGCATTGTGTTTTGCATGCTTGTTGCATGCATTGTTGATACATGCTTGGTGCATTGCATGTTGTTGCATGCTTGTTGCATTGCATGATTTTGCATGCTTGTTGCATTACATTGTGTGTGCATGCCTTGCCTCTTGATCAAACATGATAGAGGTTAAGGTCCCTTATGTGTTTTTGTGCATTTCATTCAAATTGAATTGTGCGACTCGGCCTCTTTGGCCATCATGCATCGAAATGCGTGATTGATAGCTCAAGAGTCGAGCACTACACTCATTTGAGCTTCAAACATGATAAGGGGTGTAGTTGCACAACATTTTCTTGCAAATGTATTGCCATGCCTCTGTTTGTACTCTGCTGTAGCAAACAGAACAGTTTGCAGGAAGAGATGGCCGATCGGCTATCAGTATTTGCCCGATGGACTCAAAAGTGGTCGATGACCCCTTTCCCTCAGCCGATGGCCATATCTTTTGGCCGATGGCCTCTCAGAGTGTCCACGAGGTGGTTCAGAAGCATCACAGAGATTTTCATAGTTTTCAGAGGTGCAAAACAGTGCAAATAGAGGCAACATGAGGCATGGCAACGAATTTCCAAGCGAAGCCGATTGAGCATGCATTTGTCCCTCCTCTTGAGGCCACTTTAACTGTTTTGTAACTTAATTAATTTGTTTAATTAGTTAAGAGTTTTGTAATAATTAATTAGCTAGGGTAGTTAATTAATTAGTTGGTTTGTATTATTCATTCGGACCCTCCGTCAAGAGGGCGAATTTTGTAATAAGTGTGCTTGAGTGTGTGAATGTCTTCTAACCCCACGTCTTTCTCCCTTTTACTTAACCGCTTACGATGGTTAGTTTTAGGTCATGTTTTGGTTAGCATCCTTATGCTCGCATGTTTGCATTCATTCATCTGTCTTGCATGCACCGGGCTCGGCACATCATTCAAACTGCATTATATTTCAATACATTTACTTGAATATGTGTTCAACAGCATGTTATCAAGTTGCATTTCACATGCCATCTTAGATAACCGAGCTTATTTTAGTTGCATTTTTGCATGTGTTGCATTAGGCATTGTTGACATAGCTAGGATCATGCGTGATTACTAACTAGCTTCTTTTTTGGCTCGGAGTACATTGTAAGTGTTTATGCTTTAGCATCTTGCATGAGTGTGAGTGTTGCCATGATAGCATGCTTGCCATGAGGCTAACTGCTTAAGTGTATAAATGCCTGAATGCCTGTGGGTGAAGGTTGGATTACTTGAATTGGAACAATTCATCAAAATGCGAGTTTTAAGCCCACTTGAGAGTGGCAAAATCATGTTTTCTTAAGCCCACTAGAGGGTGGCAAATCCACGTCTTAGCCTACTTGCGAGTAGCACCTTCAAACCATATTCAAACAAGCAAACATGAGATGTTTTGTTCCAACTTAGGCGATCTAGTCTATACTTGTATGCTGTGCGCATCACATAGTAAAGCTAGCTAATAACCGGAATAAGAACACATGTGTTTTCAAAAACAAGATATCATGCTTAGTACAGGCCGATCTTTGATCGGGCGAGTGGGGGGTGCTCATTGCATGACCTTCCCCTCTCGTACCAAAGTTCCCGGGCCGAAGCAACTTTGGTGATGACGGACACGTGGCCTTAGGCACGAGTCAGGGTTTCCTAAATTTCCCCAAAATAAAATATTTAGGTGGCGACTCTGTATCTGGCAAAGCAGTCCATGTTTGGCACTTCTTTATAAAAATTAGTTTTTCAAAAACGATTTGTCGGATTTGGACTCTTTGGTGATTTATCGGTCTTGCATTACACTTTGCGAGATTAGATTCAGAACCGTGACTTTGAGTCCGAACTGTAGTAGCTAATGAACAAAACGGATTTTCGCGCCATTCGCGAGTGGAGCCGGGACGTTCGGGCATGTCTACAGTTTCTGGTGACTCTGCTGGGGATTTAGAGAACTTGACTCGAACTCATGATATCTTGTTTTGATTACACTTATATGTCTCTTTGCATTGCATTTGCATTGGTGCGCCTAGGACACCGTGTTTGCCGTATGCTATTCCTGAACGGTTTGCCGGAGGCTTGCTTTGAGAAACGTTCCATAAGGCTGACCGGTTGCGGGCTCTGCCACGACGGGAACACAAACCCCGGTTTTTACCGGGGCACCCTTTTGACCATTCGACGTAGTGCATATCGAAAACTGTAGTGACCATTCCAAGCTAGGACAGGTTGCTTACTTGATTGTAGGTTGTTTGAAACCACTGTGTGCGTAGTGAAACCCTAGCTCCTGACAAAATAGGACAGGGAAACCCTACCCCCTCATAAGGGTGTTTTTGGCTCTCACTTGCTTGCTATGTGCTTTTAGAGTTGGCCTCTACAGGAATGCATTTATCAGTTTGCAAGTCTGGGTATCAGGCCTGCGGGCATCAGTATTTGGGAATCAGTTTTACCTGCGGGTATCAGATTCAGATTTGGAGTAATGATTTGGGGAACAGTGATCAGTTGTTGAGAACAGTTCATTCAGCTTGTGTTTGCCAACTGTGTGTTGTGTTAATTTAAGCCGTTATGCTGTCCGTTTTTCTGTTCATTGTTTCCTTATTATGCTTTATTTATCTTTTTGCAAGGTAGTTTAGCACTATTGCATCCGACCAGATAGATATCCCCCGAGCACTCTGGGTTAGAGGTCGTAGACTTAATCGATCCAGGGATCTGATAGACGGACAAGTAGTGTTCCTTTCTTTACCCCCGATTACCAGACGGAGGTCAAAAAGGCGCAGTGTATCGGTACAACGGTCGCCAAACCAGTGGTCTACCCTAACAATGAACAGTCAGGCTGAGGTCTCAGTTTCTACTACAGGGACAAATATACCGATTGTTCATATAGACCAGCATAATATGCCAGGTATAGAGGAGATGATGCGTAAACTCCAGGAGAGTATGAAAACCATGCAGCAGGACGCTGCCCGTCAAGCAGAATCTGCCGCACACCAGGCCGAGGTCATGGCACAACTGGCAGAGTTGATTACTAGACTTCAGTAACAACAACCACCACAGCAAGCCGGAGCATCCGCTTCGCACCAACCTCCTCCCCCACCAAGAATTCCCATACTTGGGCAGACTGCGTACGTCCAGGATGATACAGACGTTCCAACAGGGCCGGCTCCGCCTCCAATCCTACCCTAGCTATCCAAAGCACCTACCAACCTACCGGATTCCCCCTTTGAGTTCGAGGTGGACCCCACAGCGCTAAAAGTGAGCAAGCTAGAAAAGCTATTCAAGAAGTCTCAGGGCGTGAAGTCCATCCCGGATATTGAGGACGGGTACACCGACTCAGCCGTGACTCTGCTGGACCGGTTTAAAATGCCGCACATAGACCGTTTCGACGGGTCTGGAGATCATATGGTGCATTTATGGCTATTTTCAGATATACTAAGGCCGATGGGCCTCTCTAGATTGCAGAAGCTTTCCTTATTTGGCTGGACCCTGTCAGGTGTAGCGGCTATTTGGTATGCAAAACTGGAGGACTTTGTCAAGAGGAGTTGGGAGGAGATGGCTGAGGCCTTCATAGCTCAATACTCCTATAATACACAAATCGAGGTCACAACTCGTGATCTCGAGACAACTAGGCAAGAGCCGAAGGAGAGCTTCTCTGATTTTGTGACCCGGTGGAGGGCCAAGGCCTCGATGATGACCATCAGCCCTGTTGACAAAGATCAGATTCGGATGGTTGTGCGCAACCTCCAGCCCAAGCTCATGCAAAAGATAATCGTTCTCCCCCTCCCCACCTTTGCAGATCTACATGAGATAGAGGTGCAGATCGAGGATGTTATGAAACAGGGGCTTATTGATCATGAGAGACTGCAGCCCACGACGGCATTCAACCGCAGTACGAATGCAGGCACAAGCAGTGCTGTAGCTGCCAGATCTTCAGATATGGGAATGGTCACCACCACCCCTCCCAAAACCCTTGCAGCTACACCATTCACCGGTGCGCCCGAAAGTGGCTCGCAAACAACCAAATTCACACCCCGAGGCCAGAGAACCTTTACCCGTTGTATATGTCTCCGTCCAAAGCTTTGGGGGTTTTGATCAGGAAAGGGCACCTGAAGCCCCTAGAGTCGCGGCCCTTACCAAGTAATCTCCCACCAACCCATAACCCGGCGAAGTACTGCGCCTTTCACCAACAGCATGGTCTTGACACCGACCAGTGCTTTAGATTGCGTCATGAGATTCAGGATCTCATTGACAATAGGGTGATTGTGCCTCCGGAGAAACCGAATGTCACAACCAACCCTCTCCCACCACATAACCAAGCTCCACCTCCCATACGCATCAATCTAATCCAAACTGGGGTTGAGTCATATGACCCTAGCATATATATCACCCCTTTCCACCTACCCAAGCCGGAGGCGTTCATTCCTGACAACACTGATCTGTACATGTTGGACATCTCCCAAACCCAACCTGAAACGGTGGTGGTGGCTATCGAAGATGGAATTGGGTCGACTGTGGGAGCAGATGAGATTGATGATACAGAGCCTGAGAGGTCTGCGAGCTTCAGGTACAACCCGAGCGGTTACATTACATCAGCAGGCTAGGCTAGGCTAGGCTAGGCCGACTGTGGAATTGCCAGTGGGGACAGAGATTTGTGTAGTACGGGAGGATGGACCTAATCAGGGGCTAGATGACCTAGCGAATCTGGAAGAGGACATTGCTAACCTTTAGTTTTTCATGCGAACAAGATCTGGGAGATGTGACAGTCAACTGGTTTGATTTGGATAGGGCAGTAGAGTCTACTGGGTGGCTTGACGACCAGCCGGATGATGTTGAACAACCTCAGCCAGAACAGGGTCCGTTAGGGACGGGGACATTAACAGTGGCCGGAAGGGCCGAAGAACAGAGTGCATCGTCGGAGAGCGCCGGTGTTAAGAATTTCGCTCAGGATCCGGGCAATTTGAATACAAGAGATGTTGAACAATAAGCTGCGCTGAAACAGTCTAAGCAGGAAAGGATCGAAGATTCTGAAAGGGCTTGAAAGGCCAAGGCCCCTGCGGGAACAGAACGTGCTATGTGCACAAGAACAGAACGTGCTACGAGCATAGGAACAGAAGGTGCTGCAGGCACAGGAATAATTGTAACGGGGCTGGACAGGTGTCTGTCGGCTGCTGATGGCATGTGATGGGAAGATGACGACCTATGTCTTGCCCACACAGATGAGGACTGGGGAATAACCAGCGGGATGATACCTGGTACGTTGGCGAAGTTGACCACATGACTAAGAGCGGGCGGTATTTCAAGCCCTGCATTTAGATCAACCAGAGGCATCCGGAAAGGACAGGGAAGTGGAGAAGTAGAAAGATAAATTGGTCGAGGAGGAGGCTGTGCTAAAACAGCTAAAGAAGATACAAGCAGATATCTCCATCTGGGGACTGCTTATGGCTTCAAAAGTTCATAGACAAGTTGTCCTTTCTGCAATGGACAAGGCCAAACTTTCAATAGATACCACGCCTGAGTAGTTGGTAGGACTGGTCTTTCTGGGAGGAGCTTCCCTGACGTTGACCTTTTCTGACAAAAGAACTGCCGCCTGAGGGCGCAAACCATAACAAACCTCTCTACATCTCTGTCGAGTGTAGAGAAAAATGGATACCGGTGGTTCTTGTCGACATAGGATCCGCCATTAATGTGCGCCCGTCGAGGACAACATATGCAATCGGGTTGAAGCCCGCGGATTTTGTGCCAACTGCCCAGGTGATAAGGGCCTATGACAACACCAGCAGAGAGGTGATGGGGACTGTGAAGATTCAGACTCAGGTTGGTCCAGGACAACAGGATGTTGACTTTTATGTCTTGGACTTTCCCGCAACCTTTAATCTACTCCTGGGGCGGCCGTGGCTGCACCAGGTGAAGGCAGTCTCTTCCACCCTGCATCAAATGTTGAAATACCCCCACGGGAAGGGGGTGGCAATTGTCTTTGGGAATTCGTCAATCCATCCGCCGCCAGAGGTGTCTACACTGGTTTTGGAAATCAAGCATGGCACGGAGGATGTGTTCCTATCAAGATTTACCCTAGCCGAGGCCCGGGTCGTACAGAACATTTTGGCTGTTGATGAGGGGTTATATGTCAGCGCACAGTCTGTGTACCTTATGAACAAGCTCTAGCATATCCCTGGGATGGAAGTAGGAAAAAGTGGTCGGAAGGGCATTACTGTATCGGCCGAAGTGCTGCACAACCTGCATACCTTAAACTTAGGTTATCTACCTACCAAGGAGGACTGGGTGAGGAAAGGGAAAGAAATGGCCAGAAGAGCCAGAGCCAAGCAGGCGGGGAAGCATTTTGAGTTGATGCGTCGGCCTATCCAGGGCACCCTAAACGGACGCTTTGTCTGGGAATGGGAGGACTTCCCATTCTGCGGCTTCTCAGAGCCATGGCTAAATGCAGAAAGGCGGCGATTGCCAGGGTTTGAGATATTCTTTGACTTGCAATTGTCCAGGGATGATGTTGCTAAGGAGCAGACAGACCCATTAGCTGAGGTTGAGCAGTGTAAGAAAGTGGATTCCGAGAGCACTGAGATTGAAATGGGGGTAGCACTAGCTTGTCTACTTTCATATCCTCCGATCGTACATGAGTGCTTGGGGGATGATCTCTCAGTATCTATGATTGGGAATGAAACGGCTGCGAGCCCATCTTCAAACATTTTGGATGCGTCCATCGCACCCTCCCTTGTCTGGTAGTACGAGGAGGGATTTCTGTCGAGTAGCACCAGGTTAGGTAGTGAGCCGGAATCTGATTCCACTGAGTCTGTGGGGTCGGAATCAGGTTCCAGCTCGTCTGAGTCTGAGTCCGGTATTCCTGGGGGTGACAACCTGAATGCCACAGTCCTGTCTAGGTCGTCTTTTTCTTTTTCCTTTGAGTTTGTTGTAACAGAGGAATCAGTCAACTTGGAAGTGATTAATGAGAATGGAATGGCTGTGGCCTTTGAGTATTTTTCTGTGCCCTTGATTTATTGCATTAATTCAGATTTTCAAAATTTTCATGAAAACGACGAGGAAGAAATTCCTCCGGTTTTTGAAATATTTGCTAGATCAGGAGCAGGAGAGGTTTGTAAAACCGCTGGTTGATGAAATCACCCAAATTAATGTTGGCACTGAGAAGGACCCGCGGCTGGTCCAAATTGGGTCCACGTTATCTTCGAAGGAGCACGAGTGCTTAATCGTTTTATTAAAAGATTTCAAAGATGTTTTCGCGTGGTCCTACGAAGACATGCCTGGAATCGATCCTGAGATTGTACAGCACTGGATCCTTCTTGACCCAGAGGCTCGACCTGTTAAGCAGAAGCTCAGAAGGATCCGCTCGGACTGGGCTCTCAAGATCAAAGAAGAGGTCACCAAGTAAATTGACGCAAGGTTCCTGTTGGTATCCGAATACCTAACTTGGTTGGCCAATATAGTTCCAGTGGCAAAGAAAGATGGCAGAATTTGGTTATATGTGGACTTCAGGGATTTGAACAATGCCAGTTCGAAGGACGACTTTCCTCTGCCGTATATCGATGAGTTAGTGGACTTCACTACTGGGCATGCTTTGCTCTCATTAATGGATGGATTTTCTGGCTATAATCAGATATTGATGTCACCTGAAGACTGGGAGAAGACTGCTTTCACCATCCCGTGGGGAACCTATTGTTATAGGGTGATGCCGTTTGGGCTGAAGAATCTTAGAGCTACATATCAATGGGCCACAACCACAATATTGCACGACATGATCCATAAAGAGGTGGAGGTGTACGTGGACGACATGATTGTCAAGTCCAAGGAAAGAGAGGGCCACTACACCGCCTTGCAAAAGTTCTTTCAAAGGATCAGAGAGTATCGGTTGTGACTGAATCCTCAGAAATGTACGTTTGGTGTTACAGCAAGGAAAATGCTGGGGTTCTTGATCACACAAAGAGGTGTCGAAGTTGACCCTTCCAAAATCAAGGCCATCTTAGAAATGCCACCACCAAAGACTGAAAAGGAGGTGCGAGGCTTTCTGGGTAAAGTGCAATTCATAAGACGGTTTATTGTAAAAATAACCTTGACTTGTGAACCACTCTTTGGTCTCCTGAAGAAAGGAAAGAAATTCCAATGGGACGGCCGATGCCAAGCTGCTTTTGAACAGATCAAACAATATTTATAGAACCCACCCGTGTTGTCACCGCCTAAGCCGGGGAAACCGTTGATTTTGTTCCTTTCAGTGACTGAAACTACAATGGGCTGCATACTTGCACAGGAGTCTGAGGACAAAGTGGAGAGAGCTATCTATTACCTGAGCAAGAAAATGCTGGATTATGAGACCCCCTACACTTCGTTGGAGAAGGCTTGTCTGGCCTTGGTATGGGCTACCAGGAAGCTGTGGCACTACCAGTTAGCTCACTCTGTAATACTGGTTTCGAGATTAGATCCTATCAAATATCTCTTCCAGAAACCGGCACTTACGGGTAGGCTAGCTCGTTGGTTGCTTCTGCTTTCCGAATTTGATCTGAAGTATGTGACGCGTAAGTTAGTAAAAGGGAGAGCGATAGCGGAGTTCCTAGCCGATCACCCAGTGGAAGGGGATGAAGTAGTTGAGTACTTGTTCCCAGATGAGGCCATTCTGCATGTCGAAGAACAGTTTTGGACGATATACTTTGACGGAGCATCAAACCAATACGGGTATGGGATAGGGGTGTTGCTAATAGCACCCGACAATTCCCGTATCCCTCTAGCATTCAAACTCCAGGTCAAAGTCTCGAACAACGAAGCAGAGTATGAGGCGTGTATTGCTGGACTAGAAGCAGCTCTGGAACTAGGAGCAAAACGGTTGGACGTCATCAGGGACTCGAACCTTGTTGTATCTCAAGCAAAAGGAGATTGGAAAGTCAAAGAAGAAAAGATGAGAATCTATCACCAGACCTTAGACTTGCTGATTCCTTGGTTTGAGAAACTGAATTTCACTCATCTGTTAAGAGAGAACAACAGGTTCGCAGATTCATTAGCAACTCTATCTTCTATGATAGACATCCCTTTCGAAGTCCGGATGGGTCCGATCATCATCGAACAGAAATTTACGCCGGCCTACGAGCTGATTGCTGCCATAGATGAGGTACAAGATGAGAACCCCTGGTATTACGATGTCTGGAACTTCTTAGAAAAAGAGGCGTATCCACCAGGGGCAAATGCCAAAGATAAGAGGGCAATTCGAAGAATGGCTGCTCAGTTCATCGTCTGCGGGGGAAAACTGTATAAGAGAGGTCATCTCGGCATGCATAAGCTGTGTTGATGCTGAAGATTCAAAGCGCCTGATGGAGGCCATCAATGGAGGAGAGTGCGGAGCACACATGAACGGGGTGATGCTAGCCCGGAAGATCCTTAGACAGGGTTACTACTGGTCCACCATGGAGGAAGATTATATTGGCTTTGTCTGGCGATGCCACAAATGTCAGATCCATGCAAACCGAATGAACATTCCACCGTCGAAGTTGTACAACGTGACTTCGCCATGGCTGTTTTCAGTCTGGGGGATTGATGTGATTGAAGCTGTCACTTCGAAGGGGTCCAATGGGCATGAGTTCATTATGGTTGTGATAGACTATTTTACGAAGTGGGTTGAGGCCCAATCTTATATGGTGTTGAAGGCATCGTATGTTGATAAGTTCATCAGGAACAACATCATCTGTCGCTACGGGGTCCCGAACGAGATTGTTTCAGACGATGGTTCCCACTTCAAGAAGGAAGTGATCGACTTGTTGGAGAAGTACAACGTGGCATTTCATAAGTCATCTACATATCGGCCGCAAACCAACGGAAGCGTATTCTGCAGAAGATGGTGGAAACCTACCGGGACTAGCCAGATAAGCTGTCATTTGCTCTGTGGGGCTACCGGACTTTAATTCAAACTTCTACTGGGCGACTGCGTATTCCTTGGTCTATGGGATGAAGGTCGTTCTGCCTATCGAAATTGAGGTTCTGTCATTGCAAGTGAAAGTACTGTATCATGTTCAGGGTTATCAACGGCTAATTGCCAGGGCTTTTAACAAGAAGGTTAAGTCCAGGAATTTGAAAGAAGGAGATTTAGTGCCCAAAGACAACCGAGCTCCCATCCATGACCCTAGGGGCAAGTTCAGACCCAATTGGACTGGTCCTTACATCATCAAGTCTATCTGGTCGGGTGGAGCCGTCGTTCTGATGGACCTAGATGGCCTAGAGTTCTCCCAACCGATCAACATGGACAAGTTGAAGAAATATTTTCCCTAAGTGGCTCGCTAGGCCGAAAACCCGAAAGGGCGACCTAGGCAAAAGTTAGAGCATGAAAAATTTGAAATTATAAAAACTATGCTCGCAAGGTTGAAAACCCAGAAAGGGCGGCCTTGGCAAAAGTTAGAGCGCAAAAGGAGAGTGTTAATACACGAGTGAACCCGAGCTGAACTACGCAAGGCTTGATTCCCATCTTTGGGATACGTAGGCAACTTCATCCTGAAGTCCAGCCATAAACACTTCCCCGATCAACTTTGTCCGTGTGATCATGTTTGGTCATCTTCGTCTATTCTGCATTCAAGAGCTCGGTTGTGATCTCCAGTGCAGTGCTATTCAGACTAGGGGCAACTTTCCAGTTGCTAGGATCCGGGGTTGTACATCTCAGTGATAGATCTCGGGCGTGTCCAGTTGTGATCCATGTCGAAAATGGTTTTGAAATGTTTTAATAAAAGTTGATTTTGCTCAAATTAATCTTTTTACAACTTAGACCATTTTTGGACCAAACAGAAAATTTTCAGTACCCACAACCTTCAATTACATTGATTTCAATACAGAGTTCTCCTACTCTTGAATATAAATTGAAGTTGCTTTTTATTACATACATAAAGAAAACTTGAAAGTTCTGATTAAAGCAAATAAATTCGGGACATAGTTAGGTGTTCCTGCGTCCTCTCTCAGTGCTTGTTAAAGCCTCTGATGCCAAAGTGGGCCCGATCTGCGCCTCCTCATCAAGCCAAGCTACACACTTTTCAGAGAGGGTGCAATGGAAAGTGGGAGCGGGGGGCAAAAGCTCTCTCATCCTCCATGCTGTGGCATACCGAGCTAACTATGCGCCTCGGACTAGAAATGCAGCAGGGTACTCAATCCCCTCTCTGGGCAAATCTGATCATGTCCAAACTGGCGTCGGAATCGGAACGGGAGGTAAAGGACACAGTGTGTCAAGCCAACCAACTGAATCCCGGGCTGGCGGGTCATGATGTAGCTCATCGCCGGTAAATTGAGCCAGGGGCAGCGGCAAGCAATGTCGAGAGCAGACAAACTGCACATCCAATTGTACCACCATCCCTCATCCGGGGTATCGACTAGATGTCGTCGGAAGAAATAGCTACGGGCTGAATATGTTGGGCATGAGTCCACAACCTTCAATTTGTCCATCAACCATACCTGGGGAGGGATGAAAATGAGAGATTAAAAAATAGAGAGGTGTACGTTGAGGGAAAAACTGAGAAAAAGGTTTTTGAGAGAAAAACCGAGCCTGAGGGCCGAGTGATGCGAGCAATATATATGTGAGATGGGATGGGAAACATTACCTGCAGTAGTAGTGAACTCCTCGCAAATCTAGTCGTCTCCCGGCGATGAAAAGCGTCCAAACCCATCAATGTTTTGGCTAGCGTCATGGCGATGCAGCTTTTGCCCTCTTTCAAGCCCTCGCTAACCTCAATCAAACGAGTGCTAAACCCACTGGAGCTTGGGGCAAGCAAGAAATGAGACAGGATGCACAAGCAAAGCGCATGTCGCCGATAACCCTGCCAGTGATGGTCGTCACGGTCACCGGCATCAGAAAACTGACGAACCAAGCTCGGAATGTCCAGCTCTCCATCGTGAATCAATGACCGAGCGTCATGCAAAGTAAGGCCACACATTCATCCTAAGGCTTGGACATAGCCGAACCAGAATTGAGGCAAGATTTCTTTATCACGCTTGGATTCCTTTAAAGCTTGGAAATCCTCGAAAGTGGGACACATCTCTTGTCTGCCAAAGCTAAAGACGTGTGTTACCGGATTCCAAAACCTTGTCGTGGCATGGAGGAACGGAAAACGCAGAGGGGTGTGACTCAACGTGAATAGTGCATTTATGCCGAAACCTCGGAAATTCAGCTTTTCCGAGCCATCCAAGTTGGCAATCTAATTTGTGAGATTTTGGACAAGAAATGCTTCCATTTGGTGCAAATTTGAGGTGAAATGGGGAAAACTACGAAGCTGGGGCTTTTGTAGGAGATAAGGTGTCGAGTGGAAGACAGGTGTCAACATTCTGGAGGCTCTTGCCATTTTTGGCCGATCGGCCAAAAAGAGTGCCGACCGACCATCTTTTTTGGCCGATCGACTAGTAATGATGGCCGATGGCCATTTCTTGTGGCCGATGGCCTCTTCCTTTGGCCGATGGCCTCTCCTTTTGTTCTCTGAGCTATCTATATATTGAATATGCTGAGAACTTGTGATTGGTTCCACTTCCAATGCCTTCCGGTGATGATTTTGCGAAGTCGCGCTTGTGTTACTTCAATTTGTTATTGAGTTATTGTACATTTGTTTATCAAGTTGTATTTTGTATTCTTTAAGTCTTTGTCTTGCTTATCGAGTTGTATTTACATTTGGTTAGCTAGTCAAGTTCTTTGTTTTGCTTATCGAGTTATTTTGTTGTTAGTTGGCTCACTACCTGATTAATGCAATTCGAGTGTTTAGTTTTCAAAACAAGTTCAATCTTATTTACATTGTTATGTAATGCGATGCGATGCTTAGAATGAACAAATGCAACACTTTTTCAACAAAAAGGGCTGTTTCATTTCATCATTTTCTTTTGCAAAAGTACATAGTTTTGAAGAAAGCAAAACCTGTCTGAGGCAGTACAATGTGCAAAACTACCAGTAAAAAGGAAAATAAAGCAAAAAAAAAAAAGAAAAACAGCAAAATGTCTAGATCGGGGTCAGTCGTCCCAAGCACGGGAGTCTGTCCTCGTCTTTTTCCTGGACGAACGTCCAGGATCGTCGCCGCTAACTCTGCCATCAGAGTCTGAATCTGAGCCATCCGCAACCTCATCCTCAGACGACTCCACCTCTGCATCAGACTCGTCGTCATTTGGAATGGGTGCTCGCGAGCTGCTCCCAGAGTGAGTGCGCCCGACTTTGCTGCGATGACGTACTGAAATCCCTCGTCCAGCTCTCCTTGCTCCTCGGGCAGGTGCTGAAGGTCCTGCTGGAGCACCCCCTGCAGCCGGTATCTGAAATGGGGCCTGAAAAGAACAAACGGCAAATGCATTAGTTATGCTATGCAAAGTACAGTGTATGAATACTGTGATCAGTGTAAGAATGCTGTGAGCAGTGTATGAATGCCGTGAGCAATATGAGAGTTACAGTGTATCAATGTCGTGAGTGGTATGTGAATGCAGCGTATCAAGTACCGTTTTGACAAGGTGGTGTAACAGATTAGTATGGAACGGATTACGCAAAGTTTTTGAAACTGAGGTTGAAAGAACTTACCGGGATGCCATAGATGGTGAGCAGATCTATGCTCCGCTGCAGCAGCCCCATCACTGAGGCCGTCAGCTCCAGTGCATGTCCCATGTACTCAATCAAAGCCTGCAAAAGTGTTGAAGTCATTAGTATTTTGCGGGATATCAAATGAAATAAAACGAAATGACTGTACAGAGTAAAGAGTATAACACATACCGGGGTCGAGCCGTGAACTCCAACGGGCTCATGATCAGTCGGAGGAGGAGCGATGGGTATCTGGTAGATCTCCCCACCCTGTCCTCGGCATGTCATGGTAGTGGGCAGCTCGGGCCACTCCACTCCACGTCTACTCCGGGAGCCGCTCCGGTCACCGGCCTGTGTCGCCCTCGGCATCCCTACTCCTGCTATCGGCGCTGCGGGCCTATCCTTCTCGACTCGGCGAGCACTGGCCAAGGGTCGCATCAGATAAGTCTGGATGAAGGCGGCGTAGTCACCCTCATCTTGGAAAAACTCAGAGTCCCAACCGATCGTGCAATCGATCATCTCCTCTGGGGTGTAGCTCTCTGTGTGCCTCATGTGAGTGGGAGGCGGTGTCGGGACTATCTGCTCCGCTAAGCCGAGGGTCTGCAGCAAGAAGCGCTCCCCCAGGTACTAAGCTCGGCAGACTGGACCCTCCAACAAGACCCTGAATCAGGCAGTCTCTCGAGCACCGGCATACTGCTCCCTCATTGTGTCAGGCAATAGAGCCCAGGGCTGCCAAGTGATCTGTAAATAATGGGATATACAGTTTGTTATCTGTTATTGAAAGTACAATCCAAAGCGAAGCTCAAATAAACTCTAATGTTTGACATACCTCAGCTGAGGTGACGGTGTCAAAGTATCTACGGAAGAACAAGAAGGACTCCCATGGCCTCCACTCGCACCTTACATCGAATCAGTAGGAAAATGGAACGGCGAGAGGCATCTCCACCTCTAGCTCTGGAGCAAGCCTAGGAAAGTAAGCATACACCCACAACTACAGAATGTAACATGGTAAGAATGAGTATGCTTATCAGTAAGGCAGTATGCAAATAAAGCAGAAATCAGGATCATGTGCAGTGTGTGCAGAGTATTGTGCAGTGTGTGCAGTGTATTGTGCAGTGTGTGCAGAATATTGTGTAGTGTGTGCAGTGTATTGTGCAGCATGTGAAGTGTATTGTGCAGTGTGTGCAGTGTACAACCAATGTAAAGCAGATTGCGTGTGTGCAGTGTGTGTGGTGTACAGATAATTTAAAGCAAAATTGAAAAGACAGAAAGGGAAAATATACTTCCCAGGCTCGCCAGTAGCCTCCTAGCAAATGTTCACTGCGGCGAGAGGATGAGCTCATGTATCCATAGAGTGTGGCCAAGCCTGCGCCACCCCAGTCATAGCGACGAATCCGCGTCACGTCCACCAATGTGCTCAGCAGATAAAGGGCGACAGTGTTCGCCCGGTCAGCAAAAATGGTGGTCCCCAGCAAGAACATGATGAATCCACGAGCGTACTGCTCCACCTCCTCTCGAGTCGTGGGCGCTTGAATCCGAAACTGGTCCTCGAACCAAGAATACCTCACAAACCCTGGCCGCGAGAGAGGTGGCCGAGCGCCGAGCAAGTAGATCTGGGCGGCGTCCCACTCGTCCATGTCGGTGTCGAAAGGAATCGGATCACCCCCTACCCCGATGCCGGTGAGCATCGAGAAGTCGAAGGGAGTCATCGTCATCCCCCCTGCAGCGGAAAGGTGGAAAGAATTGGTGGTGTCCCACCACCTCTCCACCATAGCACCAAGAAGAGACCTACTCGCAATGAGGCGTGAGAGTCCCATGCAGAAAACGCCGAAGCCGGCCTGATCAACGATGTGGCGGACCGTATCGGGAAGCTCTATATACCAACCTCGGACAATGGTGTTCCTATACCCCCGGAAGGCATGGGAATCTCCCTGTGTTCAAAGACAAACAGATGCGAAGTAGTGTTAGAAATACAGTGTTTGAATGCGTTCAGAATTGATGAAAATGTAGTGTGTATGCATGTGTTCGAGTTTAAACAGTTATCGTGCATGGGTGTGCTCACGGTGAACTAAGCATGTGATGTATCAGTGTGTTTGTGATGATCAGTTAAAGAACAGTGTCGGCTATCGAAGATATTTGATCTACATTGCAGAAAGTGAAAGAGGGGAAGAGTGTACCTCAGCAGCACCGTAAGACAGATGCGACTCTAGCTCGCATAGCAAGAGCTCCAATGGCGCGCCTCGCGCGTAGCTCCTGAACTGGGGATGCTATCGGGAGGCAGTATATGAACCGCCGGCCGGTATGTCGCCCGGTCGAACACGTAGCGGTAGGAGCTCGACCTTAGGGTCCGAATCCATCTCCGAGGGAGTCCCACCTTGTGGAATATCATCTGCCATCTCGAGAAAGGTGCAAAAATGGCCGAGAGTATGGAAAATGGGTGAGAATGCAAATAGTCAACCGAAAGTCAACCCCGAGGGGTGAAAAACGAAAGAAAATGACAGAGTGCGGAAGAGGGCACGGAAATCAAGGTAAACTCGGGGGAAACAAACCCCAAGTAGTGGAAATCGAGAAAGGGACACCGAAAACGCGTTTCATTCGGTTCAAAGTGTGTAAAACGAAGAGGGTTTTGCGAATCGAATGTCGTGGGAGGCTCGAAAACAAGGGAAAAGCTCGGATCTAAGGGTGAAGAATGACCTAGAGAGAGAGCACTGATTTTCGACTAAGGGAAAGTGAAAGAATAGGGTTTGAGGCCTTATATTTAAAGACCCGAGGTGAAATGTCAAAACTGCCCCAAAATTGCCATTTTTGGCCGATCGGCCAAATTTTTAGCTGATCAGCCAAATTGTTGGCCGATAAGCTCCTTTTGTGGCCGATGGATGGCCGATGGCCTCCTATTGTGGTCGATGCACCTCCAATGCCCTTGTTTGGGTCAGTTTTGTTGATTGGTACCTTTATCTCTCAAGAGAATGCAAGAAAGTACACTTTTGAAGCTTAACCGGCCTTCGTGTTGACCTCGAATTGTGTCTTCTGTGTGCGGCACTCGATACGTACGAGGTGTATCCTTTTTCGTATCTTTTTGTATATCGCAAGATTTAAGAATTGCCTGAAAATTGCTTTGAATATGTTGCATTACAGTGCTTTTCCATGTTTGTAAGGTGCGCACTTGTTATAAATCTTCTCGTTCTTGCATTGAGCATGCCTCGTCTTGCTTCGAAGTTGCATCTCAATATTATGAATAACATGCCTTTACCATGCTTACATTGAATATGGCATCTTTATGTCGTTGCATGGAACATGTGTGTTGCGTTGTCGCTTAGAATATGCGCCATCACGTTCGCCTAACATGTGCATGTTGTGTCGGATATGTATCCACAATTACATTGCGTAGGGCGTACATGTTGCATTAAGCCTACATCTTTGTTGTTGTTTTGCATAGAATGTGCATTTCTCCTTCTCGCATAGAATGTGCACCATAATATTACATGGAATATACATCACTACTCGTTGCACTGTTATGCACTTTTCACGTGCGTTGTTGTGCACTTTTCACTCGCGTTGCTACGCATCTCTTCACTTGCATTGCGCATGCACGCGTTTATTTCATATTGGAATTGTATCTTGATGTAACGTTCAACATGTGTTATTACCATATTGTACCTGTTGAGTTTCTTCCTTATGCAGGGCACGATATTGTATGTACGGTTCATTCATTCAGAGGAATTCCAGGTGAGACCTTTCCTGTCCTTTGAGTTCGTTTTTTTTTAGTTAGAAACACCCCGGCGCGCTCGATGTGATACGTTGAGTGTTGTTGCTCCTTCCTTCTTTTGTGTGTGATACGCTGAGAATTATCGCTCTTTCTTTCTCTTGCGTGTGATACGCTGAGTGTTGTTGCTCCTTCCTTCTCTTGCGCGTGATACGCTGAGAACTGTTGCTCCTTCCTTCTCTTGCGTGTGATACGCTGAGAATTGTTGTTCCTTCCCTTCTCTTGCATGTGATACGCTGAGAATTGTTGTTCCCTTTCTACTCTTGCGTGATGTGCTGAGAGATGCTCCTCTCTTCTCCTGCATGTGATACGCTGAGAATTGTTGTTCTCCTTCCCTTCTCTTGCGTGTGATACGTTGAGAGATGTTGTGTTTGAGACTCCGGGTGTCCTTGATAGTCGCTTTTAGTCTTCTTCGCGTGAGACACAATGAGAATTGCATAATTCTCTTGCATCCTTTCTGCATGAAATGTAGTTTGATTCTTATTCGCTTGCTTAAACTGTTGCATGTTATGCTTCATTACAGCTCTTTTTGCATGATCATAAGTTATGTTCGGCATCGTGCATGTCCTTTGCGTTTTGCCCCTACCTGCGAGCGCATCTCTTTGTTATCTTGTATGCTTGTCTAAGTCTTCGGCCTTGTCCAAAATGGCTCGTCTCTGGGCTTTGACATTCACTCCCATCATCTTATGACTTTCGAGTTCTGTCAAAGAGGGGCAACTGTAGACACCCCATTTTTGACTGTCCTCAAGACTTGGACGTCATCGTTTGAACACTCGATGATCATCCATGCTCGTGTTTGTTTTGAGTTCCCGAAGGTCTTGGCTACGTGCCTTGCCTTAGGATCTCTCAACTTGTCTGTTTTGTGCTTAGTTGTGGACCAAAGACTTGTGGTTTTGCTTTTGAGGGAAGAGGGTGGCTTGTTGGCCATCCCTTCAACCCATCGGCTAAGGCTTTGTGCCATCAGCCAAGTTTCCCTGCCATCGGCCATAAGTGTTGGCCGATTGGCACTCTTTTTGGTCGATCGGCACTCTTTTTGGTCGATCGACCATATTTTTGAGTCGAGGCCTTTCCATCTGCTTTTTGTAGATATTTTCTGCCAACTGTGACAGCTGGTGGGCACAATTCTCATCCTCCATACACGTGTACGGAGGGATTACATTCAAGACTCAAGCTTGTTCAACAAGCTTGAGAATTGAAATTTTATAAGAAGGGAGGCCCTCCTCCCTTTCCAGAGGTTCTGGAAATTTGAGATACAAGTTCTATATATCTCTCTATATTTTACCTCTCGCTCTTGTTTAGCCCTTGTTTGTGCCCAAAAGTGTAGATTCTTCACACTATTGCACACAAACACCTACTAGAACACCATCCTTTGGTTGCTGAGGTCCTTAGGAGTTGGTTTTGGAGTTCTTGGACTGGTTTTGATTAGAGAAGAGTGCTGGAGTTGTGTTCTTGAAGGTGCTCTTCAAGGGTGAGTCAACTACCTTTTAATCCCCTATTTTGGCTTAAGCTTTTAGACCTACTTGCATATTGTTTTAAGCTTAACTATAAACTATAAAAAGTTCTAATTTTTCATGCTTGTGATGTTTGTTTAAGGTCACTTTTGTGTTGGGGGTTGTCTATCCCCTCTTAGGACTTGTTTGGCCTTGTTTTGTGCCTTCCCTTTTGAGCTTTGGAACCATCTTGTTTTGAACTTCTCACCACTGAAATCCAGAGGATTTTTAGTGGTGGAGAAGTGGTTTTGGAGTCTTGAATAGGAGAGGGACCCCCCCCTCTCCTTGTGTCTTGTATGCTAGTATAAATGGCTTATAATAGCAGCATGTTTGCTTAGCATGTTTTGGTCCCATTTCAGCAAGTATTTGGTGTTATTTTGCCACGTTATACCTCTGTCTAAAGTTGTTTTGATGACCTCTTACATGCATCATGCACTTGTAGTGTAATCCTCTCTATTGCCCTAGTATGCATCTTGCATTTGGATCATCATTCTTGCTTGTTTTGGCTCAACTCAAAGAAGCTTTTAGTCATGTTTTACCATGCTCTAGCTCTGATTTGTATTGTCTTGGTCATGCATACATTGTTTTGTATAGCCTTGGTTTAATCTAGCTTGTTGGCTTTGAGTGTCCAAGTCATTAGCATGCATTGCTTAGACCATTTTCATGATTTGGCATCATTTCATATGTGATTTTAGTCCATATAGTGTGGTCACACACTCACATTTATCACCTTTTCCATGCTTAAGATAGTTGGTGTTTTATGCCTTAAGAGTGGGTCATTGTGCATGCCTCTATGCTTAGGCCTTTAGGATGCCATGTCAGTGGGTTTTTGGGCTTATTTTGACATGCCATAACTCTGATTTTTATTGGTTAAGCCAAGCCATGTTTGGTTGTAATAGGTGTAGTGTAATGCCCCTTGTTAGCCTTGCATGCCTCATGCTTTTTGGACTTTTGTTCTGGCTTGTGTTGGCTAGGTTCGAGCATGTTTTTTGTCTTGTATTGACTTGCCTTGGGATTGTTTTGGTTGCCCTTGCCCCTTTGGGGCTTGCTTTGCATGGCCATGGTGTGAACCCCTTTGCTAGTTTCAAGCTTTGAGCTTTCTTGCATGCTATGCTTGACATGTGTGCATGATTTGGCATCATTCTTCACATGATTTCAGAGCATATTACATTACCACATTCTCATGTTTGTCACATCTTGCTCATGTTTGAGGATTGTGCATTGTTGCCTAGTTTATGGACCAATATGTGCACATGTGTGTTTTGCCTTTTGGTGCCTTGGTTTTGGTGTTATGGCCACTGATTTGGGCATGGCTGAGGCCTGTCCATTTGGTTTAAGTCCATCTTTTGCATATTGTTGTATGCTTGTTCCATTTTGCATGTTGTCGCATGCTTGTCTTTGCATGTTGTTGCATGCTTGTCACATTGCGTGTTGTTGCATGCTTGCTAGTTCGCATGTTGTTGCATGCTTATCCATCTTGCATGTTGTTGCATACTTATTAGATTGCATGTTGTCACATGTTTGTTTAGGTTGCATTGCATTTTGCATGATTAAGTTTCATTGCATTTGGCATGCTTATGTTGCATTGCATAACATCTCCATGTTGCATGCATTGTATTGTATTTGGTTTGGGTGTTAAACCAAACACGAGGAACAAGGGACGTTTCATACTTGAAGTGATGAAACGTGCCTCAATTCTCGGTCGCCGATACTCTTGATCCAACATGATAGAGTGTGAGGCATTCATGTGTTTTTGTGCATTCATTCCATATTGATTTGTGCAATTCGGGCTCTTTGGCCATCGTGCATCGAAATGCGTGATTGATGGCTCGAGAGTCGAGCACTACACTCCTTTGAGTCTCAAACATGATTGTAGAAACCCCATTTTTGACCGTCCTCAAGACTTGGACGTCACCATTTGAACACTCGGTGATTATCTATGATTGTGTTCGTCTCGAGTTCCTGGAGGCCTCGGCAGCGCGCCTCGTCTCAGGACCTCTTGACTCGCCTGCTTCGTGTTCGGTTTTGGCACCAAACACTTGTGTTTTTGCATTTGAGGGTAGGGGGAGGCTTGTTAGCCATCCCTGAATCCCACCGGCTGCCCCCACACCGCACCGGCACGCCCTTTTGTCCGTCGGCACTGTTTTCTCAAAAACTTTGGCCGATCGGCACTATATGTTGCCGACCGGCACTTTTTTGTGCCGGTGACGTTTTTGGCTGGCCGGTGACCCTTCTGAACCCCCCTGAGGATGGTGCATGCCAGCTGTGCCATCTGGATTACACCATCTCTCCTTCCCGTGCATAGGATTGGCCCATATGCACCTTTGACCCCCCTAAAGCTTCTAGAAGCTTGAACCCTTTTGGCCAAGCTTCTTGGAGAAGCTTGGCCAGCTATTTTGGCTTCTCCAAGAATCCTTGCACCCCCTAGACCCCTTTGAACCTTTTCCTTTGCTTAGCCATTAAGTCTTAGCTTGGTCTTGGCCTATATAAAGACCACCCCTCTCCATTGCTCAAGGGGTTAGCCATTTGAGATAGAAAAACCAGAGCTTGTGTATCTATACCTCTGTCATATATCTCCTCTCTCTATATTTTTCCCTCTCTCTCCTCTTGTGTGTGTGTTTTTAGGCCTAAAAGTGTGGTTTTACCTTACTTTTACACCATTACACACACTACTACACCTCTAGCTCGAGATTGAGGGACTTGGAGGGTTGTTTACTGTGATTTTGGACTGGTTTTGATCACTAGAGGAGGGCTGCTCCACCTGTTCTTCAAAGGATCTTCAACGGTGAGTTTATTACTTTAGTTTCCCCATTCTTGCAACTAGTTTCTACCCCTCTTGCTTTGTGTTTTGAGCTTTGTCTATAACTGAAAAAACTCTTGTTTTTACTTGCTCTTGAACCTTCATTAAGGTCATTTTGTGGTTTAAGTAAAGGCTCACCCTTTTAGGCTTTGTTTGGCCATTTTGGTGTCTCTTTGGTAAAGCTTTGCTTACTTGGTGTTCTTCGTCTTCTTACCACTGAAAACCAGTGGGTTTTCAGTGGTGAGGAAGGTACTTTCAAGTCTTAGATAGGGGAGGGACACCCCTCTCCCCCTTGTCCTTTGCTTGCCTTTGTATTTGGCCTAAAAGATAGCATGTGTGCATAGCCTTGTATGGCTTCATTTCAGAGTTTTTTTGAGTGTTTTGGAGCATGTTTAACCTCTGTTTTTGGTCGGATTTGTGGCCCTTAACATGCCTCTCATACTTGCTTTGTAATGCTTTACTTTGCTTGGAAGTGTGCCACGCCATTAGCCTACCATATCCTCATGTTTTAGCCTTGCATGTTATAGCATTTGATCTTGACTTGCCATGTATAAGGGCTGTGAGCCACTGATTTTATCATGTTTGATGTGCTTGACATGGTTACTTTGCATTATGGCTTGTTAGCCTTGAGTATGTGATCCATGGACATGCGTTGGTTATGTTATTTGAGTGATTTGGAGTCATTTAACATGCATATTTCAGCTCTTATATCATGCTCATGTGTCTCCATTTACCATCTTATTCATGCTTTGAATTGTTGGCCTCTTATGCTTTAAAGAGGGTCTTATGCATGCTTGTGTGTTTAGAGTTTTTGGGATGCCATGTGTGTGAGTTTTGGGTGTGTTCTTGCATACCAAAAATCTATTTTTTTCTTGTCCAATATAGGCCATGAGTGGTCATGTTTGTAGACAATGGAATGTTCCACTTTGTGCCTTAGCCTTAGGCCTTTTGGCTTGCATGTTTGCATGAATATTTGTCCACCTTTTCAGTCCATTTTCGCCACTGTTTTGGGGAGATTTGAGGTCTGCCCCATTATGGTCTAGTCCACCATTGCATGCTTGCCTTATGCTTGTTACATGTTTGGTTCATTAAGTGTTGTAGCATGATGACCCTATGCTTGATTTATCCTTGTTTGCATTGCATTTGCACTTTGCATGTTGCATTACATTTGGCATGTTTGCATCTTAGTATTAGGTTGTATTGTGGAGCCATGTTTGCATAACATGCATTGCATTACTTGGTTTGGGGTGTCAAGCCAAGTTGAGGGTTAGGATGAGTTCATGCCATAAGTGATGCAACTTGTCCTACCTCTTGGTCACCAAGGCCCTTGACCAACACATGATAAGGCCTTGGATTTCATTTGTATGTTGCATGCATAATACCATTAAAATGCAACCTTGGTTCCTTAGGCCATCATGCATCAAGATGCATAATTGATGGCCCAAGAGCCAAGAGTCATGCCTCCTTGAGTCCCCAAGCATGATGGGAGGCATTGGCCCATGCTTACATATGCTCAAAATCCATGCCATGCACTGCTGGTTTGCTGCTGCTGTCAAACTGTCCTCTGCAGGAACTTTCTGCCGACCGGCAGTACAGTGTGCCGACCGGCACACTTTTTGTGCCGATAAACCCTACAAGAAGCCGGTGGTCAATTTAAGCAGCCGGTGGCCATCTCCTCTAGCCGGTGGTGTACTTCAGTGCATTTGGAAGATGTTCTGGGACTTTGGCAGAGTTTCAGAAAGGCAGGACAGTGGAAACAGAGGCAGCAGTGGTGCGGTGTGGGCTTTTGGGCAAGTTGGATCGAACATGCATCATTCACGCATCCCGAGGCAGGGCTGAGGCCCCTTTCTCTTATGTTAACATTCAATTTGATAATTAGAAATTTCGGTAATAATTAATTTATTCCGTATTTGGACTGTATTATTTTTGGACTGTATATTCTTTCGGTCCCTCTGTGTGAGGGCATATTTGTAATAAGTGTGGGTGAGTGTGTGTATGTCTTCCAACCCCCATTTCTTTCTTCCCTTTTATTTACTTGCTTTGATGGTTAGTATTAGGGCACGTTTATTTTAGCATGCCTTATGCAATGTATGCGTGCATCCATATATTTGTTACACATGCATCGGGCTCGGCACATCATACAAACTGCATTGTATTTCAATTCCAAATTGAATACGTGTTATTTGTAGCATTCCACATGCCATGTTTAGGATAGCCGAGCCTGTCTAGATTGCATCTTTGCTTGTGTTGCATTAGCCACTTAACATGAACTAGGATCATGCATATGATTACTAACTGGTTTTTGTTTTGGCTCGGAGTACTAGGTGAGCTTTTATGCTTTAGCATATCACATGTGTGTGATTGTTGCCATGATAGCATGATTACCATGAGGCTAGCTGCTTATGTGATATAACTGCTTGAATGCCTGTGGGTGGAGGTTGGATTGCCTGAGTTGGGAAAACTCATCGGAATCCGTGTTTTAGCCTACTTGCGAGTAGTAAATTCCAATGCATTTTCAAAACCAACGGATATGCAATGTTCATTCCCAAATTAGGCAATCTAGTCTATACTTGTTTGCTGCGCGCATAACATAGTAATCCTAGGCTAATAATTGGAATAAGAGCATGTAATGTTTTCAAAATTGGATATCACGGTTAGTAGAGGCCGGTCTTCGGACCGGGCGAAAGGGGGTGCTCATAGCTGACCTTCCCCGATCGTACCCAAGCTCCCGAGCCAAGACCACTTTGGTGATGACGGACACGTGGCCTTTGGCACCGAGTCAGGGTTTCCTAAATTTCCCATTTTAAAAAATATTTAGGTGGCGACTTTGTAATCTGGCAAAGCAGTCCATGTTTGGCACTTCTTTTCAAAAATCAGTTTTTCTTCAAAACGATTTGCCAGAGTTGGACTCTTTGGTTCAGATTAAGAACCGTGACACGAATTGAGTCCTTTGAACTGTAGTGGAGCCCAAGGGCGCGTCTACAGTTTCTGGCGACTCTGCTTGGGATTACTAGAGAGCTTGACTCGAACTCGTGATATCCTGTTTTGACTACACATATATGTTTCTTTGCATTGCATGTGCATTGGTGCGCCTAGGACACCGTGTTGGCCATCTGCTATTCCTGAGCGGTTTGCCGGAGGCTTGTCTTGTCAAGGCATGTCCGTAAGGCTGACCGGTTGCGCGCTCTACCAGTATGGGAACACAAACCCCGGTTTTACCGGGGCACCCTTTTCGACCATTCGACCTAGTGCATATCGAAATCCGTAGTGACCATTCCAAACTAGGACAGGTTGCTCACCTGATATTAGGTTGTTTGAAACCGCTGCGTGCGTAGTGAAACCCTAGCTCCTGACAAAATAGGACAGGGAAACCCTACCCCAACATAGGGGTGTATTGGCTCTCATTTATCTGCTATGTGCTTTTAGAGTGTATCTCTACAGGAACACACATGTCAGTTTGCAGGGTTGGGTATCAGGCCTGAGGGCACCAGTAACGGTATTTTGGGGAATCAGTTATCTGTGGGTACAAGGTTCAGACTTGGGGGCAATGATTCAGAAACAGTGATCAGTATTTGGGGAACAGTGTATCAAGTTCAACGTGTTATCTCAACTGTCTGTTGTATGTTTATTTTATGCTGTTATGCTGTCCGATTGTCTGTTTATTTATACGCTTTATTTATCTTTTTATTAGGTAGTTGAGCATAATTGCTTCTGACCCGATAGATATCCCCCAAGCACCCTGGATTAGAGGACGTCGACTCCTTCAATCTGAGGATCTGATAGACGGACAACCAGTGTACTACTCACTACCCCCGGTTACTAGACGGAGGTCAGTCAGGCAGAGGACATCAGTACAGCAGTCAGTTCAGAGGGCCTTATCTACCCCACCTGTGTTCAGTAGGGATCAGGATTCCGTGTCACCAACAGAGGAAGAATATATACCGACAACTCAACCTGAGCAGGATAGTATGGCTAGTTTGGAAGAGATGGTGCGCCACCTCCAAGAGAGTATGAAAACAATGCAGCAGGATGCCGTCCGTCAGGCAGAATTCTCCAGGCAACAGGCTACAGTTGTGAGGGAACAGGCAGAGACAATTGCCAGACTAGAACAGCAAACCGGAGCATCTGCTTCGCATCAAGTTCCCCCCCACCAGGAGTTCCAAACCTTGGGGAGACAGTCAATGTTCAGAATGATACAGAACTGCCCACGGGACCACCCCCACCTCTAGCCCCGCCTCAAATCCAACCCCAGCTATCAAAGACGCCCACCAACCCACTGAACTCTCCCTTTGAGTTCGAGACTGATTCTACCGCACTGAAACTGAGCAAGCTTGAAAAGCTGTTCAAAAGATCCCAAGGGGTCAAGACTATCCCCGATATTGAAGATGGTTATACCGACGCAGCTGTGACGCTGCCCGACAGATTCAAAATGCCTCATATTGATCGGTTCGACGGGACCGGGGACCCCATGGTGCACTTAAGATTGTTTTTAGATGTCCTAAGGCCAATGGGCCTCAGTAGGCTTCAGAAGTTGTCTTTGTTTGGCCGGACCCTGTCGGGTGTGGCGGCTATATGGTATGCCAAGTTGGAGGATGACGTCAAGAGGAATTGGGATGAAATGGCTGAGGCCTTCATCGCGCAATACTCATACAACACACAGATTGAGATTACGACCCGTGATCTCGAGACGACTAGACAAGAGCCTAAGGAAAGTTTCTCAGAGTTTGTAACCAGATGGAGGGCCAAGGCTTCGATGATGACCTTGAGGCCTACAGACAAAGACCAAATTCGGATGATTGTGCGCAATCTCCAACCGAAGTTGATGCAAAAGATGATAGTACTCCCCTTTCCTACTTTTTCTGACCTGCATGAAATGGGGGTGCAGATTGAGGATGCCTTGAAGCAAGGCTTGATCGATAACGACCGGGAGCAACCCCGACGAACTTTCAATCGTGGTGGCAATGCAGGCCCGAGTGGTGTTACGACTGCAAGAGCTCAGGAAGTGAGCATGGTCACCACTAACCCCCCTCCAAGAAATACAGCAGCTTCACCATTCTCCGATGCGTCCGGAAGCAACCCGCAAACAACCAAATACCCACCCAGAAACACCAAAACCTTCGCCCCACTTTATATGCCCCTATCCAAAGCTTTGGGGGTTTTGATCAAAAAAGGGCATCTGAAGCCCCTGGAGCCACGGCCCCTACCAGAAAAACTCCCTCCTACCCATAACCCAGCCAAGTATTGTGCATTTCATCAACAGCACGGCCATGATACCGACCTGTGTTTCCGGTTACGTCATGAGATTCAAGATCTCATCGATAACGGGGTGATTCTGCCTCCGGAGAAACCCAACGTTACTACAAACCCTCTCCCGCACATAACCAAGCTCCACCGCCCAAAAGACTCAATTTTATCCATACCGGCGCCGTGTCCTACGACCCTAGCATTTATATCACACCTACCCACCTGCCTAAACCAGAGGTGTTCCTCCCTGATTGCACCAACCTATGCATGATAGACATCTCCAAAAGCCAGCCCAAGCCAGTAGTGGGGACTGTCAAGAACAGGAGAGAGGAGATCCCAAAGGAAAGACAGGTTGTTGAGCCAGAGTCTGCGGAATCTGGGGGTTGTACTAAAAAAACATATAGTCCGGGTGACTATATTTCGTCAATAGGCCAAGATAGGCCCGGAGTGGAATTGCCAACGGAGGCAGAGTTATGTGTAATTCAAGGAGAGAGTCTGGGACCGGGAACAGATGGTGTAACAGCTGTGGGGGAGGACCTTGCCGATCTCCAGTTTTACAGTGACCAAGACCCAGTGGATGCGGCAGTCGCATGGTTCGATTATGAGGATTCAGCAGAAGTTACCGGGTGGTTGGACGATCAACCCGATGTGATAGGAGAGTTTCAGTCAGAACAAGGCCCAGCAGGGGCGAGAATATCAGTAACGGCCGGGAGGGTCGAAGAGCAGAGTACCTCGCCGGAGAGCGCCGGCGTCAAGAATTTCGCTCGAAACTGGAGTATTTTGAGTACAGGGATTCTTGAACAGTCAGTCATGTCAGAACAAGTAAGTTTTGAAGATTCCGAGAGAATCAGGAAGGCAAAGGCCCATGTGGGAGTTGAAACTGCTGTGTGCACAGGGACCGAGAATACTGCAGGTATGTGGACGGAAGGTGCTGCGAGCGCAAAAACAGTCATGCCAGAGCCGGACAGATGTTTATCAGCTGCTGATGGTATGTGGTGGGAGGATGAAGATTTATGCCTCGCCCATACAGACGAAGATTGGGGAAACAACCAACCTGATAACACTTGGTACCTTGGAGAGGTAGATCACATGACACGAAGTGGGCGGTATTTCAAACCTCCACACTTAGATCAGCCAGAGGCTTCTGGGAAGGATAGAGAGGCTGAAAAGCAAAAAGAAAAGCAACTTGAAGAGGAGGCTGTGCTCAAACAGCTTAAAAAGATACAAGCAGACATCTCTATATGGGGACTGCTCATGGCATCACGGGTGCATAGAGAGGCTGTCTTATCAGCCATGGACAAAGCAAAGCTTTCAATAGAAACCACGCCAGAGTAGCTGGTAGGATTGGTCTTTCCGGGGGGAGCCACCCCGATGCTGACATTTTCCGACAAGGAATTGCCATCCGAGGGGACAGAGCATAACAAGCCCCTCTACATTTCTGTGGAATGTAAGGATAAATGGATACCGGTGGTACTTGTTGATACCGGATCCGCCATTAACGTCTGCCCGTCAAGAACGGCATACGCAATTGGTTTGAAAGCCACAGATTTTGTACCAACAGCCCAGGTTATCCGGGCATATGACAACACAAGTAGAGAAGTGATGGGAACCGTAAAAGTTCAGACAAAGGTCGGGCCGGGGCAGCATGAGATAGATTGCCATGTCTTGGAAGTGCCTGTGACTTTCAACTTGCTTTTGGGGAGGCCGTGGCTGCATCAGGTGAAGGCGGTGTCATCTACTTTGCATCAAATGGTGAAATACCCCTATGGAAAGGGAGTAGCCATTGTCTTTGGAAACTCATCAATCCACCCACCACCGGAGGTATCCACGCCTGTTCTAGAAATCGAGCATGGCATGGAAGATATGTTCATATCAGGGTTTACCCTAGCTGAGGCTCAGGTTGTACAAATCATCATGGCTGCTAACGAAGGGATCTATGTCAGTGCCCAAGCAGTGTATCTCATGAACAAGCTCCAACATATCCCTGGGATGGGATTAGGAAAGAGCGGCCGTAAAGGCGTTGCAGCATTGGCCAGAGTGCCACACAATCCCCACACCTTCGGCTTGGGTTATCTGCCCACTAAGGAAGATTGGGTGAGAAGGGGAAAAGAAATGGCTGGAAGAGCCAAAGCAAAACAAATGGGAAGACCTTTTGAGTTGATGCATCGGCCCATCCGGGGTACCCTAAACGGACGCTTCGTCCGGGAAGGGGAGGACTTTCCGTTCTGTGGTTTTCCGGAGCCGTGGTTGAACGCAGAGAAGAAGCGTGTGCCGGGTTTCGAAATCTTCTTTGACTTACAGATAGCTGGGGATGATGTTGCTGAAGAGCAGACAGACCCAACAGTTGAGGCTGAGCATAGCAAAGAAACGGAGTCTGTGGATACAGAGTTTGAAATGGGGGTAGCACTGGCATGTCTACTTTCAGATCCTTCGATCGACCAGTTGTGCTTGGGGGATAACTCCTCGGTGTCCATGATCGGAGATGAGACAGCTGCGAGCCAACCAGCAACTATTTTGGATGCATCCATCGCACCCTCCCTCACCTGGCAGTACGAGGAAGGGTTTTTGTCGAGCAGCACCGGGTCAGGTAGTGAGCCGGAATCTGATTCCACCGAGTCTTGTAAGTCGGAATCAGGTTCCAGCTCGTCTGAGTCTGAGTCCGGTATTCCTGGGGGTGATAACCCGGATGCCACAGTCCTGTCCAGGTCGTCTTTTTCTTTCTCTTTTGAGTCTGTTGTAACAGAAGAATTGGACGGTTTGGAAGAACATAATGAGAATGAGGTGACTGTGGTTTCCGAGTACTTTTCTGTGCCTTTGGTTTATTGCTTAAATCAGGACTTTCAAAATTTTGATGAAAACGACGAGGACGAAATTCCTCCGGTTTTGCAACGACTAATTGAACAAGAGCAGGAGAGGTTTGTTAAACCCTTAATGGATGAAATCACTACCGTGAACGTTGGTACTGAGAAGGACCCGCGGCTGGTCCAGATCGGGTCCACGTTGTCTTCAGGGGAACGCGAGCGCTTAGTCGCTTTATTAAAAGATTTCAAAGATGTTTTCGCGTGGTCCTACGAAGACATGCCTGGAATCGATCCTGAGATTGTACAGCACCGGATCCCTCTTGACCCCGAGGCCCGACCTGTCAAATAGAAACTCAGGAGAATCCGCCCTGACTGGGCCATTAAGATCAAGGAAGAGGTCACCAAGCAGATTGACGCAGGCTTCCTGCTGGTATCCGAATACCCGACTTGGTTGGCCAATATTGTTCCAGTGCCGAAGAAGGATGGCAGAGTCCGGGTATGTGTGGACTTCAGGGATTTGAACAGAGCCAGTCCGAAGGATGACTTTCCCTTGCCACATATCGACGAGTTGGTAGATTTCACAGCGGGGCATGCTTTGCTCTTGTTCATGGATGGCTTCTCAGGTTATAATCAGATAGTAATGGCACCCGAAGACCGGGAGAAGACTGCTTTTACCACCCCGTGGGGTACATATTGCTACAGAGTAATGCCGTTTGGGCTGAAGAACGCTGGGGCTACATATCAACGGGCTGCAACCACAATATTACATGACATGATCCATAAAGAGGTCGAGGTGTATGTGGACGACATGATTGTCAAGTCCAAAGAAAGGGAGGGCCAGTACACCGCCTTGTAAAAGTTTTTCCAAAGGATCAGGGAATTTAGGCTGCGGCTGAATCCTCAAAAATGTACGTTTGGTGTTACAGCGGGAAAAATGCTGGGATTTTTGATTACACAAAGGGGCATCGAAGTCGACCCTTCCAAAATCAAGGCCATCTTAGAAATGCCACCACCAATGACTGAAAATGAGGTGCGAGGCTTTCTGGGTAAAGTGCAATTCATAAGGCGGTTTATCTCAAAACTAACCTTAACTTGTGAACCACTTTTTGGTCTTCTGAAGAAAGGAAAGAAGTTCCATTGGGACGGCCGATGCCAAGCTGCATTTGAACAGATTAAAGAGTATCTACAGAATCCACCCGTGTTGTCACCACCAAAGCCAGGGAAGCCGTTGATATTGTATCTGTCAGTAACCGAGACTACAATGGGCTGCATGCTCGCACAAGAGTCGGAAGATAAAGTGGAAAGGGCCATCTACTATCTGAGCAAGAAGATGCTGGATTACGAGACCCGCTACACTCCGCTGGAGAAGGCTTGTTTGGCCTTGGTATGGGCTACTAGGAAGCTGCGGCACTACCTGTTAGCTCACTCTGTAATGTTGGTTTCACGACTTGATCCCATCAAATATCTTTTCGAGAAACCAGCGCTTACGGGTAGGCTAGCTCGTTGGCTGCTTTTGCTCTCTGAATTTGATCTCAAGTATGTGACGCGCAAGTCTGTAAAAGGGAGAGCGGTGGCAGAGTTCCTTGCCGACCACCCGGTTGAAGGGGATGAAGCGGTTGAGTACCTATTCCCAGATGAAGATATTCTGCACATCGAAGATGAAACTTGGACGATGTACTTTGACGGAGCGTCAAATCAATACGGGTACGGGATAGGAGTGTTGCTGATAACACCTTACGATTCCCGCATCCCTTTAGCATTCAAGCTTCGGTTCAAAGTCTCGAACAATGAGGCAGAGTATGAGGCATGTATTGCCGGTTTAGAAGCTGCCCTAGAACTAGGGGCAAGGCGATTGGACGTCATTGGGGATTCGAACCTAGTTGTCTCTCAAGCGAAAGGAGACTGGAAAGTCAAGGAGGAGAAGATGATAATTTACCATCAGACCTTGGATTTGTTAATTCCTCGGTTTGAAAAGTTAAATTTCACTCACCTAGTGAGAGAGAACAACAGGTTTGCAGATTCGCTAGCAACTCTATCTTCCATGATAGACATCCCATCTGGGGTCCGGATGCGTCCAGTCATCATTGACCAGAAATTTACACCTGCCTACGATTCAATCTCTGCCATAGATGAAGTGCAGGATAACAACCCTTGGTATCACGATATATGGAACTTCTTGGAAAAGGAGGCATATCCACCAGGGGCAAATGCCAAGGACAAGAGGGCAATTAGAAGAATGGCTGTTCAGTTTATCATCTGCGGGGGTAAGTTATACAAAAGAGGTCATCTGGGGATGCACAAGCTGTGCGTGGAAACCGAAGAGTCGAAGCGCCTGATGGAGGCCATCCATGGAGGAGAATGTGGGACACATATGAATGGAGTGATGCTGGCACGAAAGATCCTCAGACAAGGCTACTACTAGTCTACCATGGAGGAGGATTGTATCGGCTTTGTTCGGCGATGCCACAAATGCCAGATTCACGCAAACCGTATGAACATCCCGCCATCAAAGCTGTACAGCATGACATCGCCATGGCCATTCTCAGTTTGGGGGATCGATGTGATTGGAGCTGTTACCCCGAAGGGGTCGAATGGGCATGAGTTTATCTCGGTAGCAATAGATTACTTTACGAAGTGGGTCGAGGCCCAATCTTATGCCGTGTTGAAGGCTTCGCATGTCGCAAAGTTTATCAAAAACAACATTATCTGCCGTTATGGAGTCCCGAATGAGATCATTTCAGACAATGGTTCTCACTTCAAGAAGGAGGTGATTGATTTGTTGAAGAAATATAATGTGGCTTTTCATAAGTCATCCACGTATCGGCCGCAGACCAACGGAGCAGTTGAGGCCGCCAACAAAAACGTCAAACACATACTGCGGAAGATGGTGGAAACCTATCGGGACTAGCCAGATAAGTTGCCGTTTGCTTTGTGGGGCTACCGAACTTCAATTAGAACTTCTACCGGGGCAACTCCGTATTCCTTGGTATATGGGATGGAGGCCGTTCTACCCATAGAGATTGAGGTTCCGTCTTTACGAGTACTAGCTGAGTGTCAGATAGCTGAGGCAGATTGGCAGCAGAGCAGATTCGAGGAACTCATGCTCTTCGATGAAAGGAGATTAAAAGCACTGTACCATGTCCAAGGATATCAACGTAGAATCGCCCGGGCTTTTAACAAGAAAGTTAAGTCCAGGAATTTGAAGGAAGGAGATTTGGTGCTCAAGGACAACCAAGCTCCTATCCATGACCCAAGGGGCAAGTTCAGACCCAATTGGACTGGTCCCTATATCATTAAGTCTATCTGGTCAGGTGGAGCTGTGGTTCTGATGGACCTAGATGGCCTAGAGTTCTCCCAACCGATCAACATGGACAAGTTGAAGAAATATTACCCCTGAGAGGCTCGCTAGGCCGAAAACCCGAAAGGGCGACCTAGGCAAAATTCAGGGCACAAAAAAATAGAAAATATAAAAACTGAGCTCGCAAGGTTGAAAACCCGCAAAAGGCGGCCTTAGCAAAAGTTAGAGCGCAAAAGGAGAGTGAAAATACTCGAGCGAACCCAAACCTGAACTACGTGAGGCTTGATTCCCATCTTTGGGATACGTAGGCAGCTTCATCCTGAAGTTCAGCCATAAATTCTTCCCCGATCAACTTTGTCCATTTGATCATCTCGGTCATCTTTGTCCATCAGCATTTGCCGCAATCTCCGGTACATTGTTTTTCAGACTAGGGGCAACTTTCCGTTGCCGTACAAGTGCCGCGGTACCATTCAGACAAGGGGCAACTTTCCAGTTGCTAGGATCCAGGTTTGTACATCTCAGCGACAGATCTCAGGCGTGTCCAGTTCTGATCCATATCGAAAATAGTTTTGAAAAGTTTTAATGAAGATGACTTTGTTCAAATAAATCTTTTTACAACTAAGACCATTTCTGGACCAAAACGGAAAATTTTCAGTACCACAACCTTCAATTTCATTGATTTCAAATGGAGTTCTCTTGCTCTTGCATACAATTGAAGTTGCTTTTTATTACATTCATAAAGAAAACTTGAAAGTACTAATAAAGCAATAAATCCGGGGCATGGTCAAGTCAAACGTCCCTGCGCCCCCTCCCAGAGCTGGTCGAAGCCTCTGATGCGAAAGTAGGCCCCTCCTGTGCCTCTTCGTTAAGCCAATCTAAGCACTCATCAGACAAAGTGCAGCTGAAAGTGGGAGCGGGGGCCAGGAGTTCTCTCGTCCTCCATGCTGTGGCATATCGGGCCAGCTGTGCGCCTCGAATCGGGAATGTGGCCGGGTACTCTATCCCTTCCGGCGGGCAAGTCTGATTATGACCAAACTGACGCAGAATACAGAATGGAAAGTAGAAGACACAGTGAGTCAAGCCAATCAATTGGATCCCGGGTTGACGGGTCATACTGTAACTCATCATTGGGAGATTGAGCCAAGGGCATCGCCACGCAATGCGGTCTGCGGACAAACTGCACATCCATTCAAACCACCAACCCTCGTCAAGGGCATCAACTAGGCGTTGCCTGAAGAAGTAACCACGAGCTGAATATGCTGGGCAGGAGTCCACAACTCGCAGTTTATCCATCAACCACACCTGGGGAGGGATAGAAAATGAGATAATAAAGAATAGAGAGATGTACGATGAGAGGAAAAGTGAGAAAAGGGTTTTTGTGAGAAAAACCGAGCCTGAGAGCCGAGTGATGTGAGCAAACATAAATGTGAGATTGGTTGGGAAACATTACCTGCAGTAATAATGGACTCCCTGCTAATCTGGTCGTCTCCCGACGATAAAAGGCGTCTAAGCCCAGCAATGTCTCAGCCAGAATCATGGCGATGCAGCTTTTGCCCTCCTTCAAGCCTCGGGCAACCTCAATCAACCGGACACTAGGCCCTCCGGAACCGAAGACGAACAGAAAATGAGATAGCATGCATAAACAGAGGGCATGTCGCCAGAAGCCCTGCCGGTGATGGTCACCCCGGTCACCGATCTCAGAAAAACGGCAAACCAAGCTCGGAACATCTAATGTCCCGTCATAAATTAGAGAACGAGCATCGGGCATTGAGAGCCCACACATTTGTCCTAAGGCTTGGGCATGGCCAAAACGAAGTTGGGGCAAAATCTCTTCATTGCGCTCAGATTCCATTAGAGCTTGGAAATCTTCAAAGGTAGGACACACCTCTTGCCTGCTAAAGCTGAAGACGTGTGTTACCGGGTTCCAGAACCTTGCCGCGGCATGGAGGAATGGAAAATGCAGCGGGGTACGGCGCAAAGTGAATAGTGCATTTATGCCGAAAGCCCGGAAATTCAGCTTTTCCGAGCCATCCAAGTTGTTAATCCAAGTTGCAAGATTTTGGGCAAGAAATTCTTCCATTTGGAGTAAATCAGTGTGGAAATAAAGGAAACCACGAAGTTGAGACCCTTTTGAAGAAGATAAGGTTGAGTGAAGGACAGATGTCAACATTCTGCTGGTGCTGACATTTTAAGTGCCGACCGGCCAACTATAGTGCCGACCGGCCATCTGTTTTGGCCGGTAGATCATCTTTTCGGCCGATGGTCATTCCTCAAGGCCGGTAGCCTTTCTGCTCGGCCGGTGGTCCTCTTCCTTGCCCTCTGAGCTGTTTATGCTAGGAATTTGGAAAATCCCACCACTTCCAATACCCTCCGGAGATCAATTCTTACGAGGGCGCGCCCATTTGCTTATCGAGTTGTGGCATATTTGCTTATCGAGTTGTATTTCACTCTCTTTGAGTCTTTGTAATGTTTATCAAGGTGTACTCGCATTTGGCTAGTTTGCTGAGTCCCCCTGTTTTGCTTATCGAGTTGTAATTGGTTCATTACCTGATTATTACGATGCGATGCTTCGTTTTCAAAACATAGTGTTCTTTTCAGTCACATTGATTGCGTGATGCCTTGCGATGCGATGCATAGAATGTACAATTGAAACACCTTTTGAACGAATAGCTGTTTCATCTCCATCATATGTTTTGCAAAAACACATGCTTTTGAGAAATAAAACCTGCCTGAGGCAGTGCAATGTGCCTAAACTCCTAGTAAAAAGGAAAGTAAAGCAGAAGAGTAGCAGGGTAGCAGAGTGCTGGGTTTGACACCGGTAACCTCCCCCTTTCGATCATCGTACCTTTTGCACCCCTGTTCGAGCCAACTGTGTGGTTTGGCACCTTCACTACTAAAGGCAGTACAAGAAACTGCACTTTCAGAATGCAAGCGGACCTTCGAGTTGACCTCAGGCCATGACCTTTGTGAGCGATGCTCGGTACATATGAAGGACGCTCCTTCCCGTATCCTTTTATGTCTTGTGAATTCCATGAATCATTTCAAACATACTGTGTTGCAGTACATCGCATTTCAGCGTCATGTTTTACCATGTTCAATTTCAATTACCTTTTATACACATTGCGTCGCATGCGTGCTCTGCTTTACTTATATGTGTTCAATTACCTTTTATACACATTGCATTGCATGCGTGCTCTGCTTTACTTACATGTGTTCAATTACCTTTTATACACATTGCGTTGCATGCGTGCTCTGCTTTACTTACATGTGTTCAATTACCTTTTTATACACATTGCGTTGCATGCGTGCTCTGCTTTACTTACATGTGTTCAATTTCCAGTCTCATTACACATTGCATTGTATGCGTGCTTTGCTTTACTGATATGTGTTCGAGTTTCTCTATATACACATTGCATTGTATGCGTGCTTTGCTTTACTGATATGTGTTCAAGTTTCTCTATATACACATTGCATTGTATGTGTGCTTTGCTTTACTGATATGTGTTCAAGTTTCTCTATATACACATTGCATTGTATGCGTGCTTTGCTTTACTGATATGTGTTCAAGTTTCTCTATATACACATTGCATTGTATGCGTGCTTTGCTTTACTAATATGTGTTCAAGTTTCTCTATATACACATTGCATTGTATGCGTGCTTTGCTTTACTGATATGTGTTCAAGTTTCTCTATATACACATTGCATTGTATGCGTGCTTTGCTTTACTGATATGTGTTCAAGTTCTTTTCTATATACACATTGCATTGTATGCATGCATTGCTTTACTAATATGTGTTCAAGTTTCTCTATATACACATTGCATTGTATGCGTGCTTTGCTTTACCGATATGTGTTCAAGTTCCTTTCTATATACATTGCGTGCACGTGTGCATTGTTTTACTCACATATGTTCAATCCTACTATCTTGCTGCACACATTGCATGCATTGTCACACACTTTCGACTGCCTTGTCATGCATATTGCTAACAAAATATTGTACCTGTTAAGCTTGCTTTCTTTGCAGGCACGATATTGTATGTACGGCTCATTTGAGGCCGGCGCAACCGGACGAGCCGCACAGGTATTGTATCCTCCGAGTGAGACGTACTGAGAATTGCATAATTCTCTTACATCCGTTCTGCATTGTAGTGTAGATCGGCATACGCCAGCTTATAACTGTCGCATGTGTGCTTCATTACAGCTTTCTTTGCATGATCATAAGTTATGCTCGGCTTCTTGCATCGTCTTGCATTTTGCCCTTGCCTTCGGGCGCATACCTTGTTTGTCTTGCATGTTTGTCCAAGTCTTCGGCCTTGTCAAAAATGGGTCGTCTCTGGGCTTTGACATTCACTCCCGTCATTGTTATGACTTTCGAGTTCTATCAAAGAGGGGCAACTGTAGACACCCCATTTTTGACCGTCCTCAAGACTTGGACGTCACCATTTGAACACTCGGTGATTATCCATGATTGTGTTCGTCTCGAGTTCCTGGAGGCCTCGGCAGCGCGCCTCGTCTCAGGACCTCTTGACTCGCCTGCTTCGTGTTCGGTTTTGGCACCAAACACTTGTGTTTTTGCATTTGAGGGTAGGGGGAGGCTTGTTAGCCATCCCTGAATCCCACCGGCTGCCCCCACACCCCACCGGCACTCCCTTTTGTCCGTCGGCACTGTTTTCTCAAAAACTTTGGCCGGTCGGCACTATATGTTGCCGACCGGCACTTTTTTGTGCCGGTGACGTTTTTGGCTAGCCGGTGACCCTTCTGAACCCCCCTGAGGATGGTGCATGCCAGCTGTGCCAGCTGGATTACACCATCTCTCCTTCCCGTGCATAGGATTGGCCCATATGCACCTTTGACCCCCCTAAAGCTTCTAGAAGCTTGAACCCTTTTGGCCAAGCTTCTTGGAGAAGCTTGGCCAGCTGTTTTGGCTTCTCCAAGAAGCCTTGCACCCCCTTGACCCCTTTGAACCTTTTCCTTTGCTTAGCCATTAAGTCTTAGCTTGGTCTTGGCCTATATAAAGACCACCCCTCTCCATTGCTCAAGGGTTAGCCATTTGAGATAGAAAAACCAGAGCTTGTGTATCTATACCTCTGTCATATATCTCCTCTCTCTATATTTTCCCTCTCTCTCCTCTTGTGTGTGTGTTTTTAGGCCTAAAAGTGTGGTTTTACCTTACTTTTGCACCATTACACACACTACTACACCTTAGCTCGAGATTGAGGGACTTGGAGGGTTGTTTACTGTGATTTTGGACTGGTTTTGATCACTAGAGGAGGGCTGCTCCACCTGTTCTTCAAAGGATCTTCAAGGGTGAGTTTGTTACTTTAGTTTCCCCATTCTTGCAACTAGTTTCTACCCCTCTTGCTTTGTGTTTTGAGCTTTGTCTATAACTGAAAAAACTCTTGTTTTTACTTGCTCTTGAACCTTCATTAAGGTCATTTTGTGGTTTGAGTAAAGGCTCACCCTTTTAGGCTTTGTTTGGCCATTTTGGTGTCTCTTTGGTAAAGCTATGCTTACTTGGTGTTCTTGGTCTTCTCACCACTGAAAACCCATTACAGAAAATAACTTGCACTTACAATTGTTGTAATCTGCAAGGATCTTTAATTGGGTGGACAGGAAAGATAGACTTCACTCAGAGCACTCTGGTTTCTTTTGGACTTACAACTTTGAAAGAAAATTTTCGAATGCCTGAATGGATACATTTGATTACAATATATATGTAATAAAACTAACTATGCAGCATGTGAGTTGGCTGAATGATGAAGGCAGCTGGCAGCACTAACTATGCAGCATGTGAGTTGGCTGAATGATGAATGCAGCTGGCAGCATGAGGAATTAAACAGGGTTGTCGGTTGCTTTCGGCTGATTGATTGAACAGTTGAGCAGCTTTAATAAAAGTTGATGAACAGTTGCTTTTGGCTGATTGATTGAACAGTTGAGCAGCTTTAATAAAAGTTGATGAACAGTAATTTTACTATTCATTACTTTCGGTGGAGCATGTGAGTAAAGGAATCAGAATAAATACAAATTGACAGCTTTTCTCAAAAGAGTATTGATTGAAGTCAATTTTGCATTTATAAAGAATCCTATGTTGATTTCTCAGGCAAAGGGGTCCTGAGCATCTTGAAACTCGGGATGATCCAGTTGATTGGTTGATTCTTCAGAACTGTTTGAACTAGCTGAGCTATCTTCTGGATTGGACTGTTGGGCCGGTGCAGGAGAGGGTTCATTCTTTAAATGGGCTTGGGCCTGATCTACCAGGAGACGGGCCATCTGAAGAAGCTGGTCACTAGTGGATCCAGGTTGAACAATGGGCTGAGCAGGAGATGAAATGGGCTTAGTCTTTGATTTGGATTTTGACTTGGGCTTTGAATGATCCTTGGGCTGGTCCGGAACTGTGGACTTTCCTTTGGATTTGAATGATTTGGGCTTGGAGCCACTAGATGAGGGGCTTCCAAGATTGACTGGAGGAAGACTGGGCTGGCTTCCTGGACTGACTACAGCAATTGGGTTCTGCTGGGCTTTGACTATTGCAGGAGTTGGGGCACATTTGTCAGGAGGAAATTCCTCATAAACAATTTCAATAATTCTGGGCACATTGAACTTAGCCCACCATTTAACTGAGTGTTGGCGAATAATTATGTTATCATCAATCCCATAATGCCATTTGAATATCCATGGAATTTTGTATTTGGACATAAAAGTGAGCAATATAGGAAATTGTTGTTGATGAGTAGTGAATGGGTAAACAGCAGCAAAATAGGCAATTGTTTCATTGAGAGAACTGGGGAGAATATCTGAAATGGCACCATAATGAGTCCACCATCTCAGAAACCAGGTTGGAAACTCGGATTTGAATTTTTGATCAAAGGAGATGAACCAGGAATGACTAAATGACTCATTTTGGTATAAGAACAATTTAAACCAAGCGTCAACATAATCATGATAATTATATTGAATAGAATGACCAGGGAGATCACGAAGCAGATTAGGATTGCCCCAATCTGCTAAGGAAACAATATTGTGAATGTAAAGTGAATGATATAGGATCTTGTACGCATATACTCGATCCTGAATGGGTTTAATCAAGATGGAATGATGGTTGAGCAGGATATCTTTGTAATAGGAGAGATTTTTCTCTGGAGGTGAAGAAAGGAAATGACATCCAGAGCCAAAATGGAATTGAGCAATTTCATTAATGGTTTGACTTCGAGGGTGACTAGGTTCTTTGTAGAACAGGTTAGTAACATGTGATTTGGTGTACTCAGTTCGAGAAGGACGAACTTGATTGATTGGAAGTGGAGTAACTGAAACGGATTGGCTAGAGGCAAAAGGGTCATTAGCCAATGCAGATGAATAATCAGGACGGTGAATAGTACCAAGAGTATGGTACCGGTTAATTAGGTCAATAGATTTGGATGGATGAATTGATTCCAAAGGAGGAGGAACTATGAGTTGATTAGGTTTACTGGAACCAGAAGAGGGAACCAAAGCCTTTGAAGGAGGCCTTGGGCGAGACATCTGTGAAATAGGGAACAAAGATTAGCAACCAGAAAGAAGATCTAAATAATTCTGGTAATAGAACAAATCATTGTAGTAATTATGACGTAAAACACGACGAGCTTGTAACTGTTGGTGATTGATATATTGGGCTCGTTTAGTAGGAGGTCTGGCTGATTTAAGACGGTTAATACGGCGGTTAACTTGCTTGATCAGGGTTTGATAATGGGTAATTTGGGTTTTAACATAAGAAATTTGTGGAGTAGCACTCATCCCTTACCCCCCTGTAAAAATTCCCGGGTAAGAAAATCAGGAAGGGAATTTTGACAACCAGGTATGTAAGTAATGTCAAAATCAAAAATACTTAAAATAGATTGCCAACGAGCAAAGATTTGTTTGCTGGCAAGATTTTGAACATCTTTTTCTAAAACATATTTAGCAGATTTACAATCAACGCGAAGTAAAAATTTTTGATTGAGAATATCATCTTGAAATTTTTGAATACATAAAACAGTAGATAAAATTTCTTTTTTAATAGTACTATAATTTAATTGTGCTTTATTCCAGACACCAGAATGATAACGAACAATTTGTTCAGGTGAGTGAGGAGTGACTTTCTGAAGAAGAATGCCACCATAACCAATATCAGAAGCATCAGTTTGAATAATTTTGTATGAGTTCTCAGTAGGAATGCCAAGACAAGGAAGGGACTTAACATATTGTTTGACCTGTTGAACAACAGCAGTATGAGCAGAAGACCAAGGAGGAGGATTATCTTTTAACCGATCAAACAGAGGTTGACAGATTTTCCTAAGGTCTTGATAGAAGTCAGCAATGTAATTGAGGGAACCTAGGAACCGTTGTAATTGAGTTTTATCAAGAATTTCATCAGGAAACTTAGACGCAAATTCAATAGAGCGACTAATAGGAAGAATAGTATTATGATGAATATCATATCCTAAAAATCTAACTTTAGTTTGAAATAGTTTAATTTTAGGAGCAGATATGACGAGACCATGACTTTTAATTGTATAAAAGAATGCAGTTAAATGTTTCCAATGTGCACTAATTGAGTTAGAAAAAATTAATATGTCATCAATGTAAACAATGGAAAAATGACTAAAGGGATTAAATATGTCATTCATTATGTGTTGAAATTCACTAGGAGCATTTTTTAAACCAAATGGCATAACATTCCATTCATATTGCCCAAAAGGGGTATTAAATGCAGTTTTATATCTA
>CM069910.1:60048468-60129206 GCA_036172215.1 Camellia granthamiana
TCTTCATGAAAAAAAAAATGTATTAACTTACAAGTATTTAACTTAACGCAAGTATTTAACATAATCCGTTTTACTTTGAATCAAATTCACCAAGTATTTAACTTAATCCACAAAAATGTATTTAACATTTTGTTATAAAAAATTAAAATAAAAAATTGTACCATTCAAATGTAGTATATTTGTTGTGTGATTCTAAAAAGAAATGGACTGTTTTTTTCATATATATATATTTTTTGAATATCTAGAGTTCCTAATTAAAAGAAAAATTTGAAAGACTTGGCATTTTAACATTTATGTATAATATGGCAAGAGAGTTTATGATTTTTTTTTTTTTTTTTTTGCACCTTTTGAAGGGAGTATAATATTCTATGTTGTATTTCAAAAAATTCTAGTCAATATATGTATGTGTGTATTACTTTAGTTGTCTTCATGAAAAAAAAATGTATTAAACTTACAAGTATTTAACTTAACGCAAGTATTTAACATAATCCGTTTTACTTTGAATCAAATTCACCAAGTATTTAACTTAACTCACAAAAATCTATTTAACATTTTGTTATAAAAAATTAAAAACAAAATTTGTACTATTCAAATGTAGTATATTTGTTGTGTGATTATAAAAAGAAAGGGACTGTTTTTTGCATAATTTTTTTTTTTTTGAATATCTAGAGTTCCTAATTAAAATAAAAATTTGAAAGACTTGGCATTTTAACATTTATGTGTAATATGGCAAGAGAGTTTATGATTTTTTTTTTTTTGGCACCGTTTTAAGGGAGTATAGTATTCTATGTTGTATTTTAAAAAATTCTGGTCAATGTATATATGTGTGTATTACTTTAGTTGTTTTCATGAAAAAAAAAGTATTAAACTTACAAGTATTTAACATAATCCGTTATAGATATCCTACAAGTATTTAACTTCACCATGTGTTTAACTTAACCCAAAAAAATGTATTTAACATTTTGTTATAAAAAAAAAAAATTGTATCGTTCAAATGTAGTATATTTGTTGTGTGATTCTAAAAAGAAAGTGACTTTTTTTTCATTTAATTTTTTTTTTTTTTTTTGAAAGATTTGGCATTTTAACATTTATGTGTAATATGGCAAGAGAGTTTATATTCTCTTTTTTTTTTTTTCCCACCTTTTTAAGGGAGTATAATATTCTATGTTGCATTTCAAAAATTCTGGTCAATGCATATGTGTGTATTACTTTAGTTGCTTGATGAAATAATTATTCATTATTACTTATAAAATGGCTTTCTTATGTGGTGAATTTTTTTTTTTTTTTTTTGGCATAAATTTATGTTTGGACTTTCCAAGTCATAAATGGTGAACTTCAAAATATTTATGATTATAATGGGTTTTAATTTTGGTTTTAATTTCATCTCTATAAAATTGAAGTCAGTTAAAAAAGAGAAAAGTTCAAATTCGGACAATTATTGTGCTCGAGTTTTAATTTATCATTTTAATGTGATTGTTAAAAAACATCTATTCTAAATGATGGGTTGACTCAGAAAATGTGAGTTTGATTATGGGTTTCTCAAAGAATGTAGGGGGAGAGAGAGAGAGAGAGAGAGAGAGAGAGAGATATACAGATAGGTTATTTGGGACTTGGTTTGTGATTAGTGCTTTGTATTGTACAAATTAGTCTGATAGGGAAGAAACTGTTTGTTTGGAGCTATTTAAAAAGAAATTAACGGTGATTTATTTAGTTGATCTTCCTGCAACAAAAAAACTGAACTCACACTCAAAAAAAATTATTTAACATTTTATTTGTTGTGTAATATATTTATTTAGTTGCACCATTCAAATGTAATATATTTGTTGTGTGATTTTGGTTTTAATTTCATCTTTATAAAATTGAAGTCAGTTAACAAAGAGAAAAGTTCAAATTTAGACCATTTTATTGTGCTCTAGTTTTAATTTATCATTTTAATGTGACTGTTAAAAAAACATCTATTCTAAATGCTAATTTGACTCATAAAATGTGAGTTTGATTATGGGTTTCGCAAATAATGTAGAGAGAGAGAGGGGGAGGGGGAAGGGACTATTTGTTTGGAGCTATTTAAAAAGAAAGTAAGGGTGATTTATTTAGTTGATCTTCCTGCAACAAAAAAATTAAACTGACACTCAGAAAAATTTATTTAACATTTTATTTGTTGTGTAATATATTTATTTAGTCGTACCATTCAAATGTAATATTTATTTGCTGTGTGATTCTAATGTACAAATGATAAATATTTTTCATTTAATTTTTTTGTGAATATCTAGAGTTCCTAATTAAAAGAAAAATTTGAAAGACTTGACATTTTAACATTTATGTGTAATATGGCAAGAGAGTTTATGTTTTTTTTTTTTTTTTTTTGCACATTTTTAAGGGAATATAATATTCTATGTTGTATTTCAAAAATTCTGGTCAATCCTTATGTGTGTGCATATTACTTTAGTTGTCTTCATGAAAAAAAAAAATATATTAAACTTACAAGTATTTAACTTAACGCAAGTATTTAACATAATCCGTTTTGTTTTGAATCAAATTCACCGAGTATTTAACTTAACCCAAAAAACTGTATTTAACATTTTGTTATAAAAATTTTTAAAAAAATATATTTTCTTCAAGAGAAGGCACGTGCCTCTGGTATCTGTTGACCTTTTTCTTTTTTTTAGAAGTTTATATTTTTATTTATTTCTTTTCCTCTTGATTGTAACCCGTTAAGTATTTTCTATTCACGGCAGTTATTTATTTAAATAAAATTTTGAATTTTATTATTCGATTTGGTAGCAACTTATTTGGAAATAACATTTCATTGCCAATGAAATCCATGTTAACTTTTATTATTGCTAATTTTTTGTTTGTTTGTGTCTAAAATTATATAACCAAACATTTTTAGGTTGAAGTACAATAGTTATTGTTGGAAAAAATGGTTTAATATAGGCATAATTTTTAGTCCAATTTTGAGTGGGCTCCAAATGTCTTTTGGGGTGGGTCCGAAAATGTGAAGTGTTCCTTGCCGCGTGACAAGTCACACAGTGAAGACGGAACGTCAAAATCATTTATGAGTAAATGGGAAGTTGACGTCGTTTTCGGGTCTAACATTAATGTGGAACTTTAATTTAAATGTAAATTTATTTTTTGGTTTCCTAAAGTGGTTTCCTAAAAAATGATTAAACTATTCAAATAGTTTAAATATTAGTATTCCACATGTTTAGATCTTTTCCACCTTTAGCATTTTTGAATAAATTATTCAAATTGTTTAATTTTTTATTCCATCAGTTCCTTTGACTTTGGTCTCCAACGGTACTATTTTGAAATAGTGTAATAAAACAAATATACCAACACTTTTATACTTGGACCAACGGTTACTTTTTCAAAGTTTGAATAAAAGTGTTGATTGGCAAATGGACAGAATCTGTTTCTAACAGGTTGCACTTGTTGGACCGCTGGATTTGTCTATATATACAGCCTCATTCCCAGCCGTCTAGACCCCCGAAGAATATCAATATGTTTTTTGTCTCTCTGCTGTCTATTCTGTTCTATTGCATTTATTCTTCATATATTAGTTTTAGATTAAATTTAAGAGAGTATAGAACATAAGGTTTGGTTCGTCGTACAATTTTGTTTGGTGTGCTACAACAATTTTGTGAAAATCATTGTATCCTGGGAGATAAACGCCACTCAACCGTAAACACCGTAGCGGGGCGAATCTGTCTTAAGATTGTTGGACAATCTTCTTTTCTTATAAAATAACTTGAAATAAATTCAAACAAAATAAATAAATAACATACCAGATTTATTTATCATTAAAATTAAGACCATATGACCGAAGTGGACAAAATTTCCAATGGTGTAGATGACATCAATCTTTTTGCTGTTGTTTCCGAGGCAAATCTTGTCGGAAATCCTAAAGAATGGTGGGTGGACACTGGTGCTACTCGTTATATTTGTGTCGACAAAAAGATATTCACATTTTATTCTACAGTGGACAATGGTGAACAACTTTTTATGGACAACTCCTCAACTTCCAAAGTTGAAGGACAATGAAAGATTGTTCTCAAGATGACATCAGGAAAGGAACTCACTCTCAACAATGTGCTGCATGTACCGGACATTCGCAAGAATCTTGTTTCCGGATCTTTGTTGAGTAAAAATGGGTTTAGGCTAGTATTTGAGAGTGATAAATTTGTACTTATAAAGAATGGGATGTATGTTGGAAAAGGTTACATGTCTGATGGCCTTTTCAAATTAAATGTAATGACCGTTGTACCCTCAGTTATTAATAATACTACATCTTTTTCTTACTTGTTTGAGTCTTCAAATTTATGGTATGGTAGACTAGGACATGTTAATTATGGATCTTTGCGTAGATTAATTAATATGGAATGTTTACCTAAATTTGACATTAATTCAAATCATAAATGTGAAATTTGTGTTGAGGCAAAATTATCTAAAACTTCTTTTCATTCAATTGAGAGAAGTACGGAACCACTAGAATTAATTTACAGTGATATTTGTGATTTTAAATCAATTCAAACCAGAGGTGGGAAAAAGTATTTTATCATTTTTATAGATGACTATACTAGATATAGTTATGTTTATTTAATTCGAACCAAGGATGAAACTTTGGAAACTTTCATTCAATATAAGAATGAAGTTGAAAATCAACTTGGTAAGAAAATCAAGAAACTTAGAAGTGATAGAGGTGGTGAATATGAATCATCTTTTGGTGAATTTTGTAAAGAACATGGAATAATTTATCAAACCACCGCTCCTTACTCACCTCAGCAAAATGGAATTGCTGAAAGGAAAAATAGGACTTTAAAAGAAATGATGAATGCCATGTTAATAAGTTCTGGATTACCTCAGAACTTGTAGGGGGAAGCAATACTTTCTGCTAATTATATACTTAATAAAGTACCCCGAAAGAAAGTAAATCAAACACCTTATGAATTGTGGCATGGAAGAGTACCATCCTATAAATACTTAAAAGTGTGGGGGTGTTTGGCTAAAGTGGCTATTCCTAGTCCTAAAAAGACTAAGATAGGTCCTAAGACCATTGATTGCATTTTCATTGGCTATGCCAAGAATAGTAGTGCATATCGGTTTCTGATTTATAAATCAGAACATATCGAAATGCATATAAATACTATTATTGAGTCTCGGAATGCATATTTCTTTGAACATATGTTTCCAAATAAGACTGGACAAGAGACTAGTAACAATAAAAGATCTCATGATGCTATTACCAGTCAGGATCAAGAACATGATCAAGAACAAGAGTTAGATCAAAATGAGGAAGAGGAACCTAGGTGTAGTAAACGTGTTAGAACCTCAAAATCTTTTGGTCCAGATTTTTTAACATATTTGTTAGAAAATGTGCCTTTAACTTTTAAAGAGGCTATGTCCAGTCCTGAAGCACCTTTATGGAAAGAAGCTGTTAACAGTGAAGTTGAATCCATCTTGCAAAATCACACTTGGGAATTGGGGATTTGCCACCAGGTTGTAAACCTTTTGCGTACAAGCGGATTTTCAAAAGAAAATTGAAAGCAGATGGATCAATTGACAAATACAAGGCAAGACTTGTTGTCAAAGGTTTTAGACAAAAAGAAGTCTTGAACTGTTCAGCCGTTTGTGTAAACCAAGACAATAGAACTCACACAGTATATTCCCAGACACAGTTTAGTTCTCACTATTGTGTTCATTTTGGCCCTGAACAACCTGGTCTTTCATGAGTGCTTTAAAGACTTGTAGCCCTTCACAAATCTCATAGAACCGGCCCAGTTCACACTCACATAGATGATTCTTATTTGTTTGATTTTCTTACCAAGTTGATTTTCTTATATTGATTTTCAACTTCGGTCAGCAGAAAGATTCGAATTATTTTGTTTACAGAATTTTTCATTTGTTTCCTTTTCTTTTTCTTCTTTTTAGAAAATTATTTTTCTGTGAATTTACAAAATAATATTCTGGTTGGAAAAACAAATAGCGATTATATGCTATTTGACAGATAGTAGTAATATACTGTCTCTTTTCTTTGACAACTAGTAGTATGATACTGGTGTCATTAACAATTCAGAATATATTTTTGTGGAATTTTGTCAGAAATTAATTTTGGGTTTTAGAAATTATTTTTTGAGTTTTCTTTACTTAAAATTCTGTTTCAGTATTTTAATTATTGTAGTGTTACAAGAAATTCAAGTTTCTGTGTGAAATTAATTTGGTTAAATAAAATTTTATTTTATTTCCAAATTAATTGAAAAATAAAAGTTATATTCTTATTTATTTTACAAACTTTAATTTCTTGTGTGGAATTAATTTGGTTAAATAAAATTTTATTTTATTTCCAAATTAATTGAAAAATAAAAGTTATATTCTTATTTCTTTTATTTTACAGAATTTAATTTCCTGTGTGGAATTAATTTGGTTAAATAAAATTTTATTTTATTTCCAAAATTAATTGGAAAAATAAAAGTTACATTCTTGTTTCTTTTATTTTTACATAATTTAATTCTGTGAATTTGGTTTAATTCTCTGTGTAGTGTAAATTCTAATTATAATTTTGTTTTGTATATTAGAATTGATGGTTGTTGAAACTAATGCCCAAACAAGTACTACTGTGGTGGCTGCGATTGCACCAACCCCCCCTCCTGTGATGACGGTACCAATAAATCATGGAGAGAAGCCAGAGAAGTTCTCAGGAACTGACTTTAAAAGATGGTAACAGAAAATGTTGTTCTATCTTGCAACTCTGAACCTGGCTCGTTTCCTCCGTGAAGATGCTCCTATCCTGAAAGAGGATAAAACCGACCGGCAAGTGGTTGCTGCGGTTAATGCTTGGAAACATGCCGATTTTCTTTGCCGGAATTACATCTTGAACGGACTTGACAACACATTATACAACGTCTACAATCCAATCAAGACAGCAAAGGAACTTTGGGATTCGTTGGAGAAAAAGTACAAAACGGAAGATGCCGGCTCAAAGAAATTTGTGGTTGGCAGATTTCTGGATTTTGTAATGGTTAATTCAAAAACTGTGATCAGCCAAGCTCAAGATTTCCAACTCATTCTGCATGACATTCACGCAGAAGATATGTCTCTCAGTGAATCCTTTCAAGTTACAACCTTAATTGAAAAATTACCAAAAGGCTGGAAGGAATTCAAGAACTACCTTAAACACAAGCGCAAAGAAATTTCTATGGACGAGTTAATTGTGCGTTTAAGGATTGAGGAAGACAACTGCAATTCTGAAAAGTGGGCAGATAAGAATCCTATGGAGTCTAAGGCAAATGTGGTAGAACATGCTTCAGAAATCAAGAAACGTAAGTCTTCTGGAGAAAGTTCATCACAAGGCTCTAAAGTGGGGGAAAATAAAAAGTACAAGTTTAATGGCAAATGTTACATCTGTGACAAAGAGGGACATCAGGCCAAAGATTGCCGTAGCAAAGGCAAAAGCAAGAAAAGAACAAGTAAGAAGCTTGCTCAAGCCCATATGACCGAAGTGGACAAGATTTCCAATGATGTAGTTGACATCAATCTTTCTGCAGTTGTTTCCGAGGCAAATCTTGTCGGAAATCCTAAAGAATGATGGGTGGATATTGGTGCTACTCGCCATATTTGTGCCGACAAAAAGATGTTCACATCTTATTCTACAGTGGACAATGGTGAATAACTTTTTATGGGCAACTCCTCAACTTCCAAAGTTGAAGGACAAGGAAAGATTGTACTCAAGATGACATCCGAAAAGGAACTCACTCTTAACAATGTGCTGCATGTACCGGACATTCGCAAGAATCTTATTTCCGGATCTTTGTTGAGTAAGAATGGGTTTAGGCTAGTATTTGAGAGTGATAAATTTGTACTTACTAAGAATGGGATGTATGTAGGAAAATGTTACATGTCTGATGGCCTTTTCAAGTTAAATGTAATGACCGTTGTACCCTCAGTTATTAATAATACTACATCTTCTTCTTACTTGCTTGAATCTTCAAATTTATGGCATGGTAGACTAGGACATGTTAATTATGGATCTTTGCGTAGATTAATTAATATGGAATGTTTACCTAAATTTAACATTGATTCAAATCATAAATATAAAATTTGCGTTGAGGCAAAATTGTCTAAAACTCCTTTTCATTCAATTGAGAGAAGTACGGAACCACTTGAATTAATTCATAGTGACATTTGTGATTTTAAATCAATTCAAACTAGAGGTGGGAAAAAGTATTTTATCACTTTTATAGATGACTATACTAGATATAGTTATGTTTATTTAATTCGAACCAAGGATGAAGTTTTGGAAACTTTCATTCAATATAAGAATGAAGTTGAAAATCAACTTGGTAAGAAAATCAAGAAACTTAGAAGTGATAGAGGTGGTGAATATGAATCACCTTTTGGTGAGTTTTGTAAAGAACATGGAATAATTCATCAAACCACCGCTCCTTACTCACCTCAGCAAAATGGAATTGCTGAAAGGAAAAATAGGACTTTAAAAGAAATGATGAATGCCATGTTAATCAGTTCTGAATTACCTCAGAACTTGTGGGGAGAAGTAATACTTTCTGCTAATTATATTTTAAATAAAGTACCTCGAAAGAAAGTGAATCAAACACCTTATGAAATGTGGCATGGTAGAGTATCATCCTACAAATACTTAAAAGTGTGGGGGTGTTTGGCTAAAGTGGCTATTCCTAGTCCTAAAAAGACTAAGATAGGTCCTAAGACCATTGATTGCATTTTCATTGGTTATGCCAAGAATAGTAGTGCATATCGGTTTTTGATTCATAAATCAGAACATACCGAAATGCATGTAAATACTATTGTTGAGTCTCGGAATGCATCATTCTTTCAATATGTATTTCCAAAGAAGACTGGACAAGAGACTAGTAACAATAAAAGATCTCATGATGCCATTACTAGTCAGGATCAAGAACATGATCAAGAACAAGAGCAAGAGATAGATCAAAATGAGGAAGAAGAACCTAGGCGTAGTAGACGTGCTAGAACCTCAAAATCGTTTGGTCCAGATTTTCTAACATATTTGTTAGAAAATGTGCCTTTAACTTTTAAAGAGGCTATGTCCAGTCCTGAAGCTCCTTTATGGAAAGAAGCTGTCAACAGTGAAGTTGAATCCATCTTGCAAAATCACATTTGGGAATTGGTGGACTTGCCAGCAGGTTGTAAACCTCTTGGGTACAAGTGGATTTTCAAAAAAAAATTGAAAGCGGATGGATCAATAGACAAATACAAGGCAAGACTTGTAGTCAAAGGTTTTAGACAAAAAGAAGGTCTAGATTACTTTGACACATACTCACCGGTTATTAGAATAACATCCATTAGAATGCTAATTGCCATTGCATCTCTATACAATCTAGAAATTCATCAAATGGATGTTAAAACCGCTTTCTTTAATGGTGAGTTAAATGAAGAAATTTACATGGAACAACCAGAAGGGTTTTCTGTTCCAGGGAAAGAAAAGAAAGTGTGTAAATTGGTTAAATCATTATATGGTTTAAAACAAGCGCCAAAGCAATAGTATGAGAAATTTGACAAGGCAATGATGTCAAATGGATTTAAAATTAATGAGTGTGACAAATGTGTTTATATTAAAAACACAGATAAAGGTTATGTCATTGTATGTCTTTATGTAGATGATATGTTCATCATTGGTAGTAATAATGACATGATTAAAACTACCAAAAAAATGTTGAATAAACATTTTGACATGAAGGACATGGGCATTGCTGATGTAATACTTGGTATGAAAATTACCAAAACATCAGAAGGATATGTTTTGTTACAATCTCATTACATTGACAAAATACTTGACAAATTCAGCAAAGATGATGATCATCTTGCTAGAACACCTGTAGATGTTAATTTGTATCTTTCTAAGAATGTACAGGAAAGTATTTCTCAATTAGAGTATGCCCAAATTATTGGAAGCTTAATGTACTTGATGAACTGCACTCGCCCAGATATAGCTTATGCCGTAAGTAAATTAAGTAGATATACGAGTAATCCGGGAGTAGAACACTGGAAAACAATTATAAGGGTTCTAAGATATCTCCGATTTACTCGTAACATTGGGTTAAATTATACTAGATATCCAGCAGTACTTGAAGGATGCTGTGATGCGAATTGGATATTGGATATAAGAGACTCAAAGTCCACTAGTGGGTATGTCTTTACTCTTGGTGGGGCGGCTGTATCTTGGAAATCTTCCAAACAGACTTGCATTGCTAGGTCTACTATGGAATCAGAATTCATAGCCTTAGACAAAGTAGGGGAAGAGGCAGAATGGCTTTGCCACTTCCTTGAAGATATTCCAATATGGCCAAAACCGATGCCTGCTATATGCATACATTGTGATAGTCAATCAGCTATAGGTAGAGCACAAAGTCATATGTATAACGGTAAGTCACGACACATTCGTCGTCGACATAATACCATAAGACAATTACTCTCTAATGGAATTATTTCAATTGATTATGTGAAGTCTAAAGACAACATAGCGGATCCACTAACCAAAGGGTTAGCAAGAGATTTAGTTGAGAATTCATCGAGGGGAATGGGACTTAAGCCTATTAAATAAGAGTTACCACAATGGCAACCCAACCTAGTTGACTGGAGATCCCAAGATCTAGGTTCAAAGGGACAACCGAGTTGTGAATGACTCAGAAGGATCACTAGGGAGTCTAACTCTTACCTATTTCTTTGATGAAATAGTGATGTCTGCAGTGTTTGAGGTTAAGTAAAATTTTAATGATTCTTGTATCTAGGTAAACCTAGTGGAGTATGGCAGGATACTCTTCATAAGAATCACCTATGTGAGTGTGAACTGGGCCGGTTTTATAAGATTTGTGAAGGGCTACAAGTCTTTAAAGCACTCATGAAAGACCAAGTTGTTCAGGGCCAAAATGAACACAATAGTGAGAACTAAACTTTGTCTGGGAATATACTGTGTGAGTTCTATTGTCTTGATTTACACAAACGGCTGAACAGTTCAAGACATCATGTTCACTGGTTAGCTAGTAAATCTGATAGTGTCTCACAAGGGAAGGTTCAAAGCCAAAAGCTACCTATCCTTTGCAGAATATTTTCAATTTCTGTACTCTCTGTAATTAGATCATGTTGTTGCATTTTCTCTCCGTCAAATTCCATTCCTGTGGGAGATTGTTGCAAAAAAATAGTTTAATATAGGCATATTTTTTAGCCCAATTTTAAGTGGGCCCAAATGTCTTTTGGGATGGGTCCGAAGAGGTGAAGTGTTCCTTGCCGCGTGGCAAGTCACATGGTGAAGACGGAACGTCAAAATCATTTATGAGTGAATGGGAAGTTGACGTCGTTTTCGGGTCTAACATTAATGTGGAACTTTAATTTAAATGTAAATTTATTTTTTGGTTTCCTAAAGTGGTTTCCTAAAAAATGATTAAACTATTCAAATAGTTTAAATATTAGTATTCCACATGTTTAGATCTTTTCCACCTTTAGCATTTTTGAATAAATTATTCAAATTGTTTAATTTTTTATCCCATCAGTTCCTTTGACTTTGGTCTCCAACGGTACTATTTTGAAATAGTGTAATGAAATAAATATACCAACACTTTTATACTTGGACCAACGGTTACTTTTTCAAAGTTTGAATAAAAGTGTTGATTGGCAAATGGACAGAATCTGTTTCTAACAGGTTGCACCTGTTGGACCGCCGGATTTGTCTATATATACAGCCTCATTCCCAGCCGTGTAGACCCCCGGAGAATATCAATCTGTTTTTTGTCTCTCTGCTGCCTATTCTGTTCTATTGCATTTATTCTTCATATATTAGTTTTAGATTAAATTTAAGAGAGTATAGAACACAAGGTTTGGTTCGTCGTACAATTTTGTTTGGTGTGCTACAACAATTTTGTGAAGATCATTGTATCCTGGGAGATAGACGCCACTCAACCGTAAGCACCGTAGCGGGACGAATCTGTCTTAAGGACAGAGTGTCACACATTCGACTTGGTCTTAATTTTAATTCGGTTCGATAAATAAATCTGGTATGTTATTTATTTATTTTGTTTAAATTTATTTCAAGTTATTTTATAAGAAAAGAAGATTGTCCAACAGTTATGAACAATATCATTATTTTTGGTCAAGTAAGTTTTTTTTCTTCTTTTTTCTCTTCATATAAATTTAAGTACCTCTCTTATAAATTTAAGTACAATAGTTATGGACAATTTCACTATTCTAATTATTTTTTTCCCTCATACTTTATAGGTGGATGGGGACTTACACCGAACCGTAATATTACATCCCTTTACTAATTTTCTTATTTATGTGTATAAAGTTTTATTTATCACTCTAAAATTTTTGTATGTATAGGTTCGATTTCTTCAAGAAAGAAATGTTAATGTTATTTTTCGCGATGAGCGTGACCTTAATACTATTCGCATTCATGAGGTAAGCCTAAAAGTCACTTGAACATTGGACATGTATTTTCTTATCATTTTAAAAATAATTTATAAATATATTTTACTTATTTTTTACAGGCAAAGGCAAAGACAAAGGAAAAAGACAAAGTAATATCAAAGGAAACAAAAAAAAGCTATTCCTTATGGCGAAGGAAAGGAAAATGCACATCCCATGGTATGGTTTCTTAACAATTTTTAAAAGTTTCTTTTTCGAATATTATATAGATTTTTTTAGGAATTACATAGTGTCATATACTATTTTTTATGTACATTTTTCAACAGTTTCTTTTTCAAAAATTTATTCAATTCTTTTTATTGAATGTGAAATGTTTTTCTGAAGCATGTTAAAGTAAGCATTTGTACAACATGCTAATGCATTTGTATGAACATTAATTTAAATTTTTAATATGTTTGTTTATTTGTATAATAAAAATATGTTGCATTTGTACAATATGTTGCATCTACAACATAGCATAATAAAAATATAATAGAAGAAAACAAAAAAGGAAAATAAGAAGAAAGAACAAATATGTGATGAAAAGGAAACTACATAATATAATTTTTTTTTTAATTTTTATTTTTCTTATAAGAAGTTCTTAAGGAAAGAAGAAAAAGACAAAAATACATTTTAATATAACAGAAATAACAAGAAGAGAGAAAAAGAAAATACAAGACATTACACGCTAATATTCACATTTTATGTACCCAATGATCTAATATTTACCTTTTCAACGTACATTTTGTAAAGAGATGGGTAGTGTCTTAAAATCAATAAGTGCGTGCATAGTGAGTTTGCAATTTTGTGTGCTTAATGTGTTTTCAAATTTTTTTTCCCTTCCTTTTTAAATTTCATAACTATATGCATGGGTTCTTATATAACTAACAACTTAACCAAGCGAAGAGGAAAAGTTAGTTAAAAGGAAGAAAAAATACATGATGAAAGGGAAGCAAGTTAGTTAATCTTTACATTTTATGCACATTCTTATATAATATTCTCATTTTAGGCACACAATGATAATGTGTTATCAAAAGCTGCATTGGCCCAACGTGCACGGCGAGAATGTGAAAAAAATCAAAAGCCATGTTCTGCATACCAATTAGGACAACGCCTGCGACGAGAATGAGAAAGAGAAAGATCGAAGGAATGTATTAATCCAAGACAACCTTTTTTAACACCAAATTGGTAAAAAGAAAAAGAATTTTTTACCCAAGACAATATTGAATTTTTTACTCTTACTATTACCACTTTATTATATAGATTTTAATTTGTTCACAATCTATTTCTGTAGGCCTCCTCCTATAACTCCATGTAGAAATGTTGGTGTGGTCATCCGTGATGAGCATGACCTTAATGTTATCCGTGTTCGTGCGGTAAGTACAAAATCAAATCAAACATTGTATGTATTTTATTTATATAAGATTTTTTTAATCTTTTCAATATTTTATTTATATTTGTTAGGCAAAAGATAAAGAAAATGTCAACCCAATGTCTAAAGGAAAAGAAAAGATGGCTTCTTCCGGTAAGAGAATGACAAATGCATGTCAAGTGATATATATTCTTTTTTAAAAATATGATGCAAAACTAATCAAAATTTTGAATAGTTAAAATATATGAGTGTATAAAATGAATTTATTGTTTTATGTTGTTTTTATAGAATGATTGTAATATGTTTTCCTGTAACTTGTTATTATTTGTATGTGTTTTTCAAATTTATTTATTCTTATTTTGCATGGATACATGTGCATTTATAATGTACCATCCATAAGTTGCTACTTATACAAAGAGAATAGGAAAAAAGAAACGAAGAAATAAAGAAAAAATATATAAAGAAAGGATAAACTAAATAAGATAGGTTTTTAATTCTTATTTAATATATAAAATAGAAAACAAAGAAAGGAAAAGGGAAAGGGAAGAAATAAGAACATAGAAAGGGAAGAAATAAGAAAAAAAGAAATAAAGATAACACTATTAAAGGTATAAAATAAATAAAATAGAAAACAAAATTAAGAGAAAGGGAAGAAATAAGAAGATAGTTTCATTTTAAGCACAAAATATTCACATATGTTGCCTCAATGATAAAATATTTTCTTTTGAGGCACAAAATGATAATGTAATATCAAAAGCTGCATTGGCCCAACGGGCACGGCGAGAGCGTGAAAAAATTAAATTTCAATGCTTGCAACGAGAGCAAGAGGGATTAGAAGAATGTGTTCAACTAAGACAATGTTCTTTAACACCAATTCGTCGTGATCGCACTCACTTGGAGTGGGAAATAATAACTGAAGATTCTCAGTCGGCACAAAAACGAACAATGGTTACCCATCATTCTACATGTTCGTTTTCTATGCCAAGTACATCTTCAAATTCACAAAGGAATCGGTAAATTACTGTGTCTAATCTTGAAATACATACTTTTACTCATACCGTTTCGTTTTACAAAATTTTATTTATACACAAATTTTTGTAGGTCTACTTTTATAAATCGATTTCTTCAACAAGATTTATGTACTGATGATGAATTAGATCTGCCTACGAGTATATCAATTGACGCCCCGGCACACAAAGATTCTTGCCGCCATTATCTTGGCAAGATGGATGTATTATGTCCTTATTGTTCAGCCTTACATTGGATGGATGAAAAATTGACAAAATCATCTATAAAGCGTCCCTTATTCGGAACTTGCTGTTTGGAAGGAAAGATTAGGCTACCTTTACTTATTACACCCCCTCCACCACTTCAGGCATTGTATGATGGGAATAATGATCAATCAAAATCCTTTCGAAGTTATACTCGAGTGTACAATGCAGCCAATGCTTTTACGAGTCTTGGTGCTACATTGGATCCTAGAGTACTCAGTGGAAGGGGCCCTACATCATTCACAATTCATGGGGAATTGCAATATCGAATAGGATCACTACAACCACAACCAGGGCAAGATGCGAGTTATGCTCAGCTGTATATCTATGACCCTTATTCAGCTTTAGAAATTCGTAATCGTAGAAATCCTAACTTAAGAAGGCATGTTCTCAAAACTATTCAGGATAGTTTGTTGCAAGTCAATGCATTTGTAGATAAATATCACCAGGCTCATGCCATTTTACATCAATTAGACTCGGCAAGACACAATCTACCTGCTCATCTTCATTACAGTTCAACAATTGATCGACGTCAGTATAACCTACCAACTACAGATGAGATTGCAATTATAATACTAGGTGATGGAACAGAGGTAAATGGAATGAGAGATATTATTTTACATTTCCGAGGAAATAATGAGTTGATGCAAATTAATGAATGTCACCCAGCATACTTGCCATTACATTATATTCTATTATTTCCATATAGTGAGCTTGGATGGGAACCTGAGTTGAAATTGTGGAATGTTTAGTATAATCGACCTTCAACTGATCGACTTACTCAAATGAATTTTTATAGTTATCATTTGTTTGAACGACCCACAGAGTATTCAACAATTTTGAAAGGTGGGAAACTATTTCAAGAGTTTTTGGTAGATGCTTGGGCTGCAACTGAGCAAAATCGATTGACATACTACAAGCTTAATCAAGGGAAACTTCGGGCTAAGCTTTACCAAGAGTTGTCAGATATGGATCCAGACTATGTGCGACCTGGACAAATTGGTCAAAGGTTTGTTTTGCCATCTTCATTTACTGGTAGTCCTAGACATATGTTTGAAATCTTTCAAGATTCAATGGCTATCACACAATACAACCAACACCCAGATATTTTTCTTACCATGACTGCAAATCCCAATTGGCCAGAAATTACTTGAGCATTATTACCATATCAAAAACCTATTGATCGTCCTGATTTAATTGCCCGTGTTTTTGAGTTGAAGAGAAAATGTTTGATGAAGGAGATAGAAACAAATAAAGTGTTTGGAAATAAAGTTGCACATATTTTTACAATTGAATTTAAAAAACGAGGCCTCCCTCATATGCATGCACTTTTATTTCTCAAAGGTCCAGACAAAATTCGGACATGTGCTCAAGTAGACAAATTGGTCTGTGCAGAATTTCCAGACCCAAAAGATGATCCTATGCTTTTTGAAATTATCAAATGTTGTATGGTACATGGACCATGTGGTGCTTGAAATCCGCAAGCACCATGTATGGAAAATGGTAGATGCACTAAGAGATACCCTCGAACTTTCACAGAAACAACAGTTATGGATCAAGATGGATACCCTATCTATCGTCGTCGCAATAATGGTCAAGTACATACTGTGAGAGGGCAAGAAGTTGATAACAGGGATGTCGTACCATACAATGCATATCTTTCAAAACTTTTCAACTGTCATATAAATGTGGAAGTTTGTGTCGGAATAAGATGTGTCAAGTATATACATAAGTACATTTATAAGGGTTATGATCGTACAACGATGGTGTTAGGAATGATAAATGAGATTCAACAATATCTCGATGCAAGGTATATTGGACCTCCAGAAGCTGCTTGGCGAATATTTGGTCATCCTTTGCATGCAGAAATGCCAACAATTGTACGATTGGCACTTCATTTACCTAGAATGCATCGTGTTGTTTTTAACCCAGAAGAGTCATTACAAATGATTCAATCTAGAGCTGGTCAATAAATGTCAACTCTTACTGGCTTCTTTGCATATTGTGCTGCCAGTGAAGATGAATGTCCATTCACTTATCAAGAATTTCCACAACATTTTGTTTGGCTCAAGTTAGAAAAGAGATGGAAATCAAGAGAAAGGGGCTATGCAATTGGTAGAATGTACTTTGCTAGCCCTAATTGTGGTGAAAGATTTGATCTACGTTTGTTACTAACCGTTGTCAAAGGACCAAAGTCGTTTCAGTCTTTACGCACGGTCGATAATGTTGTGCATGATACATTTAAATTAGTATGTGTTGCAAGGGGGCTTTTAGAAGATGATGAAGAATGGAAACAATGCTTGAAAGAGGCTGTAGTCATAAAAACTGGATATCAATTGAGGAAATTGTTTAGTATTATTCTCACCCAGTGCTCTCCACTAAATCCATGTGCATTATGGAATCAATTTTCAACGGATATATGTGATGATCTTGCACATAAGATTTGTACATTGTTTGTCATTTCTAAACCAACTGAGGCTCAAATTGAAGATTATGGTCTCCATCTTTTGAATCAAATGCTTCATGAATCAGGCAAAAGTTTAATTGACTTCCCACCCATGCCATAACCTACTGCAAATTGGAGTGCAGTAGTTGGTAATCGATTGATAGTTGAACATCAACAACTGTAGAGTGAGGCACAACATGCAGATCCACAAATTACTATTGATTGTCTCAATAATGGACAGCGGAATGCTTATAATACAATCACTTCTTCAGTTTCCAAAATAAAGGAACTGTTTTCTTTTTGAATGGGGGTGCAAGAACAGGGAAAATATTTCTATACAATACGATTGCATTAAAATGTCGTAGCCTTGGGCATATCATTGTTATTGTGGCTTCGTCTGGAATTGCATCACTGTTACTAGTAGAAGGTTGCACAGCACATTCAACATTTTCTATTCCGTTAGATGTATTGGAAAATTCACTTTGTGGGTTTAGCAAACAATCATTACAAGCTGAGTTATTTAGATAAACAAAACTCATAATTTGGGATGAAGTTCCTATGCAACATAGACATTGTGTTGAGGCGGTTGATCGTACATTGAGGGATATTTGTGATAGTGAAAAACCATTTAGGGGTATTACTGTTGTTCTTGGAGGAGACTTTCGACAAATCTTACCAGTTATACCCAAAAGAGTTCGTGAGCAAATTGTGAATACATCATTAAGACACTCTGTTCTATGGAAGCATATATATATATATATATCTTGACTTTGGATTTGAATATGCGCTTGAATCATGAAGGCCATAAAAATGCTAATTTTGCAAATTTCTTGATGGAGGTAACACTACTTTAACCTGTATTATATAGATTATTTTAAATTAATAAATTGTGTTTACACTTATTTTTTTATTGATTTCACTTTTTTTTAGATTGGGACCAATCCTCAAGAAATCGTTAACCTTCCATCAACAATACACAAATGTCAAGATTTGAATGAATTACTCTCTACAGTTTATCCACAATTGAATATGATAGAGACGTCAACCCCAACATTTTTAACTGAACGCACAATTCTGTCTGCGCGTAACGATGATGTCAGTGACATTAATACTACTGCGTTGAATATCTTTCCAGGGAGATTATATACTTATCTTACAGCAGATAAAATGTCTGAAGATAATGAAATTGATCCCTACCATTACAAATAGATATCCTAATGAATATTTAAATTCATTGAATCCTCCTGGGTTGCCAACTTTTAAGTTAGAGTTGAAAGTGGGTTGTCCTACAATATTGTTGAGAAACAATGCACCGAAAGATGGACTATGTAATGGTACAAGATTAATGGTTACTAGGTGCGACACTCGCATAATTGAAGCTCAAATTTTAACTAGAGAAAAGTTTGACAATTTGGCATTCATACCAAAGATATCTTTGACACCATCTTCTTCAAAAATGACTTTCGAAATGACAAGACGTAATTTCCAGTCCGATTGGCATATGCCTTGACCATTAATAAATCTCAAGGACAATCTGTGAAATTTGTTGGGGTTGATTTGCGTATACCAGTGTTTAGCCATGGGCACTTATATGTGGCATTGTCTAGATGTACATCCTTTGATCGTATAAGTATTCTCCTCCCTAAAGATAATTTGGATTCTACTACAAATATTGTTTATCCGGAAGTGTTGCTGTAGTATTCTATGCAGATTAAATGACGTTTTATTAGAAGGTAACCACGTAGATTTATTTCTGTTGATTATATAACTTTTTAAAAAATTTCAATTTAATAATGTTTTGAAATTTGGACTTTTGTAGGATTGGACCGAAAAATCTATGGAGCTTAAAAGGAGAAATACGACTACCTTGCTTCGATGGGGATGTAATAAGGTAATTTCAATCTCAAAGTATTTTGACATGTATATTTCCAACAAATGTACTAATCTTATTTTTTTTGTTTCCACAAATTACCAGATTGTTGTGCATATTCCTCATTGGGGATACATAAAAGTTGATACAAAGACTTTTTGGAAAGTAATGAGGATGAAGTTTGGGCAAACGCATATTTGAAGACATGTTATTGATACATCTTTTGTAAAGCATACATATTTTTAGTGTATGACAATATAATTTTTCGTGTATGAGATGTTAGTGACACATCTTTTGTAAATCATACATCTTTTGTAAAGCTTTAACCCACTTTTTGTAAAATTTTAACCTACTCTTTTGGTGTATGACAGTATAACTTTATTTCTGTTTTTTGTTCAGTGTTTACACTTTTTTTTACGGCCTTTTATATCTTGACATACAATATAACTTTAAATCTTATATGTTTGTTTCTTAATTTGCATTAAGATTAGCGGGAGTTGTTTTTGAGTTTTGTAGAGCGTGTAATACAAACAAAATTGTTATAAGTTCTTTAAGAAAAAAAATATTTCAATATATTTTTTCAGTATCTTTATCAAAAATGACACAAATTTTATAAATTTCAACATAATACGTATAAATTATAACTGCATTTTAATCTTAAAATTGTTTACACCGTGCCTTTAGGCACGGGCATACGCTAGTATATTTTTAACTCATATCTTAACACACATTTTAACACATCTATTGTAGCACCATTCACTCACTAAATTAACAAACTCTTAACACATTTTTGAGTCTCACTTTTATCATTTTTTGTCATATAACACACTTTAACACACATTTTTAACAGATTCATTGTGGATAGTACTATTGTTGTGTTATAGGAATCATTATGGGTCTGGTAGGTGTAATTTATTATAAGTTAAAAATTTATAATCATAACCCAGTTTACAAATAATCAATTTTTTTCAATTTATATAAGTTATTTCTACTTAATAAGTTGCAAGTAGAAACTGCACCAACAGTTTGACACAGACTCCCAAATTAAAATAAGCTATAATCGGCTTCTTTAAGTTACAACAAATAGCCCCTATGTTGTGTGTCATTTAGAGATTATTTCGTATAACTTGTATAGTTGCTTATATATATGTATATATATATGTTAGATTGTTTGGTATAATTTTTCTTTACAATTTATGAGGCAAACATAACTTAAATAAAGTGAAAAAAATAATTATTGTTATTAAAAAGCAAGAGATATAGTTGTAACTTGTAGGTTCTGTTTTTGGGTCAATTTGGAAATTCGGTTAAAAGTCAAATTTTGATTTTTAATTTATTTTGAATCATATCATCATTCTATTTTTTTATACATTTAAAAAAAAAAAAAGTCAATTTAAAATAAAAAAACAACTTTTAACTAATTTTTCAAAACAGCTTGTAATTATGAAACAACTTACTATTACTATCTATCTAAAAAAAAAAAAAGTTCAACTTCCTGTAAATAAATCATGAAAGAAAACCCTGTACCAAACAGGTCCTTGATACCTTTTTTTAGCACTGTCCGTGTCGAAAACAGACGTAAGCCACGCGGTCCATGTGCCTTTGTTTTCCAAAACTAAGTGTGTTTGGATTAAGTTTTTTAGAAATTGAGTTTTTTAGTTTTCGTATTTTTTTGTTTTTAGTGAATATTTTTTAAATTTTAAACATTTTTTTTATTTTTTTATATGCACCTTAGTTAGATGCATCTAAAAAGTAAAAAATTTGTGAAAAAATATTTTAAAAAATTAATAAATACATAAAAATATAAAAAATGTATTGAATTCTTGTATTTTTTTTTATATTTTTGGTATTTAGTGAATTTTTAAAAGATTTTTTTTACAATTTTTTTACTTTTTAGGTGTATTTATGTTAAGTGTGTCTAAAAAGTAAAAAAATTATTAAAAATATTAAAAAAATTCAGTAAAAATAAAAAAAATACGAAAAATTAGAAAGTAAAATTTTCTGAAAAGTATTTTCTGAAAAATGAAAACAAACAAGCTGGCTCTTCGTTTCGTTTCCACTGGACAAGCAGGAGAGCCTCGCGAAAGGCATGGCTAAATAAATTTTAATTTCTTTTTGTTTTTGTTTTTGTTTTTATACAATTCTAATTTTGGTGAATTACACTAATAATCCTTATAGTTTAGGACTTGTGTTACTTTAATTCCTGAATTGCGATACATTTGACCATGAATTTTGAATTTTATTTCAAATAAGGACAATTGAAGATATCATTATATTTTCAAGGATAAAATTGTCAATTTGATAAAATATAAACTAATTTGACAAAAATAAATGTCAAAATTTTTTTAAATTTTTAAAAATTATTTCTACCCATTAAAGATAAAATTATGTAAAATTGATAAATTTTTTAGACATTTTTTTTACCAAATTAATTTTTATTATGTGTTTGAATGATGATCATGTAAAATTAATCATGTAATTTTTATTAATTTTGATCAATTTTACATAATTTTATCTTTAGTGGATAGAAATAATTTTTAAAAGATTAAAAATATTTTTTTGACATTTATTTTTGTCAAATTAGTTTATATTTTATTAAATTGACGATTTTACCCTTGAAATTAAACAATGGCATCTTCAATTGTCCTTATTTAGAACAAGATTCAAAATTCAGGGTGAAGTGTGTCACAATTAAAAAATCAGGGACTAAAGTGACACAAGTCCCAAACTATATGAACTGTTAGTGTAATTTGTCCTTCTAATTTTGAGTAATTCTAGCACAGAATTCGTGCACATGAAAATATTTAAAAAATTTAATGTGTGGTTTAAATTTATTTGAGATATAGCCACATTTTATTTATTTTTTTTGTTATGTTTTAATGGATGAATTTTGTGCACATAACTTTTCAGTTTAATTTTTAAAAATAATTAAAGGATTATGAATGTTTATTAGAAGAAAGGTAGACAGAAATTTAAAAATAAAAAAAAAATTTGGTGCTAAACTTGCCAAAAACTTAGACCACTATTTCCCATGATATGAAAGTTACCCATAACTTGCTTCAGTGTTTGAAATATATACAGTTGAGATTTAAATGATATGTGTAGATATTGAAATTGTAGATAATGAAAAAAATGAGAATATATATATATAATTTATTTGCTTTTTCTTCTACAAATTTAAAATCTGATTACAGCTTAAGGTTATATTTTGACCTTGAATAATATCATTTATTCATACACATCTTTTATATTGAAAATGAGTATGAATAACTAATTTTATTTCCAACAAAAATACAATTTTTAAGAAATATCTATTTATTTATTTTTTCTTATTTTTATTAACTCAACTAAATCTAAATCCACTTCATGCACAGCCGCATCAAGGTTCAATTACTAGAGTACCCATTATAATATACAACAATGATTCATCCCCCTTTTTTAGGACCCCCTTTGGACCCCCTCTCTCTCATTGGTCACTTTTTCTTTTTCTTTTTCTTTTTTTTCCTGCTCCTCCAATCACCTCTTGCCACGTGGCAAAGGGGGGTAAAGGGGGTGACCCCCAAAGGGGGTCCCAACCTTTATTCTATAACATATCATAGGAATCCTTCACGGCCATCTCCAAAGGAAAATGATTTGAAGCCCTAAAAACACCTCCCTAATCCCCCTAATTTTTAATTTGGGCAACTGTTTCTTTTTTTTTTTTTTTTTTTACTTGATATGAAAATTAAGGGGATTAGGGGGGTGTTTTTAGAGGGATGTAGCAAGGTCGATCTCCAAAATGCCATGCTGGATGGGCAAATTCAGTCAAAGCATGGTTAGAGATACCAAAAAGTTTATTTTACAAACTTTGTGAGACCTTTGTCCCCACAGAAACAAATAAATAAATAAATCAACAATATAAAATAAAAGAGGACGGTAAATCAATTAAAAATACTAAAAGTAATTGCAAAATCATGAACTTGCAAGCGAGGCTGTTAAGGACTTCAAACAAGAATTAAGGCTTCATTTGGCACGACTCTCAAATTATAGTTTCACTCATTGATTTGAGTGTGTTGTTTGTTTTGAGCTTTCAAATCATAATTCTATACTCATTTCTCAAAACTCAATTCAAAACATAATCATTACTTTTCAAAACTCATAACCAAACACATAATTCAAAACACAATTTAAATCAATATTTTAATTTTGTTAAGATTTTAAATATTTTAATATTTAAATATGTTATGATTTTTTTAATTTTTAAATTTTTTGAATATTTTTAAATGTTTTAATTTCAAAATATTACGATTTTAATTTTTTAAATTTTAAAATATTTTATAAAAATAAATTCAAACTCTATTTTATAAAAATATTTTTAAATATTTTATTTTTTTGTTATGTATTTGGTTACGATTTAAGTGTAGATTTGTGAAAGTAGTATGGAGTTTCGAGTTATGTGTTTGGTTATGAGTTTTAAAAATAATTTCTTAATTGAGTTTTGTTTTATGTATTTGGTTACGATTTAAGTGTAGAGTTGTTTTTAAATTTAAAATATTAACATTTTAAATTATTTAAATTTTTTTGAATACTTAAATTATTTAAATTTTTTGAATATTTATTTCAATTTTTTACTTATTAAATTTTTTAGATTATTTAAATTATTTAAATATTTATGATTTAAATTTTTTGAATATTTATTTTGAAAAAAAATTATTTCCTTTGTAGTATTTTCAATTAAAAAATTGATTAATGTTATTTTCTGTTAATAATAAATTTTTTTAATTGAATTTTAAAAAGAGTTTGGTTATGAGTGTTGATCATAATTTTTAATAATGTGAAAGTAGTGTGTTTTGTTATGAGTTATAACAATTTAAATTAAGTTTTGAAAACTCTTTCCAAAACTTATAACCAAACAAATTTTCTTACTTCACATGTCAAATCAAATTTTCAAAACTCAATTCCACACTCAATTCAACACTCTATTCAAAAACCATAAGAGCATCTCCAACCCATACATCTCTATTTCTCTAATATAGAGGAACAAAATAATATTTTTTATTCAAAAAGTGAGTTTAGAGGATCTTATTATTTATGACAACTCTAATCATATATCTCTATTTCTTCAAAAATTTGAACATTTTCTCACTTTTCTTTCAAATTTTACCCAGTTTTTCTCCAAAATTTAAATTATTTTATTTAATTTTTTGTTAAATATAATTAATATTGGTCTCATTTTAAAGGTATTGTTAATATCTTTTTAATGAAACTAGTTTTATAAATATTGAATATACTTATTAAGTTATAAAGACAAAATTAAAGATCAAAAAAGAGTGAATAGTGTTTTAGAGTGATCCTCCATTTTTTCATCCTCCCTCTATATTTGGAGGATCAATTCATCCTCCTCCTGAGGAGGATATAGAGGATGGGTTGGAGTTGTTTTTGGGAGAGGATCCTCCATATTTGAAGATATGGAGCATGCATTGGAGATGCTCTAACCAAACAAATTTTCTACACTCAAATCACAATTCTACAACTCACAAACTCAAAATACAACTTATACTCTCAAATCATATTTACAAAACTCTACTAAACGCAACCTAAGATTTTTTGTAATAATTTTTGCTACAATAATTTTTGCCATGCTTTGAATGAGAGAGTGACATGTGGTTGAAGGGTGTTTACGTCAAAAATTATTGCAGAAAATCATAGGAGCATTTTGGTAACAAGCTAAAAAAGTCAATTTTTTGACTTTTTAGTTTTTTTAACCAAAAAAGTTAGCTTTTTTATCTAAAAGAACCTAACTTTTTGTCAAAAAAGTTATTAAAAAAGTCAAAAAATCAATTTTTTATCAATTTTCCAAAACACTCCATAGTCTTGTCAACACCGTTATCATTTGTGCCTGACTTTCACTTATCTAGTTTTAGAGTAATATTAGAGATTTCAAATATTTTACTAATATTTTTTTACCAAATGTTTTATATAGGTGTGGGACTCACATGGTGTGAAACCCATAGATATTTGGTAAAAATATTAATAAAACATTTGGGTCACTAACATTTTTCATGATTTTATACTTGTTTGCAATTTTCCCCCATAATAAAAAGCCTGGGAGATCATAACCTTTTCATTCTCAAGAAAAAATGCAGCACTTGCATTACAATATCCATTAGCTACCCATTTTCTTCTTCTTCTTCTTCTTCTTCTTCTTCTTCATTGTAAGTGAGAGACAAAAGTTGCAGTGCTCTCTTCTCTCTCTCCAACTTACCATGGCTATGTGGATTACAAGGTCAAGAAACATTGCATATCATCTAAAGACAAAGATTGGGTTCATGGAGATCCTAAACCAGAGATGTCTGATTTCTTCCTCATACTCTAATCCATTATCTGCAGCAAATTACACAGACCGGCAAGAATTGTAGAACAAGTACTTCACCACCATTTTTGAGTCATGACTCAGCTGCCCAATTCGTGACTCGGCGTATCAAATCAGTAAATGCTGCCAAACAAGTAGTTGATCGTCAAGACCAGAATCAGGTACTTCATGTTCTGTTTCTTGTTGCTGATACTTTCTTTGGTTTGATATAAGCAATGGATCTGCATTTAGGGAACTTAGGCCCTGTTAAGGATCCTCTTTCAATCGTTTGTCGATATTATTTTTACAGAATTTCAATTTCTATACATAATTCTATAAGATTGATGTTGAAGTTGGTATTTTTTGTGATGAGGGGGAAAAAGCTAAGAATCATGAAAAAATTTTCATGAAAAATATCATGAAAGAATTATGACCTTTGGAATATTCTGATTAGTGTGTGGTGCTTTATTTTAAGTGTAATTCAAGGGTAATAAATCTTTCATGATCATTTTTATGAAAGTTTTTTCATGATACCTAGTATTGCTCTTTTGTGATTAACTATTGTTTGTTTTAAAATTATAAGAGAGTTTCTAATTACACCACATCAAATATCTTTTACACTCTTATGTACAAACATTTTTTTCACGGAGTACAAATGTCATAATGCATAAAAGGCGTGTAATAAGAAATTTCGTCAGTGTAAATAGGATCTCCCAAATGACAAGCTCTAATCTAATTATATTATTCGGTATATAAATTGTGTATTTATATGAGTGATGTTAAAGTGGCCTTTGTAATTAAAAAATGAACGAGAATTGGAATTTTAAAAATAAATCATTCATTATTTTAAGAATGGATGTAATTTAATAAAGTGTCGCAATAGTTTAATTAATTTGATCTTTTGTCAAGATAATCTTCTCAATAGATTTTATAATATGAACGGCTTGGGTAATTGAGTCGAGTCTTGTGGTGGGCTCATGGGGACCAACAACACTTCCAATTGGCAATTAGAGAAAAAACCTTACCCTTATGGATATTTTTTTTACCCAATTTTATCTTAATTATGTTGTGGTGACATTTTTGTAATTAACTATTATTTAATGGTTATTTTTTATTTCAAAATGATAGGTCTCAACACAACTATATTATTCTGTATATACCCAAATTGTATATAGTTTTTAAAATTAAAACATGACTCACTTCCATACGATAGATATAAATAAGAAAAACTTATAAGATTTGTTGGTTCCTATAACAACACTTATTTGCATTTGATATAAATGTTTTTTTTTGTGTTCTCCAAAAAAAAAAAAAAAAAAAAACTATATTTTAATTAATATTTATTTTTAGAGAAATTTAAAAAAAAAAAAAAATTTGAACACCGCTATTACTTTTATGCTATGTTTGGTTGGAAAATTTAGAAAGGCATTTGGAAAAGAAAAGAAAAAAAGTGTGTAAAATCTAGATGAAATGTAAGTATATTTCTATTCACATTTTACTTTTCTTTTCTATTTTCTTTTCAAATCCTTCTATAAATCTCCTAACCAAACACAGTAATAGAGTATATTTTTATGGAGAAGATTTTCTCGAGACTCAGGGGTGCTGGTGACATTCGTGGGTTTAACCACAGTTTAACTTATTTTTAACTGTTTATTTTATAATTTTGTGTAAATTATTTATAAAAAATATTAAATTAATTTGATATTTATAATTATAATTTTATTATATTTGATTTAAAAAATAAATTGAATATTTTAAAAGTTATATCTTTTATTTATTTTTCTTTAGAGGCAATTCATAACAACTATTACACCTTTGAATAACGAATCAATTTAATTTTTTTTATTTTTTTTATTTTTATAGATGACTTACATATAGAGAGTCTATAAAGTGAACTATTCAATTTGTTGAAATAAGATTCATGAGTCCTAGACAGGACCCTGTCCTCTCTTAGTTTTTGTATGTCAAAATCAAAACTTAAAACAAATTTAAAATATAATATATATATATTTTTTAAATCTCAAAAAAAGAATTTATATTATTTATTCATAGATCCTAATAATTAGACTTAATTCCTATCAAGTCTCATTGAAAATAAATCTTAATAACATTTGTCTCTCAAAATATTTTTTTGTAATAATTTTTTACAAATGTTGCTAAAAATTGACAATTAATAACTTTTTTGTCATGATTTTTTATAAATTGTCATTAAAATTTACAATTAGTGATTTTTTATGACGAATTTTTTAAACTGTTGTTGAAAGTTAAAAATTAGTAACGTTTTTTTTGTGATGATTTTTTTAAACTATCATTAAAACTTATAATTAATGATATTTTTTGTGACAATTTTTAAACTATCGCTGAAAATTAATAGTTAGTGATATATTTTTAATAATATTTAATAAAAAATATCATTAATTTTCATAAAATTTATTAGACAATAAATTTACTTAGGCCTACACGTAAGTCCCTATTTAAATTGTCTTTAAATTAATCTATGAGCCATTAAAAAATGCAAGTTAATGTGAATCCATTGTGGGCCCAGCTCAAGCTTAGATACTGAAATCGCCTGATTAGGTAAAGGGGACGAGTCAGGATCTCCTAAATCGTCTGCAATGGTGTCTATTTTAATTGCTGTCCCAAGAGGTTTGTGTTGCGCAAGCCACTTAAAAAATAAGGCTGTGCTCATAATTAACAAAAAGACAAGGTTTAGATAACTTATTTAATAAAAATGTTAGGAAATCTTAAAAATTTTATTAAAATTTACTAAATGTCTCACATTGAGAGAGTCCCACAGAGACATTTGGTAATAATTTTGGTAGAACTTTTAAATTTTTAGCATTACTACTTATTCATTTCAACAAGATCAAGGAACAATTACCAATATGCCCTCAATTGATGTTTTATAAAAAGCCCTAAAATAAAATTAAAAGAGGACCGGAGAAATTAGTTATATTGAATACACATTATTCTTAAATTTATTCACATTAATTTGGCAGGGGATTGAGTCTTAAATGATTAACTCATAAACAAATCAAAGATCAATTTATCAAATTTTGATAAATAAATTAGCGACCATTCCTCAATCACATGATTGGCAAAAGTTACAAAATGTGAAATATTACACAATCATATTTGGATGTGAAATTTTATGAAATCTGTCACACATCATAACATTTGCCAATTGAAAATTTTACGTTGTCTTTGCAGTTTATGATTACATATTTTCTTCAATTTTTTTGATTATTTTGTCCGGGCAGGCCTTGGATTTTCTCGGTGGAAATGTAGCATTTACTTCCGATCTCTCATTCATTTCTGAGGTTCCAGAAAAGAAGGTACATTGTTATCGTGTTCTCGATGACGATGGCTATCCAATTACAAGCAACAATTTTCCACAGGTATTTGAATTTCTCTATTTTGTGCAAGTAATTGTTTTTAGTATACATATTGTTCAAAGAAACCCTCCAACTTCTCAAGTAGCTATTTGGTTAATCATTTGGCAATGAAATTTGTTAGGTGAGCAAGGAACTTGCAGTGAAGATGTATAGTGACATGGTAGCACTTCAAACCATGGACGCCATATTTTATGAAGCACAAAGGCAAGGTAGAATTTGCTTCTACGCCACCGCCACCGGAGAAGAGGCTGTCAATATTGCTCCGGCAGCTGCACTCACTCTAGATGATATTATCTTGCCTCAGGTAATCACTTATTCGATACATACTTTTGAATATATATCTCAATATCTCAAGACTTATTGTTTGTGAAAATTTGACACTTACGCTGTGTTTGGTTAGGAAATTTGGGGAGGGATTTGAAAAGGGAAAGGGAAAAGTGATTACCTGAGGCAAGATAATCATTAATTTGTGAAGATCTGAACTTGGTACTAATACCTAAGCCCATATAATACAATTTTGAAGTTGATATTCTTATATTTCATTACATACATGGCCTTGGTACAGGACTTTCTTGCCTCTCCATGTTTCTTCTGTTCATTTCAACATCCTCATCATGTTTAGCTCCATGTGATGATTTAACATGGACCTTATATTTATTTGGTGGTAAAGAAGGACGTCAAAATATAAGTTTTCCATGTGCATTCAAGTTTCATATATTAGAAGGCGTGGAAGGCTTTGAACTTCTCTTCCCGATTCCTATACCTTACGCATCTATCCTTATCTAGAGCAATGTAGTATCCTCCTTCTTGAACTAAAGGACATGTTTCAGTTTAAAGTCTAGTCAAATTCTTTATAGGAACCGTCTTCGATAGCTCAAAATATTGGGTTTTGTTTTATCCATTTAGACATATCAATTAGGCTCCCTCCCCCCCCCCCCCCCCCCCCCCAAAAAAAAAATAAATAAAAAAAAAAAATTATATCATTAGGTGAATGTCACAATTTGATATTTGTGACGCAATGCAGTATCGGGAGCCTGGAGTTCTACTATGGCGCGGTTTCACAATGCAAGAATTTGCCAACCAATTATTCACAAACAAGGCTGATTATGGGAAAGGGCGACAAATGCACATACACTATGGGTCCAATAAGCTCAATTGCTTCACCATGTCAGCACCAATTGCGTAAGACAATATATCAAAATTTATTTTTCATCTACTGCTTTATATTTTGCTTGACAACAGCTAAAAAAGTCATCAGTATCTGTCAATATTCATTCAAATTGATTAATCAAAACTAAATAAAATCTTCAGTATCTTTCCATGTTTGTCAGCACACAGCTTCCTCAAGCAGTGGGTGTAGCTTATTCTCTCAAAATGGAAAACAATAATGCTTGTGCTGTCACTTTTTGTGGGGATGGTGGCACCAGTGAGGTAAACAAGACATTTTCTGTTTTTGTTTTTGTTTTTTTTTTTTTTGCTTTCAAAAGCAAAACTACTTTCCAAAATGCTAAGTAAGAATTTTTGTTGTTTGTGTTGTAATTTCAGGGAGACTTTCATGCAGCTTTAAATTTTGCAGCGGTTATGGAAGCCCCTGTTGTTTTTATATGCCGCAACAATGGGTGGGCTATCAGTACCCCTTCTTCAGAACAATTTCGAAGTACTTTTCTATCACCCAATTAATTTTGTTTTTGCAATCTCCTTTAAATTAAGGGTCGGAATCAAAGTTGGCATCCCAATCATATAATTTCATTGTTTGCAAGCATGTGTAAGGAATAAGAGGATATATCGAATTAGGCAGGTCAACAGATCCGATTTTGACCAAATTCACAAAAATCTAATCCAATCTGACTAGACATCCATCGGAAACTGCCTTATTTGGATGTTGGATCCATAAGCCTGATGCACATTTTTATTTTTTATCTTTATTTTTGCATTATGACATAGTTACACCAATTTCGAGAGAGCTCTAGCTAAAATGCAATGTTGGAAGTCCAAGCTTCTATCCCAAGCTGGAAAAGAAACTCTCATCAAATCAGTTGTTCAAGCCATTCGGTCTTATGCCATGTCCTGTTTCAAACTCCTCCAGGGTTTTTGTACTAAACTCAATTCCATTGTTCGGAACTTCTGGTGGAAGGGTGATCCAGAGAACCAAGGAATTCATTGGGCTAATTTGGACTCTTTGGCTGCCCCCAAAGGTCAACGAGGCATGGGCTTTAGGGATTTTTCCGATTTCAATCAAGCTCTACTTGCAAAGCAGAGTTGGCGTCTTCTCATGAATCCAAATTCCTTTTGGGCAAAATTGTATGAAGGGCTTTACTACCCCAACTCCAATTTTTTGCAAGCTAGTAAGGGTTCAAGGGCCTCGTGGGCTTGAACTAGCCTTCTTAAGGGTAGAGAGCTACTACAGGAGGGGCTCCAATGGCAAATTCACAATGGCCAGCTGGTTCAAGTTTGGATTGACAAATGGATCCCTTCATTCAAGGGTTTTATATTGACCTCCTCCAACCTAGAGACTGTCATCTCCAACGGGTGGCCGATGCTTTTGATCCAGTCCATAAATCCTGGAATGTGGTCTCACTAAGAAGGTGGCTTTCGCAAGAAGAGATTAAGGCTATTAAAATTATACCAATTGGGATGAGAGAAAGGGATGATGTGTTAGTATGGCATTTTAGCAATTCAGGCCAATACGCAGTCAAGTCAGGATATTCTTTGGCTCGGAAGCTTAGGGCTCTTTTGGGAACCGGAGAAAAACGCCACGTTTTGTGGCTGAGCAAAACGCCAAGTTGCGTTTGTTGCTCACTTAGGAAGTGCCAAAAAGTAGGTTGGAAAATTACGTAAGTACCCTTAATGTTTACATCTTGTGGGTTTGGGTAAAATGTAATTTTTTAAAGTTGGGTGAGAATATTTTAGTCATTTTAGTGTGATGTGACACTGTAAACAAATATTAATCCAAAAAAAAAAAAGCAGTTTTTTACCAACTTCTCAAATCACTCCAAAAAAGCTTGGTTAAAAGCAAAAAAGTTGCTTTTTACCATCTTCCCAAAGAGAAATGTTAGTGGTGGAACTCAGGTAAGCAAACCATCAACTTCTACAACTCTGAATAATGATTTTTTGAATGGTATTTGGGCTTTGGAGCCACCCAACCCCCGCGAAAGTTAGGCATTTTTGGTGGAGAGCCTGCAAGAATTTATTAGCAACAAAGATGGAACTTTTCAAGCGTAAATGTGCTCCATCGGGTGTATGCCCAATCTGTCAGATGGAGGAAGAAACAGTGGAACACTTACTGCATAATTGTTCCTGGACAAGAGCTGTGTGGTATGGTAGTAATCTGAACTGAGTGTGGAAAAGGGTGCCATCCCTAACGTTGCAATATGGACCAGTAATCAGATGGGACTAGGCCTTTCCAAATCTGAAACAAAAACTCTCCTGAGCAAAGTGGCTACAATCGGGTGGTACATTTGGAAATCAAGGAATGAATTTGCATTCAATAAACAACCTGTGGATCCATTAGCTACTCTACATCGTTTTTCCTTTTTCTGGAATGAGCACAGCAATTTCTTGAGTAGTAATCATGGACCTGGTCAGCTCCCTACAATGTCGCAGCAGAACACAGTCTCAGGTTGGCGACCAGCTCCTCTTGGAAAACTCAAGATCAATTGTGATGCCTCTTTTGGCAACCAGCACTCCTCTGCTTCCATAGCAGCAGTTATGAGGGACTCACATGGGCACTTGGTTGACGGAATAGCAAGGGCAATTGATGCTTCTTCGGTAGTATCAGCGGAAACCCAGGCAGTTCGTATAGCTTGTGTTGTGGCACCCTCTTACAATCTTTCATATGTTGAGATTGAGAGTGATAGTCAGATGGTTATTAATCTTTGCGTTCCAGAGACCGTTCCTCCCTGGGAAAGTAGTGCAGTGCTTTTGGATATTCGTGAATTTGCAGCACAGCATCACCTCTCCTTTTCTTAGACGAGCAGACACAATAACATGGCAGCCCACTGGGTTGCAAAAGCTCTAACAGCCAGATCCTTACCCTCTAATTGGGTTATCTCTCCTCCTGCTATGCTTGTTTCTTTGCTAGTTTCTGATGTTACCCTCCTTTCCTCCTTAGTGGTAAAGTTTTGGTTTGGTGTTCCCAAAAAAGGAACACAACTAGTATTCAGACCCTTTTGGATCATCAGTGTATTGAACATGCAAAAGCATATTAGATTTTTATTACACATAATATTAGTTTTTGGATCCGATATATAATTGGATCGAATGAAATTTATCTAAATCCACTCCGTTTAAATTCAGATGTGATCAAGTAATCTAAAAAGTTTTTGTTAAAAAGATTCGAATATTTTGAATTGAGTTTGGGTTAAATCTGATGTGTTGACTGGTTTTACGGTTTGAAAATGAGTACCAAATGTGGTCCAAGAAGACATTCTTGACACTTCTTGTTATTACTTATTAATGTTTTTGCTTTTGTTGTTGTTGTTGTTTTTCAAATTGTTAGGTGAGGGGATAGCTGTGAAGGGTCAAGCTTATGGAATCCGAAGTACTCAAGTTGATGGAAATGATGCTCTGGCTGTTTATGAGGCAGTCCGTGAAGCTCGTCACATGGCCATTACTGAACAAAGACCCATTTTAATTGAGGTACGTTGAGGTGATTTAAACTAGGGAGAGGATTCTCTCTACTTGGCTGCTCTTGAGACTCCCTAGGCCCACACGGAACCCACATCGATAATCCAAATTGTTCAATATATAGAGTTTATCAAGTACTTTATTTCTGTAAGAAATCACATTAATCATATATCAATAATCACTTGATCAGATTACATTTGTATCGATAATTAATTTTAAAAATTATACTTACCATTGATACATTTAATCTGATGAATTTTTTGTCAAAAACCTTAACAGCATTATCAATTGGACCAAATTGACGTAAAATCTAAAATTAAGGATCAAAATCAAATCAATTAAAATTGTATGGATTAAAATGACACAAGTGACAAAATGTAGAAATTACTGGTGTTATCTGCCCAATCATTTATGAATAAAATGAGATTGATTTAATAATCTTAATTGCATAATTTTATCATATTTGTTTTGCAAAAAAAAAAAAAATGAACAGTCAGCTTTTAAAATCATATTTTTTGTTTAACTGATTTTTTTATTCACAAAAACCTATTTTAGGATTAAATCATCGAAGTGGAATCCGTAATGATCACATGACTCCAGACTATACTAGTGCAATATTGATCCGTCTGAAATCCTTTAGTAAAATACCAAAAAATATTTTTAAATTTGTTTTCATACCAAAATGAAAACAATTTTTCATTTTTTTTTTTTTGAAAACACAAAAATATTGTGAATTCATGAAATTGTGATAATATATTTCCCTATATATATGATGGCTGGTTTGATTGTTAATAGGCTCTGACTTATAGAGTAGGACACCATTCCACATCTGATGATTCCACCAAGTACCGACCCGTTGATGAAATCGAATACTGGAGAAATGCAAAGAGCCCTGTAACCCGCTTTCGAAAATGGGTCGAAAGAAACGGGTGGCGGTGCGAGACTGATGAATCCGAACTCCGAACCAAAAGTCCGCCAACAGGTACATATCTCTTCTTCTTGCATCATGAATGTCTACGATTATCTTGAGCCTGCTAATTCAACAATTTAGGTTTAGAGTTGAACCAAATAGTATTAAAAGCTGGCCTGTGGACTTTTTTTACTTTTTTTTTCTAAAAACAGAAAGTAAGTTAAAAATTAATTTTTTTTTGACTTTTTAATGATTTTTTTGAAAAATACTTAAAAAAAAAAAAAAATTACAAACACACCATTTTACTTCAATTTTAAACTCGATTATATATTTGGATAACCTACATTTGTAGTCATAGTTTTTTTTGTTTTGTTTTGTTTTTTTTCCCCTCTTGTATCAATTTAGTTTTTACAACTCTAATTGCATCGATTATAATTTTGTTTTGGATAAATTACAAACACACACCTTGAGGTTTACTTAAATTACAAATTATCCTCTATGGTTCTAGAAATTACATTATGCCCCCTAAAGTTTTTAATTTCATAATAAATAGGTCATTTTATTAATAAATCATCAAATTAATTAACAGTTTTTAATAATGTTAAAATTTTATTTCAACTAATAATTTAGATAATTTTATTATTGTATAGGTAAATAGTTAAAAATTTTACTTTCTCAACTAATTTTATTCAATAAAAAATTCTGACAGGGAGGTATTTGTAATTTTTCAAATCACAGGAGGCAATTCGTATTTTAAGCAAACCTCAAGGGATGTATTTATAATTTACCCTTTTGTTTTTTTTCTTCTTCTCATATTATGACAATTTAATCCAATTAATAATTTCAGTTTAGAAATTGGATCTAATTAAATGGGTAGAATAGTTCATTCACACTCCTCAAAGTGATTGAGAGATTGACATCTAATTTGAAATGATCAACCCCTTTTGAATGGATTAATTTGCCCTCCGAATTATGTCCAATTTTCTAATTGACATTATTAATTGGATTAAATTAACATTGCATGAAAAATAAAAGGAAATAGTAATATAATTAAAACTATAGGAACCAAGTTATTTTTATTTTTATTGGCAAAGTAAAAATTTTATTAAAAATATAAAATTAAAGGTACAAGGAAATAAGATGCATTGAGAGAGATTCAGTGAGTGCAAATTCTCCTACTACTACAACTCGCATCTATACAACCAATCATTTGGCCCCATATTTTATTTTTTATTTTTTATTTAGAGATAAGAGAAAATAAAATAAGAACAAGCAACCTAAAATAAAGTAAGATAAAGGGTAAATTACACTTTGCACTCCTGTATTTTCACCAAATCTCACTTTTGCCCGTAGACATGGAATTTGCACTTCTGGTAGAATCCCACTTTAGTCCCTACACATGAAATCGTGACAGTCAACCCTCTACACTTTTACTCAAATCTCACTTTGATCCCTACACAAGTGTCAATGCCTCTTTTGTTACTTCATTTTTAAATCTTTTACAAATTCCAGTTATGTGACAAAAATGTGACTACAAAATGAGGATAAGAGAGAAAATCACCAATATTTTCCACCAATTCACTTTGTTGTACGTGATAAGCACATGAAAGTTATATATATATATAAATGTTCATATGGTAAAAATTGAGACGAAAATGTAAGAAAATAGAACTTTTGAAATGAAAAAAAAATGTAACAAAGAAATCAATGAGAAAGAAAAATAAATGGACAAAAAATTGTGTTACTGTGAACAACAGAGTTTCGTGATTCAAATTTATACAAAATCTTAGTTCATCTTTTTAATCGTTCACAATCTGCATTTTGTTTTAGTATAGTACAGTTATATTTTGATATAAATTTCGGGATAAAGTATGTATTGGTGGAAAATGTAAATGATTTTCTTTTCTTAACCCCATGTCATAGTCACATTCTTATCACATAATTAGTTTATGTTAAAGATTTAACAATTGAGTAATAGAAAAGAGACATTGACACTTGTATAAAGACTAAAATGAGATTTTACCAAAAGTATAGGAGGTTGATTGTCACAATTTCATGTGTAAGGACCAAAATGAGATTTGACTGAAAGTGTAGAGTACCGTCATGATTTCATGTGTGGAGACTAAAATAAGATTTGGTACCAAGTACAGTAATGCAAGGTGTAATTTACCCTAAGATAAAAATAAAAAAGAAGTTAAGAAAAAGTTAACTACAAAAACGAAGTACTTGAATCCCCAACAATCTACCCACACAACCCAAAGTTAATACAAATGATACAATGGTCGCATGTTTTTTTCCCCTCCACCGGTAGGAAAATATTTACAAATACAAAGATAGTTATATCCGAACAATCAAAGTCCAACAACTGTACCACCTAAACAAAAACCTCCATAATCAAAAAAATTATCAATATTTGCGTTTGATAAAGATTGACCATCCGGATAGAACTGAACAGAAGTGGCTAGTTAGTTGGATTGTAGATATAATTTACTCTAAATATTTTGTTCACGTGTCTTGCTGTTAGGTCAATTTTTCACTTGAAATTCTCTAACTTAGCAATGCTTTGCTCTTTGCTCTGCAGGTAATGCAAGCAATACAAGTTGCAGAAAGAACAGAGAAGCCTTCACTTACTGAAATGTTCACTGATGTGTATGACACTCTACCTTCAAACCTTCTTGAGCAAGAGATGTCAATCAGAGAAGCCATTAAGAGACATCCACAAGACTACCCATTGGATGTTCCTGTTTAAAAAAATTAGTTAAGCTAAGTTACATTGGCTAAGTACTTGATATATATATTTGAATTGCAGCTGTAAATGTCTGGAATATTCATAATTATGGGTGGGAAGCTAATAAGTAATTGTAGCATTTTTTAAAGGAAAAAGGTTGGGATCCCTTTTTGAGGAACCCTCACCACCCCCATTGCATTGTGATTGGTCAACTTTTTATTTTGTTTTGTTTTGTTTTGTTTTGGTTTTATTTTTTCCCCCTCTTATCTTTGGTTGACATATGTCTGTGGAGAGTTGTGAGGGTAAAAAAAAAAAGGAGTCTCTATCATTTCTGTTTTTTAAATCCATTTTTACATCTGTAGTTGGCCTTTTGGTGCATGTGTCTTCAGGCAGAAACTAGTGTTATAAATTTGAACTTTAGACAACTTGAGGGACTCAAGGAGTCTTTCGCGTTTTCCATTTTAATTATTTAAATTGTTTATTTTGTAAAATCTTTAGTGTATATCATAAAAAAATTAGGTCTATTCGATAATCGTAATTTTTTTTATTTTATCGAATTGATCTATTTTTTTATTTTTTTATGAATGATATATACAGAGAATCTTACAAAATGATCCGTTCGAACTATAAAAATAAGATCTATGGTGTGTCTCATGGAGTCCAGATTCTCTACTTGCACTCTCTCTTGGTCGTCCTATTTGCAATGGTAGGATGCACTCTAGGGTGATCCAACAATCCAAATCTAGAGATACACAATTTTCTTTTTTTTAAATAGGCAGATTTAGACTGTTAGATCATCCTAGAATGCATCTCCACCATTACAAATAGGAAAATAAAGAGAGAGTGCAAGTAGATGATCCTAATTCGTGTCTCATGAGTCCCTTAAGTTTTCTTACGTAAAATATTCTTTCTAAATTTAAGTAACTTAAAAAGAAATTCCAATGCACTAAGAATTAATGACCTAAGCATTAGCATAGAATTTTCAGTCATAGGTTCTAAGTTTGGTATGTTTCTAAATTATTTTCTTAATGCTTAATTTAATTCCTCGAGATGATATTAATGGTGAAATAATTTAAGAGTTTTTACATATAATTATACTAGCGTAAAATCCGAGTTATACATGATTTTATACAATGTTTGAAAATTTAATTTTAAATAATTTGAAAAAACTACAGATGAATAACATTAAGTAAGTTTCAGTCATTATTTAAGCCTTCTACTAGTTGTTTATTCCTTAAAAAAAAAAAAAAATACATGTATCATAATTTAATTGGTAAAATTAAAAGTAAATAAATTTGCATAAATTACAAAAATTGTTTTCTGATTGAGCATAATTATATTCCATCTATAAAATTTTCATAATTATAATTTGTCATATAAAAGTTTGTTAAATGAAATAAAATACTATTTTTTTAGTATCTCTAACTCTCTCTTCTATATGTTCTGTATTTTTCTTTATTTTTTTTATATTTTATTAAAAAGACTTAAATTTTTATATGTAAGTTGTGGTGGATTTAAATAACTTCTTGTGTGATAGTGGTGAGCTTTCATGGCTGAAGGTAAGTTCTGATTTTAGAGGTCAACGTGATCTGGCCTAAAAAAAAGAAATAAAGTAAAAAATTTAAATTTTATATTTATTTCAATAACTATATTAGAAATATTACTTGAGTTACTGTGTGCCATGTTGCAGTTTAGAAAAAATAATTAATTGATGTGGTAGGACAAATTTAAGTTGACCTTAAAGTGTAAGAGCATTTTTGAAAATTTTAAAATTCTATGGGATAATCGAATGGTCATGAGCCATGTTAGAATTAAATCAATCAATACAAATTGAAAAGCTACTTGACTACTTATTTATGTAAATATATTTTAAATTGGTAAATGCATACCTTTAATATCTTTTTCATTATGAAAATAACAAATATATACATATTTATGCATGTTTGTTAAAAAATTTAAACTTGGGTAAAATTTTATTTATTAATATTCAAATTTATTAAATTAATATTTAGATATAGTTATGTATGAAAAAAAATAATCTAAGACCAAGTTGAGTTAGATACACCGTGAGTCATGTTATAATTCTTTGTCCGGATCTAGCTAAGAAAATTTATCTATCAATGAGTAAACATTCGGTAAATGATTAGTTAAAATTATATAATAGTTTTGTAGCTTGTAATGACATGTGTTGGCTTAGGAGTGTTATAACTAGATTAGACGCTGAACGTGGCCTAAAAATCAATTTTGGATTGACTTTTATACCATTATTGTCTTAAATTCAGTTATTGGAGAATTGTTACTTGATAGTCAATCCATGAGTTATTTGTCTACTTATTTATTTATTTGTATTAAATTGTGATATATATATATATAAAATATAATATAAACAAAAATGTTGTTGGTTCACTGAGGCTTAAAGCCTAAATGTAATTTTCTCAAATTATTGAATTTATAAAAGGGGATTTGGTGATAGACGCCTCAGTGTCTAACATGTCATTCAAAATGACAAGAATTATATAGATTATTTCAAAATCCACTTAGTATTTTAAAACTTATTTCTTTCATTATAATACTCTCATATATATATATGTGTGTGTGTGTATCATATTGCAATCACTCTCTCTCTCTCTCTCATTTCAATCTCTCTCCACTTTGTCTCGCTCTTATCACTATTGCTCTTCATTAGCGTCATCGCCGCTCTCCACCAGGCTTCACCGTCGTTCAATAAGGAACTCTTTCTCTATTGTCTTTATTGCCATCGTCAGTTGTCACATCTACAACTTCAAATCTAAGATCATTCACAGTCATCGTCACTGGAAAATGACGAGTTGCGACGGTTCGCAAACCTCAAATCTGAGATCCTTTTTTTTTTCTCTCTCTCTCTCTCTCTTTGGTTCTGATGGTTCCTACTCTCTCTTTCTATGTGTGCAAGTGCGTGTGTCACTCACCATTTATGCTCTCTCTCTTCTTCTTTTTCTTTTCTTGCTCCTTTGTTTTCGAATTTTGTCTCTCTCTCTCTCTCTCTCTCTTTCTTCTTCTTCTCATGATGTTCTGTTTTTCCAACAGTAAAATTTTACTCGGGTTCATGACACAACACTCTCCTATAAAGCCATCATCGCATCTTATTTCAGAGTAAAATTTACTATGATTCAAAATAAAATTTTACTGTCGTTAAGCATATCAGCAAGTTGTTAACCAGAGTAAAATTTTACTTTTAGATCTATGACAAAATAGAGTACATACTAAATGAACATACCAAAGTCAAATTTTACTTTTAGATCTATGACAAACAAACAAAAAAACTCTTGATTTTTTATTGTAATATCTTGATTTTTCATTTTTCTGTCAAATCCAAGTTTGTTATTTTTAAAAAAAAAAATTATTTTTTTTTATTTTATATATCTCAAATCTGAAGTTGTTGATCTCAAATATGAGTTTGTAGGTATCAAATTTGATATGGTGGTGGTTTGACAGTAAAAATGATGGTTGCTTGCCGACAATGAGGATGAACGACGTCGATAGCCGATGAAGATGGTAGAGACGATGAACAATATTGAGTTGGTGAGGAGAGAGAGAGTGCTGTAAAAGAAAGAGAAGAAAAGAAGGGTATAATGGTCAAATAAAATATTCAAATAACAAATTTTGTCCTTCATACAGGGCTTTATAATTATGAGGAAATTTTGAAAGTACTATTTTTTTTTTGGTCTTTTTAACAATAAAAGGAAACTAGGAGGGGTTTAAGGCCAAATTTTCCACTTAAAAATTACAAAAATACACTATTAGGTTTCGTAATATTGTAATATCTCTTGGACATTTAACTAATAAATGTCATTATTGTTTATTTAATTAATAAGGAAATGTTTTTAAAGTTCCTTACAATATAAGCTTTTCAAAATTGCTTACACAAAAAATAAATTGAGTTTTTAAATTCTAAATCCTTCTAAAAATGTTTATACAAAATACAATTTGTTTCTATTTTTTTTTTACAAGAATATTAGATAATTTATTTCTAAATTCTGTTTAATTGTTTCCATTAATTATGACATTTTTTTTTCTTCTAAATTACCTTACCATTTCAGAATTTTACAAAATATGTCTAAAAATAATATATATATTTTTTCAAATACTACTATTATACTCAGAGTCTTACATTTTTTAAATAATTTTTTTGACATTTCTCCTATTAAAATATTTGTTATTCCTTCAAATACAATAATAGACTAAGTTGAAATATGTAATCATGTAGATGGTTTGATCAATTATATTAACTTTATATTATATACGTCTAACAAAAAAAATAGATGTTTGGTTATTGGCGACTAAAAAAATTAGTCGGGGAAAAAAATACTAATGTGTTAGGGCTTAAAAATGTGTTTGTCTTTCTCACTTTGTGACTCTCTCACTCTGCGACTCTCTTTGCCTCTCGCATCTGCCCTCCTCCGATTCTCTTTCTCATATCTGCCCTCCTTCGATTCTTTCTCACTTTTGTCTCGATTGTTGTCGGTACAAGAGCATCATCGGCGTCGACGCCTGTCACACACAAGGACTATCGCAAACCAACAACCTATATCGTCTTATCTCGCAATCACGATTCACCATTGGAGCACTACCGAAGGTATGTCCTCTCTCTCTATATATATATGTATCTCTGTATCTCTATCTTTGTTCCTCTAATTTCAGCTTTTAGGGTTTTTTTTCTTCTTCTATCAGCATTCCTTCTTCACGCAAACCTACCCCTAAATCAACCTACCCACCGCCATTCATATTGTGGGCAAATGGTTTCCTCCACTCTTCCTATTTTCACTTTCATATCTGTGAAATCCATTTTTGAAACCCCTCCTCAAACCTTCCTTTCCTAGACAATCGAAAACACCAATATTTATTTTAAATATGGTATAAAAAGTATGATATGAGATTAAACATTTTGATTTAATTGCCTTGTATTTGTATGAAGTTAGGTTTGCTCTGAAATTGTGTAACAAAGCTAGTGCTAACATTTAGAGCCCTCAATTTTGCTTATTGTAACTGTGTAACATTCAGCCACTATTGTAACAACCCCGACCTATAATTAACTTATAATTTGTAATTAAGAATGCTTAATAAGCAATTAAGATGAAATCATGCGTTAATTGTGCGTTATATGTGTTATTTGCGCTTATATCTGTCTATCGTAGGAAGATCTGTCTGAATTTCTGCTTCGGTATGTGAATTGAGGGCCTTATCGGCATCTAAACACGAAATTGACTAAGTTTACGTGTTATTTAGAATTTTTGGCATTTTATGGTAGATTGGATTGAAATCTGATTCGGAACTGAATAATTAAAATAAACTAATCAAAGTCAATTAGCCTAAGTAAGAATTAATTTAGCTTAATGAAACGAAGCCTATATAAGGCTAATTTGATTCTAGAACATTACAAAATACTCTCATTTTTGTCATCTAGAGAGAGAGAGAGAAAGAGAGAGAGAGAGGGAGAGAGAGAGAGAGAGAAACCAAGAGAGATTTGAGATCAAAGCTTAGGGAGGAAGAATTTCTTGGAAATTGAAGGTTTTAACTTGGAAACTCAAGCAATTGAACAACTTAGAACACAATTGAGCATCTAAGGTAAGAATTATAGTCTCTAGTTTTGTAATTTAGTTGGTTAATGCATGAATTCAAGGGAATTGAGCTATAAGATGCATGAATGAGCTAAGGAAGTAGAAAAGAAAAGTTAACTATGCATGCATGTGCATTTCATGAAGTTTTAAAGTTGTTCTCAAAGAATTCTCACTTGCATGTGTTCATCTTGACCTTGTTTTGTGAATTCATCACATTTCTTGACATTTTATCTCAATTGATCATGTTTGGAAGAAATGAAATCATATAAATTCTTGCATGTGTTTTAACTCAAGTTTCAAGTTTGGTTTTGCACAATTGACTTACCTTTGGGCTTTGATTTTGTGAAATGATCTTCAATTCATAATGTTTTACAAGTTTAGACATGTTTTCTCAAGTTTTGGGGCCTAAAAGATGTGTTTTGAAGCTTTACACATGAGTTTGCATCTTGAACATCAATCTAGAAATTCCAGAATTTTGCATCATCGCTCAAGCGATAGGACCTACGCTTGAGCGACCACTCTTTGTTTTTCACTTTCGCTCGAGCGACTTAAAGTTGGCTCAAGCGTGAAATTTGAGCTCCTAGTACTTTTGCAGGCATGGATCTTGGCTTGAGTGACAAAACTTGCGCTCGAGCAACTATCCTTATTTTTGATCCTCTGCTTGAGCGTAGGAAGTTGCGCTCGAGTGTAAAATGAGAGCTTCCAAAAGTTTTACAGAGTTTTGCAAGCCGCTTGAGCGACCAAAGCTGTGGCCGAGCAGATACCCTATTTTTAGCAAATTTGACTAAGTATTTCAAATCATGTTTTGGCATTCTCATTGCATCTTAGGCATTCCTAAGCCTTAATTAAGACATAATAATGAGGATAAAGATTAGAAACACACCAAGATAGAAAAGAAATAAGCTAAGTGTTTTTTGAGCGTGTGTTTCAATGTGTATCCACTGTGTGTTTGTGTAGGTCACGCGCCATAAGCTATCTGATCCGTATGTTCTGACTATTCTGCTACTGGAGCTATCTGTGAATAATAACTCTGTAAAGTTATGTTTGATTATAAGTGTTTTTTGACTGAAATAGTATGATCAGTTTTTTGAAATATTATTTTCTGTATAGATGAATGATTGTCCAGTTTTTTGAAATGTATCGTGGCATCCTTAGCATCATATACTATTTGTCTGTTATTTGGTACCAGAGGTTCCATCATGGAACTGGTTAAACATAACCATTATCTGTCTGTATCTGCTTTACATATGGGTTTTTATGATCATCTCAAGTAATTATGAGTTATATGTTTGTTAGTGCTAATGGATGTACCATGTATGATTATCTATGAATTCTAAATCTAAATATGTATATAAATCTGTTTCTGACTTTTGAATCTGTCATGGACATCATTCATTAAACCCTTTACTCTGTTATTATTCACTAGGCTCCAGCTCATTGTATTATTTTGTATGTAGGTGATCAGGCGAGTGACCAGGTTCTGAGATGATTGTCTGGAGATCTATTCTGTCATCCAGCTACTGTTCCTCCTGAGGCGGTTCTCGTTTTGAAGTGATGAAGTGTTTGTGATCAATGTTTGAAACTTTTGTCTTTCTTATGTTTTGTCTGAACAAGTCTTTGTATGGTTTGTATATGTGGGTTTTGGTGACGTAAAACTAATGTGAATATGACGTCACGTATATGTATTAAAAATTTTAAATTTTTTGTCCCATATATGTCTGCACAGCTTTATAGACATTATATCTTCTTCTGCTAGCCCTTTAATTTTGTTAATCCGTTCAGAGGCCTTCGGTAATTTCAGGATTATTGGCCGGTTATGATGTTGAACCTATAGGGACGGGTTTCGGTCGTGACAGAGTGGTATCAGAGCACGTGTTATACCGCATACATGAGTTCATATGAGCTACAGGATGTCATAGAAAAGAATTAGGGACATTACATCTGCATGTGTGAGTGTGTGACATCATGTGAACCAATATGAAATGACTTAGGAATGAACTGAACTAAACACTGTGGAAAAAATATATATATATTATTTGCCTGTGTTTATTAGTGCTCTATTTACCTATAGCAAATGGAGAATACAAGAAGTGATGATGCAATTGAATCCTCTGAGACTCGCATGAGCCGAATGGAACAAATGCTTGAAACCTTAACAGAATCAATAAGACAGCGACAAAGACAACAATCTCTGTCCCCTCCGGTCCAAGTAAAACTGATAAACAACGACATTATCTCGTTGACTCAGAAATTTACTAAGATGAAGCTGCCAACCATTCTGGGTGGTATTGAGCCATTAAAGTCGAGACATGGATGCTAGAAATGGAGAAACTATTTGAAGTGTTCCCATGTTCAAAAACTCAGAAAGTTCTACTGGCCACCTATACTTTAAAAAAGGAAGCCTGACGTTGGTGGATGTTGATGACATAGAATCATTTTAGGGAAATCTTTTATGAAAAATACTTCCCTCAGTGCTTCAGAGATCGCAAGGTTTCTGAATTTGAACAGTTGAAGCAAGGCAACATGTTTGTAGCCGAGTATAAGGCTAAATTCACTGAGTTAGCCCGATTTACTCTTCACATGGTGGACACAGATTACAAGAAGGCTCAGAAATTTGAAGGAGGCTTGACTATGGAAGTGTTTGATAAGGTCGGCGTCTTAAAACTACTTAAATATGTGAATGTACTTGATAGAGCCCTAATGGATGAAGCCAACTTGGTTGCAATGAAACAGACTAAAGCTTCAACAACTGAATTGAGAGGTAAGAGATTGGGATTTAATTTTAGAAAGGATCGTTCATTTGCAAAGAACAAGAAGCAAAACACAAGGTCTACTAGCAGCTCAAGTCAAAGCAGTGGATCTGCACCTGCGTGTTCTGAATGTAGAAGAAAACATAAAGGTGTCTATTATTATAAATTTGGTGCTTGTTTTTGGTGTGACAACATTGGCCTTGTGGTAAAAGATTGTCCGCTTGGGGCCGACAATGCCAATCGTCCTATGGCAAGTTCAACCAGGTCCGCTTCTGCATCAAGAATAAATACCAAAATCAACACCGGCAATGAAACTTTGAGGCGAGGGAGAGTGTTTGTACTAGTGCCCGAGGACGTCCAGCATACCGAGTCTGTAGTGTCAGGTATACTCCCTATTTGTGCTTAGAATGCGTATGTGTCGCTAGATTCTGGTTCTACACATTCTTTTGTGTTGCTAGATTCTGGTTCTACACATTCTTTTGTGTCGCATGCTTTTTCACGGAAGTTGACTAGACCATTAGAATCTATGGACTATTTGTTAGCTGTATCTACGTCATCTGGGGGTTCTATGGTATGTGTTTACGTTTATCCAGCATGTGATATTGTGATCGGTGATATGATATTATATGTTGACCTACTGCCTTTGGGTATTGATTATTTTAATTGTATATTGGGCATGGATTGGTTGACCAAGTATTATGCTACTATTGATTGTGTGAATAAATCTGTTGTATTTCAACTTTTGGGGTTACTTGAATTTGTATTTGTTGGGAATGGAGTAGTTTCTCCACCGTATTTAACATCTTTTATGAAAGCTAGTAAATTGTTGCGAAAAGGTTATTGAGGTTATTTATGTTGTATTCTGAATATGACTACCAATAATGCTTATGTCGAGAACATTTCTGTAGTTAACGAGTTTCTTGATGTATTTCCCAATGAATTACTCGGAGATCTAATTGATAGAGAAATTGAATTTACCATTGAGGTAGTACCTGGAACACAACTGATTTCCAGAACCCCTTATAGAATGTCAACCTCTGAATTAAAAGAACTGAAAGTCCAACTTCAAGAACTATTAGACAAGAAGTTTATCCGACCGAGCACGTCACCTTGGAGTGCTCCAGTGTTGTTTGTTAAAAAGAAAGATGGGTCTTTGAGGTTATATATAGATTACTATAGGACTTAAATAAAGTAACCGTGAAGAATAAATATCCACTTCCCCGAATAGATGATTTGTTTGACCAACTCTAGGTAGCCTAAGTGTTTTCCAAAATTAATCTTAGATCCAAATACCACCAATTAAAAGTTAAGGTAGAAGACATAGAGAAAATAGTTTTCCAGACTAGATATGTGCACTATGAGTTTTTGGTAATGCCGTTTGCGGTAATGCACCTGCAGCATTCATGAATCTAATAAATAGGGTGTTCAAACAATATCTTGATGAGTTTGTTGTTGTTTTTATTGACGATATACTGATTTACTCCAAAAACAGGAAAGAACGTGAAAATCATTTGAGAACTGTGTTACAAATTTTGAGGGAAAAGAAATTGTATGCAAAATTCTCCAAATGTGACATTTCTAAGACATGTGATCAATAAGAATGGCATATCAGTAGACTCGCAGAAAATTAAAGCTATTGTAGATTGGCTTAGACCAACTACTGTGACTAAAGTTAGAAGTTTTTTGGGTCTTGCTGGTTACTACTGCAGATTTGTGAAAGACTTCTCAAAACTTGTCATGCCATTGACACAGAAAAATGTATCATTTGATTGGAATGATCAATGGGAGTTAGCCTTTCAAGAATTGAAAACCAGGTTAGTAACTGCACCAATTTTGACTTTGCCCAATGATAGTGATGGGTTCCAAATTTATAGTGACGTTTCATACAAAGGTTTGGGATGTGCACTAATGCAAAATGGTAAGGTGATTACTTATGCTTCTCACCAACTCTGACCACATGAGAAGAATTATTTGACCCATGACCTTGAACTCGTGGCAGTTGTTTTTGCTTTGAAAATCTAGCGCCGCTATTTATATGGAGTGACTTGTGAAGTGTATACTGACCACAAAAGCCTAAAATATTTCTTTACTCAGAAAGAACTGAACATGAGATGGAGAAGATAGCTCAAGTTAATAAAAGACTATGATTTGCAGATTTTGTACCATCTTGGAAAGGCAAATACAGTTGTAGATGCCTTGAACCGAAAATTCATTGGAAATTTGTCATGCTTGTTCACCGATTAGAAAGAGTTGTCATGTGATCTAGAAAGAAATGAAATTGAAGTTGTTTTACGTGAACAGGGTGGAGTTTTAGCCGCCATTTCTACACAACCAGCTATACTTGAGGAAGTTAAAGAAAAGCAATTACAAGATGAATTCCTGAAGAAGATTGCTGATGAAATTGAATCAAAACCAAGGCCGGGATTTGTGTATGAAAACATTGTGTTGAAATTTTAGGGTAGACTTTGTGTACTGAATTGTTCAAAATTGAGAAAATGTATATTGACTAAGGCTCACAATTCCAAATTTGCTATACGTCCAGGAAATACAAAGATGTACCATGACTTGAAACAGAATTTTTTGTGGTTTGAAATAAAAAAATGTGTTACTGATTTTGTAGCTAAGTGTTTGTATTGCCAACAAGTTAAGGCTGAATATCAACGACCTGTTGGACTGCTTCATACCGAAATGAAAATGGGAACACATTACGATGGATTTTATTGTTGGACTGTCTCGCTCCCCCCGAGGTATGGATTCTATTTGGGCCATTGTTGATCGTTTAACTAAGTCTGCTCACTTTTTCCTTGTGAAGACTTTTTATAATGCAAACAAATAACTAACATTTATATAAATGAGATAGTCAGATTACACGGTATGCTAATATTTATTGTATCTGATAGAGATCCCAAGTTCACTTTAAGATTCTGACAGAGTTTGCAACAGGCTCTAGGAACCGAACTAAGGTTGCGTAGTGCTTACTATATACAGACGGATGGCCAATCAGAAAGAACGATATAGACATTGGAAGATATGCTCAGAATGTGTGTACTAGATTTCCAAGGAAATTAGGAGACTTATCTGCCTCTGGCCGAGTTTGTGTACAACAATAGCTACCACTCAAGTATTAGAATGGCTCCTTATGAAGCTCTGTATGGTAGGAAGTGCCGATCTCCAATTTGTTAGGCTGAAGTAGGTGATAGACCTTTGTTGGGACTGGAACTTGTGCAAGAGATGACTGAAAAAGTTAAGTTGATTTAACAACGGTTGAAAACAGCTTAAAGTTGGCAAAAGAGTTATGCGAATGTTCGAAGGAGGGATAAAGAATATGAAGTCGGTGACCATGTGTTTATTAAAGTAACTCAATGAAAGGGCAAACTCGATTTGGGTTTAAAGGAAAGTTGGCATCACGATACATTGGGCCGTATGAAATTATTGAGAAAATCAATCCTATAACATTCCAAATAGCCTTAGCTGCAGTTATGGAGATCATGCATAATGTTTTTCATGTTTCAATGCTTCAGGAATATTTACGGGATCTGTACCATGTTATTGAGCCAACACATGTGCTCCTAAAAGATGACTATACATATGAAGAAAGGCCAATTCAAATTGTGAATCGCCTAATCAAAAGACTAAAGAACAAAGAAATTCCATTAGTAAAAGTATACTGGCAAAATCACGGAGGACGTATGCGACTTGGGAGACAGAAGAGGATATGATGAAGAGATACCCTGATTTGTTCCCTTTGGACCCGATATTCTTCCAAAACGAAGGTAATTCGAGTTTGGAGGAGCAAACTCTTTAAAGGGGGAAGACTATAACAACCCCGACCTATAATTAGCTTATAATCCGTAATTAAGAATGCTTAATAAGCAATTAAGATGAAATCATGTGTTAATTGTGTGTTATATGTATTATTTGCGCTTATATCAGTCTGTCGTAGGAAGATCTATCGGAATTTCTATTTCGGTATGTGAATTGAGGGCCTTATCGACATTTGAACATGGAATTGACTAAGTTTATGTGTTATTTAGAATTTTTGACATTTTATGGTAGGTTTGATTAAAATCTGATTCGGAACTGAATAATTAGAATAAACTAATCAAATTCAATTAGCTTAAGCAAGAATTAATTTAGCTTAATGAAACGAAGCCTATATAAGGCTAATTTGATTCTAGAACATTACAAAATACTCTCATTTTGTCATCTTGAGCTCCCAAACGTAAGAGAGAGAGAGAGAGAGAGAGAGAGAGAGAGAGAGAGAGAGACCGAGAGAGATTTGAGATCAAAGCTTAGGGATGAAGAATTTCTTGAAAAATTGAAGGTTTTAACTTGAAAACTCAAGCAATTAAACAACTTAGAACACAATTCAGCATTTAAGGTAAGAATTCTAGCCTCTAAGTTTTGTAATTTAGTTGGTTAATGCATGAATTCAAGGAAATTGAGCTATGAGATGCATGAATGAGCTAAGGAAGTAAGAAAGAACAGTTAACCATGCATGCATGTGTATTTCATGCAGTTTTGAAGTTGTTCTCAAAGAATTCACACTTGCATGTGTTCATCTTGACCTTGTTTTGTGAATTCATCACATTTCTTGACATTTTATCTTAATTGATCATGTTTTGGAAGAACTGAAATCATATCAATTTTTGCATGTGTTTTAACTCAAGTTTCAAGTTTGGTTTTGCATAATTGACTTATCTTTGGGCTTTGAGTTTGTGAAATGATCTTCAATTCATAATGTTTTACAAGTTTAGACATGTTTTCTCAAATTTTAGGGCTCAAAAATGCATTTTGAAGCTTTACACTTAAGTTTTGCATCTTGAACATCAATTTGGAAATTCTAGAATTTTGTATCATCGTTAGAGCGACAGAACCTGCGCTCGAGCGACCACTCTTTGTTTTGCACTTTCGCTCGAGCAACTTAAAGTTGGCTCGAGTGTAAAATTCGAGCTCCCAGTACTTTTGCAGACATGGGTCTTGGCTCGAGTGACAAAACCTACGCTCGAGTAACCACCCTTATTTTTGACCCTCCGCTAGGAAGTTATGCTCGAGCATAAAATGAGAGCTCCCAAAAGTTTTACAAAGTTTTACAGACTTCTCCAGCGAAGACCTTGTTTTCAGCAAATTTGACTAAGTGCTTCAAATCACATTTTGGCATCTTCATTGCATCTTAGGCATTCCTAAGCCTTAATTAAGACATAATAATGAGGATAAAGATCAGAAACACACCATAATAGAAAATAAATAAACTAAGTGTTTTCCGAATGTGTATTTCAATGTGTATCCACTATGTGTTTGTGTAAGTCACACGCCATAAGCTATCTGATCCATCTGTTCTGACTATTATACTACTGAGTAATAACTCTGGAAAGCTATTTTTGATTATAAATGTTTTCTGACTGAAATAGTATGATCAGTTTTCTGAAATGTTACTTTTTGTATAGATGAATGATTGTCTAGTTTTCTAAAATGTATCGTGGCATCCTTAGCATCATATACTATCTGTCTACTACCTGGTACTAGAGGTTCCATATCATGGAACTGGTTAAGCATAACCATTATTTGTCTATATCTGCTCTGCATATGGTTCTTTATGATTGTCTCTTGTAATTATGAGTTATCTGTTTGTTAGGGCTAATGAATGTACCACATATAATTATTTGTGAATTCTAAATCTAAATATGTATATAAATCTGTTTCTGACTTATGAATCTATCATGGACATCATTCATTAAACCCTTTACTCTGTTATTATTCACTATGCTGTAGCTCATTGTATTATTTTGTACGTAGATGATCAGGTACGTGACTGAGCTCTGAGATGATTGCCTGGAGATCTGTTCTGTCAACCAACCACTGTGCCTCCCGAGGAGGTTCTCATTTTGAGGTGATGAAGTGTTTATGATCAATATTTGAAACTTTTGTCTTTTTTATGTTTTGTCTGAACAAGTCTTTTTCTGTTTTGTATATGTGGGTTTTGGTGACGTAAGACTAATATGATTATGACATCAGGTATATGTATTAAAAGTTTTAAATTCTCTATCCTATATATGTCTGCACAACTCTATGGACATTATATTATGATATCTGCTTCCGCTAGCCTCTTAATTTTGTTAATCCGTTTAGAGGCCTTTCGTAATCCCAAGATTACTGGCCAGTTACGATGCTGAACCTATAGGGGCGGGTTTGGGTCGTGACAACTATAGAGTTCAATAATCTAGATTTTGACAATATAAGTCTAAATAATTTGGAAATTTATAGTATGCTAGCATCTATTAACTATATGAAGAAGTTGTTGGAACAGATGGTATATAAATGAGACAACCCCCAAACCACTCGGGGGATGTTTCTGGGTTTGAATTTGCACTTGGGGCTTTAGGTTCATTGTTATCTTATGCAGAACTACTTGCTGATGAGAGCAATTATGGAAGTTATAGTATTTGATAGTACAATCTTCACAAGGACGTGAGGTTAGATTATGCTGTCATAAGGACTCTAAATGTTATGGAGAGCAAAACTGATGCTAACAAAGCCATCCTCTGTTTGCTATTTCCTTGGGTAAGCTACCTTTTTTTGTTGTAGTTCATGAGAATACACTTAATCAGACAATTAAAGTCTCACACATGCATCATTTAGAGGAAAAAAGACATGAATTTCTTATTCTAGCTGATTTTGGTTTAGTTTTGTTATTGCTTCTTCAATTGCCTTAACTTGGTATTTCATCAATCTTCAGGTCTATGAGTATAAATTATAATCATAATTGCATCAACTTATAGTTCTCATACTGTTTTTAACTTTTAACTATGAAATTGCTGACATTTCATTTTGTTTGTGTTCACAGTTGCTTGCTTGGATTATTACTTCAACACTATTTTACATTGCTTCTGTATGTGGAATTGGGATGATGTATTCACTCTATGTCCCCAAACCTTCATGCACTCCTAACATATTTTTCATCTCGTGGACTGTAGTTTTGCTTTTAGTGATGCTTGCCATATCCTTACATTCAAAGGTATGTCTTTTACATGTTGTCAAGATTGGACAGTATTTTTAGTGGAATTCCTCAAATCATAGATTTTATTTGATAGGTCAGATACTGAAAGTGTGTTTAGATAACTCTTCTTTTTTTTGTAAAATTATTTTCACACTCTAATTTCTGCTTCAATAATGTAAGAGAGATATTTTAGCACATATTTAACAAATTCACGAGTCACATAAATCAAATTGGTTAACATTACTAGTATTATAAATTCCAGAAGTTATCTGAACCTCTAATATGTTCTTTATATGCTTAGAGAAAGTGAATAGAGGTTTTTTTATCTTCAGGGATTATGGCTTCTTACATTATTTTTCTCTGTTGGTCTGCTATCAGAAGGTTAGAAATGTCATTTTTTCTATCACTTTTTCTTTCTTTGGGAATCTTGATTACAAAGCATTTCTTTGGTTGTGTGCTTCTAAGTTTCGTACTTTTCAAACACATTCTCTATTAGCAATTGATAATTTACATCGAGACATGAAAATTTGATTCAAGTTACTTTAACACTTACATTTTTTTTTTTTTTTTTTTTTTTTCGGCTGCTAAGAAATGCAACCCACAGAAACATGAGAACGAACATGGTGATTGGACCACTGTACTTGTAAGAGTTAGCAGGCTTTTTATTATCGTTATTTTAGATTGAACTCTTCCCTTAGTTAATAATAATCATGTAGGGACTTTTTATGGAATTATCTCAATTTTCTTCCCCTTTTTTTAATGTAATATTTCCTTCGCGTTGCTTCTAAGGCTTCTTTATTACTATATTTGCAATTGTCATGGCCACTTTTTCAACAAGGATTGATTCACAAACATTTCAGGTGAATCCCTTCAACCACAATAACAAACGAAAATGAAAACATAAGAAATTTGTTGGAATTTGCATGGCAACTGTTGCTTTATCTATCAAAAATTTGTTGGAATTTGCATGGCACCTTAACCATTTCTTGTCACTTAGCATTGCCTTATGACCTTTTGGATTTATTATTTGATAACATTGACTTAAAATAAGTTGACACAATGAAAGATGATAGGATTTTTATTGGTTTTATCTATACATAGATGAAAGCCTACTATTAATATGTGCTACTGGATTTAATTGTGAGTTCAAAGTTTGCTTAGAAGTTTAATAAAATGTTTCTCTACACCTTCTGTCAAGGATTTGCCAATTACGAAAGCCCCGATACCTTCTGTTGATCCGGAGTTGCAGAAAAAAGTGGGTGTAGATGGAACTTACAGTTCTTTCTCATCTTCATGTTTACTGTTGTTTTTCTCATCAGCCAAACACTAGTAAGCCAAATTGTAACAAACACCACCAACAAACGTTACTAGCATAAAAGGCTGTTAAACTAGTTAGGGCCTTTAGATATCTTTTATTTGGATACGTGTTAGTATCGGTGATACAATAATATATTAGTGAATATTAGTATTATAAGTCTTAAAATCACAATACTTAATTGGCCAATATTTAAAACCTTAATTTATGTGCAAATTCTTGTTGTTTAACAGGAATTCTTGAACAAACTTTTTCACGTACCTCTAAAACCTTAATGTGGACAGGTGGAACGAGCGTTGTTCCAAGTAGAGATGAAGAACAAAGAAGCAGCGTACCAGGCATGGCTCGATTAATACAACTTGACTAGGATTGTGGGTCGGGACAAGCACCGACTCGTGGAGCTTGTAAATGAGTTCAGCCAGAGCATGGGGCTCGACAACCCTCCAGTGTTTCCTAGGCTTGTCCTTGGCAAAATGGGCTTTCGAAACATTCCTGGTTTGTGTTCTAAATAGATTTTGTTGCTATTTTAGTGATTTTAGACCTTGGAATGAAAAATTCCAGTAAATTTTGGTCTTTTTTGTGCCGTGCCCTTTGATTTTGGAAGGGTACATAGTTAACCCTGCTTTCAAACTTAAGGCCATGTTTCTACTATTTATTCTTTCTTGTAAAAGGGATTGAGCTATTATTATGATTAATATTGGTATAACACAAGATCAAGGAAAAGATGATTAGGAGGTTTTAACCAAACTATGCGAGTGGTTTTAATTTATTTTCTAAATTTATATTTTTTGAAGTCATTTTTCAAAATTGATTTTCGGATTTGAAAAAAATCCTCTGTTATGTATGGAATCATATTTTTGAGGTTGGATTATACTTGGTTTGTATGGAATTTTTATTACATTTAGAATTTAACGTTAAATATGAAATTTTTTAATAGTTAAAAGTGAAATGTGTGCATATTATGGGATGGTTGATCATATAATCTGTATTCAAGGATTATTTTATTTATAATCTGTACATGTTGCACTAATAATGAGTTAAATACAGGTGGTCGATAAATTAATTTAAAAAAAAAAAAACAAGTTATATAGTTTTTGGCAACTATATATTTTGGTAGCCAAAAATCCAAGCAAAGGTTTTTAGTGTCTAAATATTTAGTAGTAAAAACAAACAAAAGGCTACCTTTGGCGACTAAAGCTTTTAATCACCAATAATTGAATTCATTTTTATGTGGAAACTTTCGGCAACTAATATTTTAGTCGCCAAAAAGCTACAAAAATTTTAGTAGCCAAAAGTTGTAAATTATCGACCAAACAAATTTTAGTCGCCAATACTATTGCCGACAAAGTATACTCGACTAACTGGGTGACTAAAATCTTTAGTCGCCATTGACTTTCGGCAACCAAAAATGAGACTTTGGTGACTAATTTTTTAGTAGCCGAATGCGTATTTTCTTGTAGTGATTACATCTTCAAGAGGTAGGAAAAATGCATTGGGCTTCTTGAATATCAATGGAACAAAATTGATAATCCAGAACAAATCAAGGAAGCAGTAGCTAATCACTTCCATAACTTCTTGGTGTACATAACTCTTGTACATAACTTATTTCATTTGTTCTTGGTGTGTTTCTAGCCTTTAAGCTCATTATGGGGTCTCAAACATGGTCTAGGAGTGCCTAGAATGGAATGAGGATGCTAGAATGCACTTGATAACATTTTCAAATTTTGCTGAACATAGGGTCCACGCTCGAGCTGGCTTTTCTCGCTCGAGCGGAAATGCAAAAAGTGAGGGTTCACTCAAGCATGACTTCCCTCGCTCGAGCGGACTGAAAAAGTACTGGTTGCTTGCTTTTTACGCTCAACGGATGCTCGATCCCCGTTCGAGCGTGAGGCTCAGACCCTTGCTTAACCATGATTTCTGTCGCTCGAGCGTGCTGCAAAACATGTGAACTTCTGGATACATGCATTTCACGCTTGAGCGGGTATCATGTTGCTTGAGCGGAAGTGCACGCATTCAGAGTTCTCGCTCGAGCGTGAACTCCTACACTCGAGCGTAGATTCAAATTCTGAAATTTTCAGATTTGATCTCCAAGCTTCAAACTCAAACTAAACACTTCGGGCCTGTTTGGTAATGTTTACGTTTTCAGTTTATATTTACAAAAATTTTATAAACTGGTTTTTGTTTATTTTTAAAAAAAACATAAACTACAAACGCGTTTGGTTTAGACAAAATGTTTAAAAAAAATTTAAAATATAAAAAAGAGTGAGAAATGGCAAGTGGTGGTGGGTGGTGGGTGGTGACGAGTGGTGGCGGCGAAAGACGGTAGTGGAAAATGATGGCAGGTGGTGGTGGCGGAAGACGGTGGTGGAAAATGGTGGCAGGTGGTGGGTGATTGTGGCAGAAGACGGTGGTGGAAAGTGGTGGCAAGTGGCGGGTGGTGGTGGCGGAAAACGGTGGTGGAAAGTGGTGACGGGTGGGTGGATGGTAGTGGCAGGTGGGTGGTGGATGGCGGTTGGTGGTGGGTGGTGACGGGTGGATAGTGGTATTGGGTGGTGGTGGTGGGTGGTGGTGGTGGGTAGGTGGGTGATGGTGGCAGGTGGTGGCGAGTGGGTAGTGGTAGCAGGTGGGTGGCGGGTGGATGGTGGTGGTGGGTGGTGAGTGGTGGGTGGTGTTGGCGGATGGCTGGTGGCTGGTGGTGGCGGGTGGTGATGGTGGTGGCAGGTGGGTGGTGAGTAGTGGTGGCGGGCGGGTGGATAGTAGTGGCGGGTGGTGGGTAATGACGGGTGGGTGGCAGGTGGGTGGTGGTGGTGGTGGTGGTAGCGGGGGGTGGGTAGTGATGGCGAGTGGGTGGCAGGTGGGTGGTAGTGGTGGTGGTAGCAGAGGGTGGGTGATGATGGCGAGTGGATGGTGGGTGGTGGTGGCAGGTGGTGGGTGGTGGGTGGTGGTAGTAGATGGGTGGTGAGTAGTGGTGGTAGGTGGTGGTAGGGGGTGGGTGGTGGGTAATGGTGGCGGAAGACGGTGGTGGAAAATAGTGGCAGGTGGTGGCTAGTGTTTGGTGGTAAAAAAAAAAAACTAAAAACTCAAAACGTAAACTCATTTTTTGAGTTTACATTTTTTAGCCAAATTTATAAACTAAGACCACTGATTTATAAATGAAAAATTTACTAAACAAGTTTTTATCTGAGTTTTTAAAATTTTTGTAAATATGAACTGAAAACTGAAAACGTAAGTGTTACCAAACGACACCTTCAAAACTCATCCTTTTGGGCCAAAGTTCTGGAAAACATTTAGAAATTCACAAAACATTATGATTTAAATATCATTTCATGAAATCAAAGTACAAAAGCATGCCAATTGTTCGCAAATTCAACTTAAACTTCATGAACTCTCCAAAAAACATGACATGCATTAAATGATTGAGCTTCAAGTTTGTAAATCATGATCAAATGAAATGAGAGGATGTAAAATATGATGAATTCTCAAAACATAAGTGAGATGAACACATGCATGAAAGAATTCTTTGAAATCATGCTCAATTTGTGAAGAAATGGATATGCATGCATGGTATGGTTCAATTCTCTTCAACTTTAACTCAATTCCCGCATGAATTCATCTAATTTTCTTGAGGTCTTGAAAAATCTAACTCAATTACACAACTAAGAATTTGATCCCTTACCTAGAGACTTGAATTGACGAGTGTTGAAGTTAAACTCTCCAATCCTTTTCCAATAACAACAATTCCTAGCAAATCCTCTAGTTGAGTTCAATTCCCAAGCCTAGGACCAAATCTTCTTACTCTTTCTCTCTCTCATGTTTAGAGCATCAATTTGAGGTAGTGAGTCAGCAAAATGGACTAGTGAAGTCAAGTAGGCCTTAAATAGGCTTCATGGAATTGATTTAATTAGTTTTAGCTTAATCTAAATTAATGAGCATTAATTAATCTACTTTAATTGTTCCAAATCGAATTCCAATTGACCTTACCAGAAAATTCTAAAAATTCCAAATAATACATAAATCAAATCAATTTTAGAATCAGATGCCGATAAGGCCTTCAATTCGCAGACTAACACTAAAACATGAACAGATCTTTCAACGTTAAACAGATATAACCACAAAATGATGCAATGCACGTGTGATTAACTCAAGATTTCTTCTTAATTACTTATTAGGCATACATAAACATGAATTAGCGCTAAACATGGGTCGGGGTTGTTACAGTCTTCCCCCCTTAAAGAGTTTGGTCCTCCAAACTCGAGTTACTTTCATTCTAGAAGAACACCGGGTCCAAAGGGAACAGTTCGGGATATCTTTTCATTATATCTTCCTCCGTCTCCCAAGTTGCATAAGTTCCTCCATGATTCTGCCAATCAACCTTCACTAACGAAATTTCCTTATTTCTCAATCTTTTGATTCGACGGTTTACAATTTGTATTGGCCTTTCCTTATAGGTATAATCATCCTTTAGAAGTACATGAGTTGGCTCTATCACATGTAATGGATCTCTCAGATAATTCTGAAGCACAGAGATATGAAAGACATTATGCATGTTTTCCATTACTGGAGGTAAGGGTACTCGGTATGTTATTGAATTTATCTTCTCGAGAATCTCATATGGCCCAACATATCATGGTGCCAATTTGCCCTTAACACCAAACCGCGTTTGCCCTTTCATCGGAGTCACTTTTTTGAACACATGATCCCCGACTTTATATTCTCTGTCCCTTCTTCGAATATCAGCATAACTCTTATGCCGGCTTTGTGCAGTTTTCAGGCGTTGTTGGATTAGTTTCACTTTTTCAGTCGTTTCTTGCACAAGCTCCGATCCTAGCAAAGGTCTATCACCTACCTCAGCCCAACATATCGGAAATCGGCATTTTCTTCCATACAAAGCTTCATAAGGAGCCATTCTAATGCTTGAATGGTAGCTGTTGTTATACACAAACTCAGTCAATGGCAAATAAGTCTCCCAATTTCCTTGGAAATCTAACACGCACATTCTGTGCATATCTTCCAAGTTTTGATTGGCTCGTTCCGTCTGACTATCTGTCTATTGGTGATAAGCACTACTTAACCTCAATTCTATCCCCAAAGCTTGTTATAAACTTTGCCAGAATCTTGATGTGAACTTCAAATCTCTGTCAAATACAATAAATACTGGTACACCATGTAATCTCACAATTTCGTTCACATACATATTAGCTCACTTGTTCGCATTATAAATAGTTTTAACAGGCAGAAAATAGGCAGATTTAGTCAAACGATCAACTATGACCCAGATAGAATCTATACCTCGAGTAGAGCGAGGCAATCTCACAATGAAGTCCATGGTAATGTGCTCCCATTTCCATTCTGGTATCGGAAGCAGTTGTAACAAACCAGTGAGTCGTTGATGTTCGGCTTTAACTTGTTGGCAATGTAAACATCTAGCCACAAAATCTGCAATACCTTTTTTCATTCCCGGCCACTAGAAAACTTTACTTCAAATCATGATACATTTTCGTATTTCCTGGATGCATAGCAAATTTGGAATTGTGGGCCTCTGTCGGAATGCGTTTCTTCAAATCATCATAATTTGGCACACAAAGGCGACCCTGAAATTTCAACACATTGTTCCCAAGTACAAACCCGGGCCTTGGTTTTGAGTCAATTTCATCCATGATCTTTCTCAGGAATTCATCTTGCAGTTCTTTCTCTTTGATTTCTTCAATGATTGCAGGCTGAGCAGAAATGGTAGCTAAAATTCCACCTTGTTCTCGTAAAGTGATTGCAATCTCATTCCTCTCCAAGTCATCTAGCAATTCTTTTTGATCAGTAAGTAAACATGACAAATTTCCAATCGACTTCCGGCTCAAAGCATCTGCCACAGTATTAGCTTTTACTGGGTGATACAGAATTTGCAAATCATAGTCTTTGATCAACTCTAACCACCTCCTTTGTCTCATGTTCAGTTCTTTCTGAGTGAAGAAATACTTGAGGCTTTTGTGGTCCATGTACACTTCACAAGTCGCCCCATACAGATAATGTCACCAAATTTTCAAGGCAAACACTACAGCCGCCAGTTCAAGATCATGAGTTGGGTAATTCTTTTCATGTGGTCAAAGTTGTTGAGAAGCATAAGCAATTACCTTCTCATTTTGCATTAGTACATAGCCCAAACCTTTGTAGGATGCATCACTGTAGATTTGAAATCCATCAGTACTATTGGGCATAGTCAAAATCGGTGTAGCTACTAATCTAGTCTTCAACTCTTGAAAAGTTGTCTCTCACTGTTCATTCCAATCAAATGATACATTTTTCTGAGTTAACTGGGTCAATGGCAATGCAAGTTTTGCAAAGTCTTTCACAAATCTTCTGTAGTAACCTGCAAGTCCTAGAAAACTTCTAACTTTTGTCACATTTGTCAGTTTAGGCCAGTCCACAATATCTTCAATTTTCTGTGGGTCAATAGAGACACCATCCTTGTTGATTATATGCCCCAAAAATGCCACACTGTCAAGCCAGAATTCACATTTTGAAAATTTTGCATACAATTTCTTTTCTCTCAGAATCTGCAAGGTAGTTCTCAAATGATTCTCATGTTCTTTCCTGTCTTTAAAATAAATCAAAATGTCATCAATAAACACAACGATAAATTCATCGAGATACTGTTTGAAGACTCTGTTCATTAGGTCCATAAAAGCTACTGGTGCATTTGTTACCCCAAATGGCATTACCAAAACTTCATAGTGTCCATATCTAGTCCTGAATGCGGTTTTCTCTACGTCTTCTGCCTTGACCTTTAATTGGTGATACCCAAATCTAAGGTCAATCTTGGAGAACACTTGAGCTCCCTGGAGTTGGTCAAACAAGTCATCTATTCGGGGTAATGGATATTTGTTCTTAATGGTTACTTTGTTCAATTTCTAATAGTCAATACATAGCCTCTAAGACCCGTCTTTCTTTTTGACAAATAATACTAGAGCACCCCAAGGTGAGGTACTCAGACGGATAAATTTCTTGTCTAAGAGTTCTTGAAGCTGGACCTTTAACTCCCTCAATTCAGTAGTCGACATCCTATAAGGAGTCTTGGAAATAGGTTGTGTTCCACGTGTCACATCAATAGTAAATTCAATTTCCCTATCAATTAAATCCCCGGGTAGATCGTTGGGAAACACATCAGGAAAATCACAAATCACAGGAATAGTTTCTACACTGGCACTATCTAAAGCCACAGTCAACACGCTACAATAGTAGCCCTGACACCCCTTTCTTAACAGCCTTTTGGCTTTCATAAATGAAATCAAGTATGGTGGGGGGACTACCCCATTCCCGATAAAAATAAACCCAGGCATACCAGGCAATTTAAATACAACAGATTTACTTGCACAGTTAATGGTGGCACAATATTTAGTCAACCAATCCATACCTAGAATACAATCAAAATGTTCGATGCTCAAGGGAAGTAAATCAACATATAATGTCATACCACCAATCAAAATATCACATGCCGGATAAAGATAAGTACATATCATGGAAACCCTAGATGGTGTAGATACAGATAGTAAACAGTTCATAGGTTCTAATGGCCTAGTTAATTTTCGAGAGAAAGCATGCGATACAAATGAATGCGTAGAGCCAGAATCAATTAGCACATAGGCTTTCTGAGCACAGATAAAAATTATACCTGACACCATAGATTCGGTGTTCTGCACATCGCCAGGCACAAGTGCAAATACTCGACCCTACCTCAAAGTCTCTTTCCCGATGTTAGCTTTCGTATTCATCTTGGACGCAGAAGCAGATCCGGCTGAACTTGCCGCTGGACGATTGGTATTTTCGAACCTAATAGGACAATCTTTTATCACATGGCCGGGTTTTCCATACCTGAAACAGGCACCTGACGCTCGATAACAAATCTCCTTGTGTTTCTTACCACATTCTAGGCAAGTCGGTGTAGTTCCACCACTTTGGCTTGAGCCACTATAAGATCTCGTATTTTGTCTTTTATTCCCAATAATTGAACAACCCTTTTTGAAATTGTTTCCAGACCTTTTTCCCATCCAATCAGTTCATGGGACAAGAGTTTGTTTCTTTGCTACCAAAATAGCCTCTGCCATTAATGCCCTGTCCAATACATTCACATACGTGGGCAGGTTAAGAACTCCCACCCGATCCAGTATATCTAAATCCAGCCCACCCTCAAATTTGCGGGCCTTCTTGTAGTTAGTGTCCACCATGTGAGGAGCAAACCTGGCTAACTCTGTAAATTTAGCCTCGTACTCAGCTACGGACATTCTGCCTTGTTTGAGTTCCTGAAATTCTGAAACCTTCCGATCCCGAAAGCATTGTGGGAAGTACTTGTCATAGAAAATTGTATTGAATTAAGCCCATGACATATTTTCGTTACTGTTCCGGATCAGTAACCACCATCTCCGAGCTTCGTCTTTCAGAGTGTAGCTTCCCAAAAGAACTTTCTAAACCTCGGAATAGGGAAATACTTCAAACAACTTCTCCATCTCCAACAACCATGTTTCAGCCTTTAACGATTCAATTCCACCAACAGAGATCGGCGGTTTCATTTTCATAAACTTTTGAGTCAGATTGATAATGTCATTGTTGCCCGGTTCAACTGGTACAGGTGGAGGTGGAGAAGGTAAAGGTTGTTACCGTTGTTGTTGTGTTATTACTTTAGTTAAATCTGTAAGCATCTGTTCCATTCTATTCATTCGGGCCTCTGACGACCCTGCTGTATCATCACTTCTTGCATTTTCCATTGTTATAGGGAAACAGAAGGGCAATAAACATAGGCAAATAGTCCTTATCATAATGTTCAAAACATTCATTTTAATGTCATGTGTTGATGGTCAATTCCAGTTTTCATTTTTTAATGAATCCACTCACATACATGTTAATGAGATGCCCCTATTTCTTACTAGAACATCTTATAGCACATATGGATTCGTGTGTGCGGTATAACTCGTGCTCTGATACCACTCTGTCACGACCCAAACCCGTCCGTATGGGTTCAGCATCGCAACCGGCCAGTAATCCTTGGATTACCAAAGGCCTCTTGTCAGAATAACATATAGTTAGGGGTTGCGGAAGCAAATATACGAAATATACGTGATCTAGTGAGCTGTGAAGGCATACATGGGACAGCTAACTTAAAACTTTTATAAACTTACAAGTGATGTCAGAACATATAGTATTTACACATCACTCCATGGACATGTTAACAGAAATCTTGCCCAAAAACAAAACACAGCATATACATGGTCTGGTACAAATACAAAAACAGCCACTAAGCTTGACTTCATCTGGAACCTCCTCAGGAGGCATAAAGGTTGGCTGACAAAAACTGTAATATAGGCCGTCAACACTGGGCCTGGTCACGTGCCTGCTCGCCTACATACATAATATAAACAGTGAGCGGAAACCCAGTGAATAATAACAGAGTAAAGATTTTATTGAATGATGTCCATACAGAAAAAAAAGAGTTTAGTACATGATCGGATGTCATGACAAAGTAGATTCATAGGCATGGTTATATTTGCATTCAAAACTCGCACATGTATCATATCATAGTACGTGGCACATCCATTAGCATTAACAAATCCGATGACCCACAAGGGACTGCCGTAAAGGCTTTCAGATGACTCATATGCACAGAGACGTTTCCGATGACCCATAAAGGGACCTGATGACCCGTAAAGGGACCTGATGACCCATAAAGGGACGCATATCATATGATGCTAAGAATGCCACGAATAGCTTTTAGAATCTTGGACAATCATTCATTCATTCAAAACATAGGATTTCTGAAAACTGATCATTTCATATCATCAGAAAATAATTAAGGTCAAACATAACTTTACAGAATTATTACTCACAGATAATTGGTAGCTCCAAATAGACGGCAAAGTGGCAATTCACCTATCCTGAGGCACGTGACCTACATAATATGGCAGATTCATACATTGAAACCCACGCTTGGATTGTACATAACTTATTTCATTTGTTCTTAGTGTGTTTCTAGCCTTTAACCTCATTATAGGGTCTTAAACATGGTCTAGGAGTGACTAGGATAGAATAAGGATGCTAGAATGCACTTGAAAACATTTTTCAAATTTTGCTGAAAACAGGATCCACACTCGAGCGTAGCTTTTCTTGCTCGAGCGGAAATGCAAAAAGTGAGGGTTCGCTCGAGCGTGACTTCCCTCGTTCGAGCGGATTGAAAAAGTATTAGTTGCTTGCTTTTCACACTCGACGGACGCTCAATCCCCGCTCGAGCGTGAGGCTCAGACCCTTGCTCAAGCGTGACTTCTATTGCTCGACCGTGCTACAAAACATGTGAACTTCTGGATACATGCATTTCACGCTCGAGCAGGTATCATGTTGCTCGAGCGGAAGTGCACGCATTCAGAGTTCTCGCTCGAGCATGAACTCCTACGCTCGAGCATTGATTCAAATTTTGGAATTTCCAGATTTGATCTCCAAGCTTCAAACTCAAACTAAACACTTCAAAACTCATCCTCTTGGGCCAAAGTTCTGGAAAACATTTAGAAATTCACAAAACATCATGATTTAAAGATCATTTCATGAAATCAAAACCCAAAAGCATGCCAATTGTTCGCAAATTCAACTTAAACTTCATGAACTCTCCAAAAAACATGACATGCATTAAATGATTGAGCTTAAAGTTTCTAAATCATGATTAAATGAAATGAGAGGATGTAAAACATGATGAATTCTCAAAACATAAGTGAGATGAACACATGCATGAAAGAATTCTTTGAAATTATGCTCAATTTGTGAAGAAATGGATATGCATGCATGGTATGGTTCAATTCTCTTCAACTTTAACTCAATTCCCGCATGAATTCATCTAATTTACTTGAGGCCTCGAAAAATCTAACTTAATTACACAACTAAGAATTTGATCCCTTACCTAGAGACTTGAATTCACCAGTGTTGAAGTTAAACTCTCCAATTCCCTTCCAATAACAACAATTCCTAGCAAATCCTCTAGTTGAGTTCAATTCCCAAGCCTAGGACCAAATCTTCTTACTCTTTCTCTCACTCACATTTAAAGCATCAATTTGAGGTAGTGAGTAAGCAAAATGGACTAATGAAGTCAAGTGGGCCTTAAATAGGCTTCATGGAATTGATTTAATTAGTTTTGGCTTAATCTAAATTAATGAGCATTAATTAATCTACTTTAATTGTTCCAAATCGAATTTCAATTGACCTTACCAGAAAATTCTAAAAATTCCAAATAACACATAAATCAAATCAATTTTAGAATCAGATGCCGATAAGGCCTTCAATTCGCAGATCGAAACTACAACATGAACAGATCTTTCAACGTTAAACAAATATAACCACAAAATGATGCAATGCACATGTGATTAACTTAAGATTTCTTCTTAATTACTTATTAGGCATACATAAATATGAATTAACGCTAATCATGGATCGAGGTTGTTACACTGTTGCACAATAGAACACTAACACTGTTGCCCACTTCCAGAATAACTCTGTTTTGCCTAATAAACACACTACTAAATTTTGCATTAGTGGCCGATTGGCCAGTGATGAGGGCTTGCCGGCCACCAGTGATAGCCGGTCGGCTATCAAAGGTGGTCTGCTGGCCATAGAAAGTGGCTTGCAGGCCACTGCTGCCCAATTCACCTTACTGCAACAGAGAACAAACAGAGCATGCACAGGGTATTTTCAAGGGTTTGTTTACACAACTCACCCCTTATTTTCATGAACAAATCAAAGGAGTAGTGAACTTAAGCCACAAACCACCAATTCAAGCAATTTCATTGCATGATGGCTTGTGAACGAAAGTGTGCAAGTTCAATAAATGCAACAAAATAAGACTCATACTACCTCCCTTTCATGAAAGGATCAATGGAAGTGGTGACCTTGGAAACTTGAATTATTTCATCACTAATAAGTATGAAATGCCTCAAGTTTCCATGTATTCAATTAACGTCCGATTGAACACAACACTTTTTATTATCTTGCACCTTTTTAACCTAAATTTTATTACTCCATTTTAGATTACCATCCATTATTTAATAAATTGAGTCCAAAGGGTGAAGTTAAGTCCTCTAATGAAATGAGGGCTCAAACCAAGAGTTGTTTTAGGCATGAAAGAGATATCACACCATTGGTAATGAACCCCCCAAGGGATTAAACCATTAAGTGTGATATCTCAATCTCATGTGTTAAACAAACAAGTTGTTTGAATCAATTTCAAAGAAAAATAAAAGCCAAGAAAGGAGGGAGGTTGCAGAGATGATTAAGTGTGATCACAAGTATGGAAAGCCATAAATAAATAATCAACTCAAAGGAGATGGTGTCTAAGTCCTAGAACACTAAACTCAAGAGGAATATTACACTACAAACATACAAAACAAAGCTCAAATGCAACTATCAACCAAAAACAGTGCTAAAACAGTCTAAAATAAGTTCTAAAACATGCTGGAATTAAGCTAACAAAAGCTAGATTAATAAGCTAAAACATAGCACAAGCTAGGCTAGTAAGCAAGACATAAGAAGGGGAAGGTAACCCCTCCAAATTTGGACTTCAAAACATGATTTTGGCCACTGAAAAAGCTCTGAAAATCAGTGTTTAAAAACTCAAAAATAGATAATAAAAGGGTGGGAAACACAAGGGCAAAGGCCTCCAAAACAAGGTACAAAGAATGGTGGATCACCCCTCAACCTTTAATGGCCTTAAAACCCAAGTTTCAGCTAAAAAATATGGAGGTTTTACAGCCCAAAAACAGTTGGAAAATAGCAAGAAAAAAAGTAGATAAAGCTAGCAAAAAGGCAAAGCCTTATACCTTTTGAAGAGGAAAACAATGCTAAGCAACAAAACCAATCAAATAACACCCTCGAGAGCCCAAACAAGGCTCTAGGATACCTTTACTTAAGAATGAAGAGATTTGGTTAAGGGTGTATAGGCAAAGGTTAAGGATTTGTAGGCAAAAGTGTAAGAATTCACTAGAGAGAGAGAGAATTGTAGAGAGAGAGGAAAAATTTTGTTCTAAAATGTTTCCAACCTTAAAACATGAGAGGGAGGTCTCCTATATATAGAAAACATGAATTCCCCTCAAGAACATCGAGCAATACACGTGGGGGGGCATCTGTGCAAACAGCTAGGACAACTGGCACAAAATATTTGCAAAAGAAATTGGTGGCTGGAAACCAAAGAGTGATGGCCGGCAAGTCGCTGGAAGCTGCAAGCTTGAAAAACCAAGGCTTGGTCCAAGAATGAGGCAACAAGAGTGTAGGGTTTGAAGGGCTCAAAGTTATGGCATCCTGCTGAGGACTTCGAGCACTTGACGAGCATATAAACTCATCATCGGGTATGCATGCAATAGTGTCCAAATCGTAAGGGCTGTAAAAAATGGGGTGTCTACAATTACCCAATTGTTAAATTGATTTGTCCCTTTCCTTTTATAAAAAAATATTGACTATTTTTGGTGCATTGTCAATCACCAATTATTTTATATAGGAAAATTTACGCATAAATCTCATATGAGAGAATATTGATTCATTTAGTTTTTAAGATTTTTTTATGAATTAATTAGCCATTTTTTGTTTGGAAAAGTTGTATTTATTTGATTTGGTGCCATTTGAGTTTAAGCGATTGCTCTTTTGTAAGAGCATCCGCATCAGCCTCTTCAAATTTTTAGTCAAATTATAGCTAAAAAAGTTATTTTACTATTTTAGTTAGTCACTTCATTTGTACCTACTGCATTAAACTCTCTATTATAACTTAATCTTATTAAAATATTATTTTCTTATTGTGTTTGTTATTCTTTCTTTTTTTATTAAATTGATGAGTTACCAATTTAAAAAAAAAAAAAAAAATTTGGCCGGTGACCGGTTGACCGGCTAGACTTCTGGGCAAACATTTGATAACACTAATCTCCGTGTTGTAGCGATGAACAGTACCTCGCTTGTTGTGGTGAGGTACTGTAACAATAATAAATTAGCGAGATACTGTAGCGAGACTAATGGACGTCCATTTTTGATGAACGATATCACTAATTTAGCTAAACAATGATTTTAGCTAGTTTGATGCAGATGCTCTAATTTATTTTTCTAATTTTCTAATTCATTTTTGATATGTGAATGAAAATGTGAGATGTGGAAGATTCTTTTTGAAAGGATTGGTGGCTGAAGTGTTGGTTGTTGAGCGTGAAAATCTATATTTCTGTTAGTGTGATTTTCTAGTGTTACATTAGAGTGTTATATTAGAGTGCTATATTTATAAAAAGTACACTAAGGAGCTTTTGTATGTTATATTGATAGGTGTTACGTTTGAGAAAAGTACACTAAAGAGTTTTTTTTAGAATGTTACGTTATTACATTTGATAAAAGTACACTAAAGAGTTTTTTAGTGTGTTATATTGGAGTGTTACGTTTGGAAAAAGTTGTCACAACCCAAACCCGCCCCTATGGGTTTAGTACCGTAACCGGCCAGTAATCCGTGATTACCGAAGGCCTGTTTAACAGTAAAGACAGTAATACAGAGTACAGGGGCTGACGGAAGCCAGAACAGTAATAAAAGATGCCCAATGAGCTGTAACAGTCTGTATGCAAAAAGACTTTTCTGTAGCATATTCACATTCATAAGCAAAACATATATACACCATATGTACAACATTCAGGTTAGAGACCGAATCCCTAATTAGCACAGTACAGTACAAGTCTTATACAGTATTACAGAACAGAAGCAAAAGGGTGAACTGAGACACCCCAAAAAGCCCTGGCTTGGACGGACATGGAACCTCAAAGTGAGGCGCGATGGTTGGCTTGACAAAAAGGGAGCTAACCCAACGCTCTTAACTCCGGTCCGGTGCCTGGACACCTACATATAAATATAAACAGTGAGCTAAAGCCCAGTGAATAACAGTTGTGTAAAGAGGTTAAGAATTAATGTCATTTCAGTCATTAAATAGTCACATCAGTCATTTAGTAACCATAGCAGTTATAGTTGGTACATCCAATAGCAAGCAGTACAATAGGTCTTAACAGACCGAACAGTCAGTTGATGGCCATCATAACAGTAAACGGTAGTGGTTCCAAACATGGGAACCGACAGAGATCTCTGTAATAGTAGCACTAACAATACAGTAACAATAAATTGCTATGGATGCCACGAATACAGTTTACAAATATAACAAATATTCATTCATTAAACAATAATGTTTCAGTAAACATAACAGTTGATCATTCAGAAAATATTCATAAATGAACATATCTTTACAACATTGTTACTCACAGAGCACTAGGCTATAAGCGGCTAATGAGCGTCCTCGGATGCTAACCCTGCACAATTACAGAACGAACACACACTAAGTTTCACACTTGGGAATCGACAACTTAGCCCCTATTTTGACTCGGTGTGGTTCTACATCAATATCCTCATTAAGATGCCTTAAACTAGGCCTAGGAATGCCTAGGATGAAATGAGGATGCAAAGATATACTTTAAAACACTTTTCAAAATTTTCAGAAAACAAGGGTCTCGCTCGAGCGTGGCTTTCTACGCTCGAGCGGACATGCAGACAAAGGATCTCCACTCGAGCGTGACTTCTTCCGCTCGAGCGGACTGTAAACTCAAGCAAAAGTACTAGATGCATGCAATTCACGCTCGATGGGCGCTCGACCTCCGCTCGAGCGTGAGACACAAGTCCTCGCTCGAGCGTGCATTCCCTCGCTCGAGCGGACTGTAAACACATGAAAAGTACTGGATACACGCATTTCACGCTCGAGCGTTACTTTTCCCGCTCGAGCGGGATGTATGTACTCAGAGTGTACGCTCGAGCGTGAAGTCTTACGCTCGAGCGTGGGTCCAAAATCTGGAATTTTCATATTGAACCTCCAATCTCAAATTCAACATTTAAAGCATCAAATTCGATTCTTTTGGGCCAATTTTTATAGAAAACACTTTAAAACTCATAATATGACATGTTTCAAAGATCAATTTGCAAAATCAAAACCCAAAGGTAGTTCAATTAAGCACAAACTTCAACTCAAAATTCAAGAACATGAAGAACAATACAAAACTTATACATGCATGAGTTCTCATGAACTTTTATGCTCTAAGACATGATAAAATGCAAGTTTGAGCTCAAGAATATGATTAATTCATGGATCAAAACCAAAATAGAAACATGTATGTGGGATTTTCATGAAAATGACTTCAAAACACTATGGTATGGGCATGCATGCACACAATGCCTCATAATTCAACACTTTGAGCTAAAACTTAACTCTAATCTCCAATATGTCCATGAACCATGCAAGATACAACTCAAATTCATAATTAAAATGATGAATTCCTTACCTAGGTTTTGAATTCCAAGTTTTGAAGCTTCAAATACACAATTTCTCTTCAATTTCTCCTAAGTTCCAAGCCAAACTAGGTGAACTCCACTTCTTTCCTCTCACCCACGGTTTGGTCTTCAAAGATGAGCAAATGATATGAAACTAGGCTCTAGACAATGTGTAACAAAGTGGCCCACTATAATGGTAATTTGGTAATTAACCTTGAGTCAATAATTTAACATTATTTAATCTAATTTAGTCATTCCAAATCACATTTCCATTAAATCTAATATAAAATCACATAAATTCTAACTAGCATAAAATACCAATCAATTTCTAAATCGGCCGCCGATAAGGCCTTCAATTCACAATTCGAAACTAAAAACATGAACAGATTCATTTATGACAAACAGATAGAAAATGAAATCAAGCAACACATTCATGCGTTCAGTTCAGAATTCCAGTTTATTCAATTACATATCATGCTTAATCATAGATTAGCACTAATCAGAAGTGAGGGTTGTCACAAAAGTATAGTAAGGAGTTTTTGTGTGTTATATTGATTAGAATATTACGTTTGAAAAAAGCACACTAAAAAGTTTTTGTGTGTTACATTGATTAAAATATTACGTTTGAAAAAAGCGCACTAAGAAATATTTTTAGAATGTTACGTTGTTACGTTTAAAAAAAATAAATTAAGGAATTTTTTAGTGAGTTATACTGGAGTATTACGTTTGGAAAAGTACACTAAAGAATTTTTTAGTGTTTCATTGATTGGAATGTCACGTTTGAAAAAGGTACACAAAGGAGTTTTTGTGAAATGTTACGTTATTACTTTTGAGAAAAAAAAAATATACTAAGTTGCTTTTTAGGGTGTTATATTTAAAAAAAGTATACGGAGTAGTTTTTTTTTTAAGTGTTACGTTTAGTAATTTTAACATTATGAGAAAATCTACATTTGTCCATCAACACATAACACATGTGCATTTATACTCGATCTATTATGTAATTCACACTAGAATAAGACCTTTGGGTCTATAAAAATAAAAAAAAAGAAGTGAGGACCAAACAATTCATAAGATTACTATTTGAGATTTATTGGTGATTCATCCTTATATATATTATGTTATTTTTAAAATACAAACATAAAATTGATAGTGTTATTATAAAAATTAATTAAAGAGAAAATTGATGATAAATTTAATATTGGAAGGTACAAGGCGTTAGGTTCCATGAGAAATTTTTTTTTTCAAGGTACACTCTTTGTAAAATATTATGGTGATGAGTATATTTTATTATTTTGGAAGATATTTTGTTTTCAATTTTATCCCTTAACATATGTATTCAAATATTTTTTTATCTGTTAAATTTTTTTAATCTCTTTTTTCTTATCTGTTGAAGTTTTTTATCTGTTTAATTTTTTAACTTTTTTTTCTTATCTGTTTGATTTTTTAACTTTTTTTTTTCTTATTTGTTGAATTTTTTTTATCTGTTTAAGTTTTGTAACTTGTTTTTCCTTATCTATTGAAAAAAAAAAAAATTTATCTATTTAATTTTTTTAACTAGTTTGTTGAACATATTTGTTCAAATCTCTCTCTCTCTCTCACTCACTCCACAAATTTGTTCAAATCTTTTTTATTTGTTGAGCATATCTGTTCAGATTTGAGCTATTTTGAACAAATATGAGTCTTTTGGAGAGCGAGTGATATGTTCAAATTCTTATTTTGTTTTATATGTTTAACACAAGCAAATCTATGTTGAGGTACAAAACACAAAATACAATCAAACACAAAATACAACAAATATATATATATATAGAGAGAGAGATTTAGAGAAAGATGGATATATATATTATTGGTACATATCTTTTTGCTCACCACAGAATGAAATTGAGTTCATAAATTTTTTCCAGAATAGATTATTGGTGTTTTTGGTCTATTATATTATATAGTAGCCATGATCAATTGTCAACGTAAACATTGTTTTTTGTTAGAGAAGAGAAATACACAGTATAACTTGCAGGCGATTAGTAAATGTTGTGATTAGGATCTCCTCCAAGAGATTGATTGAAGCCAAGCCATGAAGAAGCAAGAGATTTCGCTAACAACAAGAAGAACAATAAGAAAAGCAGAGAGCAAGAGTAGCGGTATTTCTTTTTCGACGACCCCGTCTCGACTTAGGGCCTCCTCTTTTAACTCTAACGCTGTGTTTAGTTAGGGGATTTGAAAAAAGAAAGGGAAAAAGTGTGTGAAATTATGTGAAATGTAGGTATATTTTATTCATATTTCACATATCTTTTCTTTTTTCTTTTCTAATTCCCTTCCTAAATCTTCTAACCAAACATAGCGTTAAGCAAAGGACTTGCCGTCGCCGACCAAACCCCAAACACCATTGAATCTGAATCTAAATCTTAATCTTAATCTTAATCTGAATGTTCAACAAACACACGTGTATCATGGGTTGTAACGACCCTCGTACTGATTATCGGAAATTACTGAATTATATACTGATTATTGCTGAACTGAATTGATAATGACTGATGATTGAACTGATTAAAGTACTGAACAGACTGATTGAAATCAAAACTGAAATTGAATAAGTTGACCTATCGAATTGCATATGATATCTGTTTGATTGATTGATTACCTATTTGAATTTAAATGTTTAAGCTGCTAATTGAAGGCCTTATCGGCGGCCAAATTGAAAATTGTTTAGTGTTCCATGATCATCATAATTTATGTGATTTTATGGCATATTTAATTGGAAATTGATTTGGTATGATTTGACTGGATTAAATTAGATGAAATTGAGCTAATTAAAGAGTTTGGTGTAATTACCATTTTGCCATTGTGAGTGGGACCTTTGTTTACTCATTTTTGAGAGTCTTATACACTTGAAACAAACATTTCATCAGCTCAATTGTTTTCTCTCCACCGAATTTAGAGAGAGAGAGAGAGAGGGACTTGTTTTGCTTGATTTGCTTGAAGTCTTGTAGTAAATTGAAGTGTGGTTGCATGATTGAGCTTCTAGGCCTAAATTACAAGACTTAGGTGAGTGAAATTATCATCTTCTTGCCATCTTTAAGTTCCATCTTGCATGCATCATGGTTATAGAGAAGTAAATCATGAATTTGCTCATCAATGTTGAATTGAAGCTCAAATGTTACATGCATGTTTATATTGTTGCATTTTGAAGTTGAATTCTTGGAAAATTATACATGCATGCACATGTTTTTATCATAGTCCATGTTTTCAAGATGTTTTCAAAGGTTGGAGCTCAATAGAGCAAGATTTGAACCTTGAATTTGATTTAAAGTTCATGCATTTCATGTTTTGAAAGTGTTCTTGAAAATGGGTTTGAAATTGTATTTAATTGACTCACCTTTGGGGCTTGAATTCTCAAATTGGCTTTTAAAACTTGTAGTATATTGAGTTTAAAGTGTTTTCCCAGATTTTGGGCCCAAGAGGTTGAGTTTTGGATGGTTGAATACTTGGTTCGAACTTGGGAGACAAATCTGGAAATTCCAGATTTGGCTTCCTCGCTCGAGCGAAGGATTCCTCGCTCGAGCGAGCCCTTTGTTTTTGCAAGCTCGCTCGAGCGACCATCGAGAGACCATCGCGCGTAAAAATTGAGCAACCAGTACTTTCACTGTTCATGCAGATCGCTCGAGCGAAGGTTTTCTCGCTCGAGCGAAGCCTTTGATTTTGAAAGCTCGCTCGAGCGAAGGAAGGCTCGCTCGAGCGAGGCTCTTATTTTCAGCAACTTTTGAAAAATGCCTTCCAAGTGTAATTTTGCATCCTCATCTCATCCTAGGCATTCTTAGGCCTAGTTTAAGGCATCTTAATGAGGATTTAGACATAGAACCACACCGAGGAAATTTACGGATTTAATTAACATCCTTTCCAATTGTAAACTTAGTGTGTGTTCTATTCTGTTAATTGTTTAGGGTTGGCTCTCGGGGACACGCTCTAGCTGCTATTAGCCCAATCTCTGTGAGTAACAGACTGTGTAAAGATATGTTCAAAATGGTTATCTTTTGAATATTGAACTGAAATGTTTATTGAACTGATATTGTTTATTGAATGAATGTATGTCCTGTATTTCGAATTGTATTGTGGCATCCTTAGCACCCATTGTTATTGACTGATACAGAGCTCTGTCGGTTTCCTTGTGGAACCATATTGTTATTGATTGATGGCCATCACTATTGTTGGGTCTGTCAAGGCCCGGTCCTTTTGGACCTATTGTTTATAGGCTAATGGATGTACCACATATGACTGATTGATTGAAATACTGATTGATTGAAATACTGATTGATCGTAATACTGATTGATTTCAATATTGAAAGATTGAAATACTGTTTAATGAATTGATTTCATTACTGTAAGGACATTCATTCATAACCCCTTTACACATTATGTTATTCACTGGGCTTTAGCTCACTGTTATATCTATATGTAGGTTCTCAGCAGCCAGACCGGAGCTAGGAGCGTAGGATTGGTCCCCAGTTTTGTTAAGCCAGTCTGTGTGCCTCACTGCGAGGTTCCGTGTTGCCATGCTATGGCTTTGGGGTCTTTTGTATTTCCCCTGACTGTCTCACTGTTTTGTACTATTGTGAGATCACTGTATAGACTGTTTGCTGTTTACTGTACTGTCCGAGGGGTTAGGCCCCGGTTTTATCGACTGATATGTATTTGTATACTGTGTATGCCATACTGTATTGTACTGTTGTCAAGGGATTGAATCCCTGTACCGACTGACTGTGAATGGTCGTATAGACCGTACTGTTTCAGGACTGTTTGAATGCATGAAAAACTTTTTGGCATACAGATTGTCACAGCTCATTGGACACTATTCATTTATTGTTTTGGCTTCCGCCAGGCCCTGAACTCTGTTATATTGTATGATTGTTAAGCAGGCCTTTGGTAATCACGGATTACTGGCCAGTTACGGTGCTAAACCCATAGGGCCGGGTTTGGGTCGTGACATGGGTGGTTTAGTCTTTTTGCAAAAATATGTCTCTATGGACAATACTTTCATGCTTGAACTTTTGGCCCAAAAAATCTAAATTTAAATTTGTTGCTTGAACACCCTTAACTAAATTTAAATTCAAAATCTCGTAATAATGTTTAAAAAATAGTCAAAATTATCACCAGATAAAAGATGCCATCATTAACATTTGAAAAATGTATTCTTACATATTTTTTTTTTACAAAATTATCAGTTAGAATAATGTGAAAGTGGTTTTTTTTAAAAAAAATTAACTAATTTGTTAGACTTTTTACTTTAAAGCGACTAGTGATAAAATCAAAAACATGTCAAGTTGTTGCATCAATTTGTATTAATATGTGTGTATGTATATATATATTATTGGGTACTTAGGTCCTTAGTTCATTTTTAATCTTTTGGATTATTAGGCCCAAGCTATAATTTCTTTGGGCCAAAAAAATACAATTTGTCTAAAAAAATACTATAGGTTGAAATCAACCTATCTATGTATCTCTTAAAATCATCACATCTCTTGAAATTATCTAATTTATCTATATGTTGAAATTGACCAAGCTTATTTTTTATTTATTTATTTATTTATTGAATATCACACATTTCTCTACCTTACCACCACCATCACTTGCTGCCACCTATCACTGCCGCTGGTAGTGACCTTTCAGGCTAATTTTTTGACGATTTTTTTGATGCTAACCAAATTTTTTGACATATTCTTATCACCAAATAAATTTTTTTTTTAGATCTGATATCTTATACACTCTTTAAGAGCATCTCCAACGATTCATTACTTTTTTCACCAAATCTGAGTAAAAAATTTCTGATTTTCTCAATCTGATATGGCTTACTCCAACAGTGCATCAAAAGGGAAGGGTCATCCGGTGGGTCGACCGGCCGGTCGACTGGTAAGACTAAATTTTTTTTTTAAACCTGTTTGAACCTTTTGACCTGCTTGAACCTACCTATTTGAAAGGGAACCGGTTGACCGGTTGGTTAACAGGCCGGACATCCGACTGGTTGACCGGTTGCCCCTGTCCAACAGTATAGAACAGTGAAAAGATGAAATCTGGAGCTTGTTCTCAGTTTGATGACACTTTTGTACCATTCTCATTTTGATATCAATTTGATGAAATCATTGGAGTGAGAAAAAATGATTTTTTTATCAAATTTCAAATCTAATGCAAGGTTTGATGCACCGTTAGAGATGGTCTAAGATGAACTTTTCATCAATTTTCTTTATCGTATTTGTATATATTTGGATTTTCCGACTATTTCTTAATTTTGCAAGAGCATCCACAACACACCACCGTAAATTACCAAAGTACCCTTTGATAATGACAAGTTGACCCTCGTTGACCAGTCACGAAACATGTAATATATCTGATGATGTTGAGATTAGCCAACATTCCACCAAAACCTCAATTGGGGGCCGTTTGTTATAATTTAATTGAGTTGATTATAACTTATTTTAAGAATCTGTATCAGATTATTTGATAAAGTTTTTTCATATAATTTATTAAGTAGAAATAACTTCAATAAACTAAAAAAATTGATTATTTAGAAGTTAAGGGAAAAAGTGTTTTGACTTTTAATTTTCTATTATCAATTTTTAATTTATAATAAATTGCACCAAACACTTTTATATTTTAAAAATTATTTCATACTACTTGTGTCAATGTCATAAACACATTTAACTTTTAATTTTGTGAAATTTATGTGGGTCTTACAAGATAATATTATAAGAGCAACCTTGTTACGATCCGTTCCCCGTACCCAAGGGTTAAGCATCGTGATGGCCAGTAACTGAAGTTACCTCCAGCCAATTCATAAACAAATCAATAGACGCGAGCGGAAGTAATATTTAAATAAGGGTACCAAAATAATCATCGAAGCTTCTATTTTTATTACAAAATATATTGACAAAATTGCCGATATTTACATATAAAAATATCATAAAAATACTGTGTGTGTGTGTCTATTCCGCAGTCCCGCATCTAAGACTTTCCAAAAGCTATTTCTGAATTGCATGTTTCCTGAAAATTGGTAAACAACTATAAGCACATGGTAGAGTGAGAAATATTATATCAAGAGTATAAGGGATACGAAATAACCATGGATAGTTAATTAGGTCAAAACATGTAAGATAACTTAGTTTGGTACATAAATCATTTGAGTAGCAGAAACTGAAATATAGATATTATGTAAATATATAACCATAACCACGGTACCGAACAGAACAGAACAGAGGTCACAGAAGTGACAGTCAGAACAGAGGTACGGATTCAAAAGGTGGCTCGTACGGATTCTAGAGGTGACTCCTACAATAGTGTAGCACTTAGCTCCGCATAGCACTTTGGTCCGTACAGAACAGAGGTACGGATTCAAGAGGTAGCTCGTACAGATTCTAGAGGTGGCTCCCACAACAGTGTAGCACTTAACTCTGCACAGCACTTTGGTCCGCACAGAACAGAAGTCAATGGATCAGAGGACCACAAAGTAACCAAACAGAGGCCAATGGTTATTTAAGTCTCCCAATGCGTGGGACTCCCGTGGTGATACTTACAAAATATAATTGTATATAAGGTCATAGTCAAATATTCTTTAAAATATAAACAAACATATCCATGAGTTTCTTTTTAAGCAAATAGGGTTCATAAAATAATCCACGTAACTGAAATCTTTATCAACATAACTTTTATTAATATACTAATAAAACATAACTTGTATAAAATAGATTTTGATAAGTCAAAATATACGTAAAATATATTATGGTAATTCAAGGTATAATATAACTCACCTTAACTTTAATACCTTACTATTTCGTTCTACTATCAAAGATCCCTTCGACTTCCACTATTTTTTTCATTCCTTTCCTCTCTTTCTTTTCTTTCTTTCTCTCTTCTTTTCTTCTTTCTTTTCCTTTTCTTCTTTCACCCATATTACCATCTCCCTATTTATAGGGAGATAAACGCAACACCTGGCCAACACGTGGCTAGGCCGAATCATTTCGCGGATTCGATTAATTAATTTTATAGATTCAATCTTATCCTAAATAAATATTTAAGATAATTACACTTTGATCCAATATTTTAATATAATTATATAAATAAATTAATTCTTAATTAAATTACACTTTATCATATACTAATAGAAAATTAATTATTTATTTTAATACCACACCTATTATTATTATTATTATTTATATTTTAACCCCTAAACTTTTAATAATTATATTATTTTACAAAATTATGCATAATAATATATAATAAATTATATATTTTCCGAACTGAGATTAAATAATATTAGTATAAATTCTACAGAATAATTAAAAATCTGGGTTGTTACAAACCTCATCAAACTCGGTCGAGTCCTTCTGCAGCTAAACTAGTGAGATAAACTCCAAAAAACTAGGCGCATCAATCTCACTACAAGTGTGCCAAAATTTGAGGGTGCTAGAGTATCTCACTACAATAAACGAGCTATTGTTCATCGTTATTCATTTTTTTATTATTTTTTTTCTGCCAAACTCTAACCTTTTCCTTTTCCGCGCCAAAACTACAAGTTGATAGACCAATTTCTTGCATATAGCACGTAGGAAATCAGAATGAAATTGAGCTGAACTGGGCTGATTTTGGCTAACCAGTTGTCCTACCGGTCGTCCCCTCGTATGTCTACCCATCGTATTTTCAGATTTCTTTGTTCTGCTGCTACTTGTGCTGTTTTACTACTGTTTCGAGGCTATTTTGCTACTGTTTCGGGACTACTTTGCGACTGTTTTTGTGTTGAATTTGGACTTGATTTTCATCTCCAAAAACCACAAAATAATAGGATGAATTAATATGGATAATTTATAACATTTTGATCAAATGAATTCATCAAACAAAATCAAAACATAATATAAATAAAATCATCAAAATCAATATGCCTAAATGCTACTTGATCAAGCCAGCTCATCAATTTAATAAAAAAAAATAATAACAAATACAATAAAAAAAATAATATTTTAATAAGATTGATTTAAAATAGAAAGTTTAATAAAATAGGTACTAAAATAACAAAATAACATTTTAAGTTATAATTTAACTAAAAATTTGAAGAGACTAATGTGAATGCTCTAAACACGTTATGATGTTTGATTTTTATAGGACTCATGTAAGTCCAATGTCGATCCTACAAAAATCAAGGGTCAAGATGCGTGTAGCATCGTCACATTGGTGCCATCAATAACACTAAAAAAAAACTACACCATATACTCCCACATCACCCCGTTTGGCTGATAGGAAAATCATCGGATAAGCGAAACTTGAACTCCTCCCTAGGCCCCAATTTTTCAGGGTTCATATATGCAAATCCATGCTATACCCCTCTGTCGTATATATATATTTTTCATCTTCCACCTCTTCTTCACCTTCCAAACCCACAATTTATATAGTCTAAACTTGTACTTTGATGGCAATCTGGTTCAAAAGATCAACTAACATTTCTCATCATTGCCTGAAGAAAAGGATAAGTTTCTGGGAAAATCCAAGTCATAGCTTTCATACCAATATCTATTTACCAACAAACTCAATTGGTGAGAATTGTAGAAACCCAACTCCATTTTTCTGTGAATCAAAAGCCCTTTTCAGCTCCCGGCGTTTCGAATCCATCAAAACTGGCAGGGACGAAGATTTGCAGCAAGATATTAATGGTGATCACCAGAATCAGGTACTTCTTAAGATATTGTTCTCTTCAAAACACAAACAAATTTTTTTTTTAATTTATTTTATTATTATTATTTTTTATGTTGAGGCTATTTTGAGCTAATTAATTAAAATAATAGAAGTGGATCAACAATAAAGCTGAATTCAATTATTGTTTTGTTTGTATACCTCATTTGTCTTTTCTCATCATTATTATTATTATTATTATTATTTTGTCTTTTATCTAAGGGGTGTTTCTGATATTGTTTCCCACAAATGAGAAGATAACACACATGCAGTAAGTCAATCCTAGTCTTTTAATCACCGAAGAGCAATTTTAACCACATTCTTTAGTTTCACAAGTTAAAAATATTAAAAAGTAATAAATTTTTAGTTTGTTTAATTTCTTTGAAGAAAATAACATTTCAGTTCAATTTTTAAAAAACTATAATTATAATTATTAATATTTATAAAATTCACCATTAGTTTGTAATTATTTAAAAAAAAAAAAAAACATTGATTTAATATTTTCTCATTTCTTTTTTTATACATGCACTCCCATGTTACTTTTTAATTTACTTATTTATATACACAAATTATTTAAAGAGTCTCTTAAGACTCTTTAAATATAACTAGGCTTGAATTTTTTTTGTTAAAATAACA